>JAWPHD010001758.1:242500-245000 GCA_037043455.1 Cyrtodaria siliqua
CTGTCTGGCCTGTCTGGCTCTCTGTATGTCTGTCTGTCTGTCTGTGTCTCTGTATGGGTCTCTGTCTGGCCTGTATGTATCTCTGTCTGTCTGTATGTCTGTCTGTGTCTCTGTCTGGCTAACTGTTTGTCTGTCTGTCTGTCTGGGTCTCTGTCTGGCTCTCTATCTGGCCTGTCTATCTGTCTGTCTGTCTGTCTGTCTGTCTGTCTGTCTGTCTGTCTGTCTGTCTGTCTGTCTGTCTGTCTGTCTGGGTCTTTGTCTCGCCTGTCTGGGTCTCTGTCTGTCTGTCTGTCTGTCTGTCTGTCTGTCTGTCTTGGTCTCTGTCTGGTTCTCTGTCTGTCTGTCTGGCTGTATCTCTGGCTGTCTGGTGTGCCTGTCTGGTCTGTCTGTCTGTCTGTCTGTCTGTCTGTCTGTCTGTCTGTCTGTCTGTCTGTCTGTCTGTCTGTCTGTCTGTCTGTCTGTCTAGTCTGTCTGTCTGTCTTGGTCTCTGTCTGTCTGTCTTGTTTGTCAGTCTGTCTGTCTTGTTTGTCTGTCTGTCTGTGTGGGTCTCTGTCTCGCCTGTCTGGGTCTCTGTCTGTGTCTATGTCTAGCTCTCTGTCTGTATGTCTGTCTTTTAGTCTGTCTGTCTGTCTATCTGTCTGGGTCTCTGTCTGGCTCTCTGTCTGGCTCTCTGTCTGTGTCTATGTCTTGCTCTCTGTCTGTCTGTCTGTCTTGGTCTCTGTCTGGCTCTCTGTCTGGCCTGTCTAGCTCTCTGTCTGTCTGTCTGTCTGTCTGGGTCTCTGTCTTGCTCTCTGTCTGCCCTGTCTTGGTCTCTGTCTGTCTGTCTGTCTGCATGTCTGTCTGCCTGTCTGTCTGCCTGCCTGTCTGTCTGTCTGTTTGGGTCTCTGTCTGTCTCTCTGTCTGTCTGTCTGTCTGTCTGTCTTTCTGGGTCTCTGTCTGGCTCTCTGTCTGGCTATCTGCCTGTGTCTCTGTCTGGCTCACTGTCTGTCTGTTTGTCTATTTGTCTGTCTGTCTGTCTGTCTGTCTTGGTCTCTGTCTGGCTTTCTGTCTGGCATGTCTGAGTCTCTGTCTGTCTGTATGTCTGTATGTCTGGGTATCTGTCTGGCTCTCTGTCTGGTTGTCTGTCTGTCTGGGCCTCTTTCTGGGTCTGTGTCTGGCCTGTCTGTCTGTTTGTCTGTCTGGCATGTCTGTCTGTCTGGGTATCTGTCTGGCTCTCTGTCTGTCTGTCTGTCTGTCTGTCTGGGCCTCTTTCTGGGTCTGTGTCTGGCCTGTCTGTCTGTTTGTCTGTCTGGCATGTCTGTCTGTCTGGGTATCTGTCTGGCTCTTTGTCTGGCCTGTCTAGGACTTTGTCTGTCTGTATGTATGTCTGTCTGCCTGTGTCTCTGTCTGGATCTCTGTTTGTCTGTCTGTCTGTCTCGGTCTCTGTCTGGCTCTATGTCTGGCTTGTCTGGGTCTCTGTCTGTCTGTCTGTCTGTCTGTCTGGGTCTCTGTCTGGCTCTCTGTCTGTCTGTCTGTCTGTCTGTGTCTCTTTCTGGGTCTCTGTCTGGCTCTCTGTCTTGGTCTCAGTCTGTCTGTTTGTCTATCTGGTCTGTCTGTCTGTCTGTCTGTCTGTCTGTCTGTCTGTCTGTCTGTCTGTCTGTCTGTCTGTCTGTCTGTCTGTCTGTCTGTCTGTCTGTCTGTCTGTCTGGTCTCTTTCTGGCTCTCTGTCTGGCCTTTCTGGGTCTCCGTCTGTCTGTCTGTCTGGGTCTCTGTCTGGCTCTCTGTCTGGGTCTCTGTCTGTCTGTCTGTGTACCTGGCCTGTCTGTCTGTATGTCTGTCCGTCTGTCTGGCTGGCTCTCTGTCTAGCTCTCTGTCTGTTTGTCTTTCTGTCTGGCCTGTCTGTCTGTCTGTGTGTCTGTCTGGCTCTCTGTCTGGCTCTCTTTCTGGCCTGTCTTGGTCTCTGTCTGGCCCTCTGTATGTCTGTCTGTCTGTCTGTCTGTCTGGTTCTCTGTCTGGCTCTCTGTCTGGCCTGTCCTGGTCTCTGTCTGTCTGTCTGTCTGTCTGTCTGTCAGGTCTATGTCTGTGTTTCTGTCTAGCCTGTCTGTCTGTTTGTCCTGTCTTTATGTCTGTCTGTCTGTCTGTCTGCCTGCCTTTCTGTCTGTCTGTCTATCTGTCTGTCTGTTTGTCTGTCTGTCTGCCTCTGTCTCACTCTCTGGCTGACCTGTCTGGGTCTCTTTCTGGCTCTCTGTCTGTCTGTCTGTCTCTCTAGCCTGTCTGTCTCTGTCTGGCTCTCTGTCTGGCCTGTCCTGGTCTCTGTCTGTCTGTCTGTCTGTCTGTCAGGTCTATGTCTGTGTTTCTGTCTAGCCTGTCTGTCTGTTTGTCCTGTCTTTATGTCTGTCTGTCTGTCTGTCTGTCTGCCTGTCTGTCTGTCTATCTGTCTGTCTGTTTGTCTGTCTGTCTGCCTCTGTCTCACTCTCTGGCTGACCTGTCTGGGTCTCTTTCTGGCTCTCTGTCTGGTCTG
>JAWPHD010001758.1:250000-260000 GCA_037043455.1 Cyrtodaria siliqua
AACTTTTTTAAAATAGGGGGAGTGAAGAACACAAGTTTAATTTTTATGTAATATTATAAAATGTTTCTTTAATACAAAACAAATTTGTTATTAGAAATTAACAAAATATGTTTTAAACCTCAATACATCTAAATCGAAGACACTCAGCGTTGTACGACTTTAACTTCCAGTATTCATGTTTCATTCTAATTGAATGAGCACCACAACCAACACATACTTGATATCTTGCAGAAGTGCCCTTTTTACATTTTAGGCACGGTAACACATGACTTGTTTTTAATCTATATTTATGCAAACTGCAATAATCGGAATCTTTTGTTGGCTTGCTTTTACATGGATTATGTAATCCAATTTTAAGAAATTGACAAACATTACTTTCCATTGTCTTTTTTACATATAATTATTTTGTATTTAAGAAAAAATATTTTTAATATATAACAAATAAAGTATGGAAAACGAGGAGACTATAAAAGAATTAATACTTCTGTTTAAAACAGGTGTAATAGATAAGCAAACGCTATCTAACGGTATAAATGCATTAAAACCAAAGGAAACTTCTAAAGAGGTTAAATCTCAAACATCAGAAAATTTACTCAAGAGACGACGTGCTAAGAAACAACGTAAACGAGAAATGCAGAAATATGATAAATTACAAGATGAGCAAAATCAGAAATATGCTAAATCACGAGATAATGTTATAAATGAATTGAAAGAGCTTAATGATAGAAAATCTAAAGAAGAATTAAAACTGGTTGACAAACCAATGTGTGGCTATTTTAAAGCATACGAAATATCTGCCGAGAAATACAAAGACCCTCAAAAACTATTTCGTGATAAAAAATCTATTATTACAAAACAAATAAGCAAAGAGCTGACAAAGATGAATGGATTAAAGTTTGAATTAGGTCTCACTGTAAATTTATTCAAAGATGATGGTGATACCAAAAAATACACCACAGCAGTATTACATAGTGAAAAAAATGCAATTTTAACCTCTGAAAAAATAGATGAGTTTTACGATGAATCATCTGCAAATATACAAGAGAGCCTTGAAAGATTTACAAACACAGCATCTGGATTGGAGATTGATCACTGTGTTACGTTTTACTTAAATTTTGCAAAGTATGAACCATTAAAAGGTTCTTCATATATTCCTCTACCTAAAGCAGTAGCTGATAAGAACGCAATTATAAATGTGAAAAACAATGATGATAAATGTTTATTCCATGCAATAAATTCTGCTTTAAATCCAGCTGCAGATCATACATACAGATTATCAAAGTATCATAGTATAGAGTTTTTGAAGAAAGATAACATTGGCTTTCCCACTCCAATTTCTCAAATAACCAAAGTAGAAAAACAAAATAATCTTGCTATTAATGTTTATGGATATACCATAACAGGAAAAAATAAAAAGGTATCTGTTTTTCCATATAAAATATCAGAACAACCAAAAGATATTGAGCGAATTAATTTGATCTTAATATCTGAAGACACTGAGGTTGAATCAGAGAACGAAAACGATCCAAATAATGAAGAAGGAATTATAGATGACAACTATAACCCTGATGATTATCCCAACGAACCAAAAACAATAACAACAAAATATCACTATTGCTGGATTAAAAATTTAAATAGATTACTTTACGATCAAAACAAACACCATGGTCAAACTTACTTCTGCGATCGTTGTCTTCACGGCTATTCTGGAAAAGAACTACTTACCAAACACAAAGAAGACTGTGATGGTATCAACAAAAATTCTTGCAGAATAGAAATGCCAAAAGAAGGTAAAAATACTGTAAAATTTAAAAATCATCAAAATCAGATGCCTGTGCCTTATGCAATATATGCTGATTTTGAAAGTATAATCAAACCGCAATCAATTAAATTTGGAAAGAAATCTGAAATTACAAATGTACACGAAGCTTGTGGTTTTGGATACCAGGTTGTCAGATATGATGGCAAAGCTGAAGAACCTGTTATTTACAGAGGTGAAGATGCTGTTGAAAAGTTTTTAAATCGTATAGAATGTGAAAAGAGCAACATTAATAAAATATTTGCTAACCCAAAACCATTAATCATGACGCAGCAAAATGAGGAAGATTATGAAAAAGCAACACACTGCTGGATATGCGAGGATGAAATAGGTAGAAAATGTGGTAAAAACTGTAAAGTAAGAGACCACTGTCATTTTACAGGTGAATATAGAGGTGCAGCACATAAAAACTGCAACCTAAAGCTGAAAATAAAACCAAACAAAACACCTATACCTGTTATATTTCACAACCACAAAGGATATGATAGTCATCTTATAATGCAAAAAATACATAAAATGACAGGTAATATTACATGCATTCCAAACAACGCTGAAAAGTATATTTCATTTAGTGCCGGACAACTTAGATTTTTGGATAGCTTTCAATTTATGGCTTCGTCTTTGGAAAAATTGGTTAAAGCAACAGACAAATCTGATTTCAAAATTACCAAAAATCAGTTTGGGGAACAAACAGATTTACTTTTACGAAAAGGTGTTTATCCATACGAATATATGGACAGTATGGAAAGATTTAAGGAAACGCAATTACCACCTATAGAAATTTTTTACAGTAGTCTCTCAGATGAAAGTATAAGTCCCGAAGATTACGAATATGCTCAAAAAATATGGAAAGAGTTTAACTGTAAAACTCTTGGAGACTATCATGATTTATATCTAAAAACTGATGTAACTTTGCTAGCAGATGTGTTTCAAACTTTTAGAAAAACATGTATGAGTGCATATAAACTTGATGCTTTACATTACTATACAGCACCTGGATTATCTTGGGATGCTTTACTTAAACATTCAAAAATAGAATTGGAACTTTTGACAGACATTGACATGCACTTATTTATAGAAAAAGGTATGCGTGGTGGAATTAGTATGGTATCAAAACGATATGCCAATGCAAACAATCCACATGTAGTTGATTATAACCCTAACAAGGAAAACAACTTTTTAATGTATTATGATGCCTGTTACCTCTATGGTTGGGCAATGAGTCAGCCACTTCCATATTCTGGCTTTAAGTGGGTGGAATCAGAAACTTTGCCAGAGCCAAAAGAAGGAAAAGGATATTTTCTAGAAGTTGATTTGGAATATCCTAAAGAACTTCATGAAGCTCACAATGACTATCCGCTTGCAACGGAAAGATTAGCAGTGAAAAAAGAATGGTTGTCTGAATACCAAACAGATCTGTTAGAAAATAATAGCATGATAAATACAGAACAACTAGTTCCCAATCTTAGGGACAAAGAAAAATATGTGATACATTACAAAAACCTGGAACTGTATTTATCTTTAGGCATGAAACTAAAGAAAATACACAGAGTATTAGAAATTAATGAAAAAACATGGATGGCATCATACATAAATCTAAACACAGAACTTAGGAAAAAAGCTAAATCACAATTTAAAAAAGATTTTTACAAGCTTATGAACAACTCTGTGTTTGGTAAAACAATGGAAAATCTACGCAAGCGGACTGATATAAAACTAGTCAGAACTGACGGCTCTGAAAATGAAAAGATAAGAAAAATAATAGCCAAACCCAACTTTAACAGGCGTATAAAATTTTCAGATGAATTGTCAGCAATGCATGTGAACAAAACAAAATTAACATTAAACAAACCAATTTATGTTGGAATGTCAGTATTGGATTTATCAAAGTACCATATGTATGATTGGTATTATAATACTTTGAAAAAAAGGTACAAAAATAACTGTACTTTATTATACACAGATACTGACAGCTTGCTTGTAGACATCAGAACAGATGATGCATACAAAGACATGGCTGAAATGAAAGATGAGTATGACTTGAGTGATTATCCTCAAGATCACCCAATGCATGATGATACAAACAAAAAAATATTGGGTAAAATGAAAGACGAATGTGCTGGTGTTGCTATAGCTGAGTATGTTGGATTAAGACCCAAGCTATATTCTATTTTGAGAGCGGATGAACAACTTATTAAAAAAGCAAAGGGTGTAAAAACTTATGTAGTCAAAAAACAAATAAATTTTAAAAACTACAAGGATGCACTATTTAACAAGAAAAAATACACCCATGAAAAGAATATGATACGATCAATAAAGCATCAAATATACGGCATAACAGTAAACAAAGTTACATTATCACCATTTTACTCAAAAAGATACATCCGAGAAGATGGAATTACAACTGATGCACATGGTTTCTATAAAAACTTATGAATTTGAGTATCAGCAGGAACAATAAGTAATTCTTCTTTGACAAATCCTCTCTGTGGCGCTGGTGCTTTCAAATAATAAACTCTTAAACCTTGCGTCACCATATAACTTTTAATCTTGTAAATATCTACACTCCACATTGGATCAGTTGCTCTGCGTCTTCCACCTTCTTGTTCCCCGGGTTGATATAAATATCTTACACTTGCATTCATACAGATAGGATCATCTTTTAATATTTTTGTTTCAACAGGAGGAGGCTTTTTTGTCTCCGCATTTATGGCTTTAACAACTTCTGGTAATCTCTTTACCCATTCTCTATTACGTTTTTGGGAATCTATTTCCTTAGCATACTGATAGCCAAACAATCTTTCAGCTAATGTTCTGTTAAATCTTTCAACTAAAGCTGGGTCTCTGTGTATTTCTGTTCTGCCCCGTCTGATATTTACTTTGTGTTTTGACATCAACTGTGATACTGCACCCATAAATTCTCTGCCTGGATCCACTTGTAATAACTTTGGATATTTCAAATGCCGACTGTATATTTTTTCAAATGCTTTAGCAACTTCTTTACTATCCTTGGAAGTCAGCGGCTCTTCTTCTTTGTATCTACTTGCAATATCAACCACAGTCAATGCATATGTATATGTCTTGCGTCTAAAAGTATCATGCGGCAGAAATAACAAATCAGCTTGATGCACTTCATTCTTAGTAGAAACATCAAACCTGGGTCTAACTATTTTCTTTGGTGCGGGTAAATAAATCTGCCACACAGCTTGTTTCTTTAAAAATTCTAAGGCCTTTTTTTCACTGACACCAGCCTCTTTTGCTATTTTTTTAACTGCTGTGTAACCTCTCCAAAATCCTTTTGGGCTGTAATAAATCTTTTTTCATTTTTTTTTTTACTAAAGAATAAACTTTATATAACTATAAAGTAAAAATGGAAATCACAACTGCACAATTTGATGAACTGCTTGAAGAGCAATATCAAAATAGCACAAAGAAATGGACAGACTTGGAACTAAATAAAATATACAAAATTACAGATACGAAAATAGTAGAAACTGAATATGGTCCATCCATGGTATTAACATTATTAGACAATGGTGAAGTATGGGCGCCTGATCATCTCAAAAATAAATTAGAGAAGAGTGCTAAACCACCATATTATATTCGACCACTTGGATTGAAACCATGTAAAAACAACAACAAAAATAGATATCACGCATATGACTTAGTTTTTTCAAAGTAAACTTAGTCATTTCAAATCCAAAAAAGTCTAAAGTAATTATAGTTTTAAACTATTTTTTTTTTTATGAAATCAATTTATACGCCACAAATCCAGTTGCAGCCATGCCCACCACAATAAACGTAATTTCTCTATTCTGTTGATCCGGAGATGGTGTATAAAAATCACTCGACTTAGGCTCCGGTTCCAAAAGCAAATGTTTGCCAGTTATGTAATAATACTGTTTCATAGCTTGGTCTACATCATCAAAAGTCTGCTTTGCATGATGCTCCTTTTGCAGTTGTTTATTAATAAAATCTAATCTCTCTGTTCTTTTTTTATTCCACTCCGCTTGTGCTGCGTTTAATTGTTCTACGGCTTTGTCATGTCTTTGTCTTTCCTCATCTGAATGACTTCCCATTTTTGAAAAGAAATAATTTGAACCACTAAACGCTAATGCATTTGTTAATGCGCCACCGATCATCATTGCTATTGCACTTGCCATTTTTTTATATATATATTTTTTAAAATTATTTCATAATATCCGCAGGAATAATACCTTGCTTAATCAACATATCCTTTGTAGCCATTGCTAACATTATATCCACAGACAGCATCCCAACATCTACCATATTAAAATCCACTTTAGGTGCTGGTCTTTTTAGTAGTTTTCTGCCAATTTCAGAATATCCAATAGTTAAAAGTGTTTCACTCCAGCATGATACATCATATTTACAATTTGTTTTCCGTCAACACTTGCTGCCATTTTTTTTATATGATTATTTTTTAAAATAAATTATAAAAATCAAACGGGTCTTTTGGTACAACATGAACAGGTTGCACAGTTACAGGTTGTGTAGCAGATTTTTTGTTATAAATATACAAACCCAACCCAGCAATGCCTAATAAAACCAGACACGGTGGAATATAATTTTTGTATACATTTATTTTGATTTTTTCGGGTTCTTTCTTCACCTATTGTTATTTTTGTTACTTCATTTGCAGCATTTTGATTTGTAACATCTTGAAGCAAACGCTTTGCCTTTTTTGCCGCTGCTCCTTTTTTTCCAGCTTCTATTCTTTTTGGATTTTTTACTTTTTGTTGTACAACAGGTTGTGTAACAACAGGTTGTGTAACAACAGGTATAACTTCACTCTCTTGGTTCTCCATTTATATTATCTGTATTTTTATTTTTATTAAAATCAATATGTCTAACAGTTGTCAATATTGCTGTGAATGGTGCTAAGCACATTCCATACCTGTAATACAACTCACAACAAGCACTTGTCAAAGCATGATTAATAAATGGGTCTTCCTCCAAATCTTCTATCAGCTTTGGTGGATTGGTTACATTGAAATATTTTGATACTCCCATCACATACAAGTTAATAAAAGAATTGCCTAAAGTCTTGGTCATACTTGCCCCAAGCCTTGCTTCATATCTGCAGTAAAGTTTGTTAATTTCATCTGGTGACATGCCATCTATGTTTGTGAGTTGTATGTCCTTACCCAAATATTGACGACTACCACCGCCAGCCACTATGGTTGATAATCTTTCTTTTTTTGTTTCTTGTTGCTTTGATTCATCTGGTTCCGTCTGTTCCGATATATTTTGTAATAGTTCTTCCGCATTCATTTTTATATTATTAATCTTATTTTTTATCTTGAAATAAATATAAAATACAAAACAACTAGCAGCGATATTCATGCAACTAGTAATTGTTAGTATTGTTAATAGCATTGTTATAAACATTGCTATTTTTTCTATTAACATTATTAATTTGCTGCAAGCATTGCTATTAACATTGCTACTTTGCTATGAGCAATGCTATAAGCAATACTATATTCATGGTCAGTATTGCTATTAACATTGCTACTTTAATTTGCTGTTAGTATTACTATTAGCAACAGTTGTAAAAAAATATATTTTGTAATAATAAAAAAAAAATATTATATAAGAAAAAATGGATTTGAAAATAACAGACGGTGAGAATAGTGATTATAACAAAAATAAAATAGCACTGGATGTTATGACAAAAGATGACGTAAAATGTTGTATATGTGTTTCAGAAAGTGATTTTTTACAAACGTACGAAAAAGGTGCACAGGAAACGCCTGTAATTTCTGTGACAAAGGACGGCGTAGAATATTTTATATGTGAGCCAAGAGGGTATGTTTTACAAGCCCCGGAAAACATGAGTAGTGCTGTTGTACCAATATTGGCTAGTGTATTGAGTGTATGGGTTATATGGGACCCTCTAGTTTTTATTTTTAAAAAATTATTCAACCCAATAACCAGTTGGTTGGTCAGTCCTCAAAATTAACTTCGAATATTTAGTCTTAGCTAAAGCTTTTCTTATTCTGGTTCTCTGTCTGGCTCTCTGTATGTCTGTCTGTCCGTCTGTCTGGGTCTATGTCTGGCTCTCTGTTTGTCTGTCTGTCTGTTTTGGTCTCTGTCTGGCTTTCTGTCTGTCTTCTGTCTGTCTGTCTGTCTGTCTGTCTGTCTGTCTGTCTGTCTGTCTGCGTATCTGTCTGTCTGTCTGTCTGTCTGTCTGTCTGTCTGTCTGGGTCGCTGTCTGGGTCTCTGTCTGGCTCTCTGACTGGCCTGTTTGGGTCTCTGTCTGGCTATCTGTCTGGCTCTCTGTCTGTCTGTCTGTCTGTCTAGGTCTATGTCTGGCTCTCTGTCTGTCTGTCTGGGTCTATGTCTGGCTCTCTGTTTGTCTGTCTGTCTGCTTTGGTCTCTGTCTGGCTCTCTGTCTGTCTTCTGTCTGTCTGTCTGTCTGTCTGTGTATCTGTCTGTCTGTCTGTCTGTCTGTCTGTCTGTCTGTCTGTCTGTCTGTCTGTCTGTCTGTCTGTCTGTCTGTCTGTCTGGGTCGCTGTCTGTGTCTCTGTCTGGCTCTCTGACTGGCCTGTTTGGGTCTCTGTCTGGCTCTCTGTCTGTCAGTCTGTCTGTCTGTCTGTCTGGGTCTCTGTCTGGGTCTCTGTCTGGCTCTCTGTCTGGCCTGTCTGGCTCTCTGTATGTCTGTCTGTCTGTCTATCTGTTTTGGTCTCTGTCTGGCTTTCTGTCTGGCCTGTCTGGGTCTCTGTCTGTCTGTCTGGGTCTCTGTCTGTCTCTCTGTCTGTCTGTCTGTCTGTCTGTCTGTCTGTTTGGGTCTCTGTCTGGGTCTCTGTCTGGCCTGTCTGTCTGTCTATATGTCTGTCTGTCTGTCTGCCTCTCTGTCTGGCTCTCTGTCTAGCCTGTCTTGGTCTCTGTCTGGCCTCTGTCTCTCTGTCTGTCTTTCTGTCTGGCTCTCTGTCTGGCTCTCTGTCTGGCTCTCTGACTGGCCTGTTTGGATCTCTGTCTGGCTCTCTGTCTGTCAGTCTGTCTGTCTGTGTGGATCTATGTCTGGCTCTCTGTCTGGTCTGTCTGGGTTTCTGTCTGTCTGTCTGTCTGTCTGTCTGTCTGTCTGTCTGTCTGTTTGTCTGTCTGTCTGGTTTGGTCTCTGTCTGGCTCTCTGTCTGGCCTGCCTGCCTGTCTGTCCGTCTGTCTGTCTGTCTGTCTGTCTGTCTGTCTGTCTGTCTGTATGTCTGTCTGTCTGTCTGTCTGTCTGTCTGTCTGTCTGTCTGTCTGTCTGTCTGGGTCTCTGTCTGGCTCTCTGTCTGGCCTGTCTGGCTCTCTGTATGTCTGTCTGTATGTCTGTCTGTGTCTCGGTATGGCTCTCTGTCTGGCCTGTCTGTATCTCTGTCTGTCTGTCTGTCTGTCTGTGTCTCTGTCTGGCTAACTGTCTGTCTGTCTGTCTGGCTCTCTATCTGGCCGGTCTATCTGTCTGTCTGTCTGTCTGTCTGTCTGTCCGTCTGTCTGTCTGTCTGTCTGTCTGTCTGACTGTCTGTCTGTCTGTCTGTCTGTCTGTCTGTCTGTCTGTCTGTCTGTCTGTCTGGGTCTCTGTCTGGCTCCCTGTTTGGCCTGTTTGGGTCTTTTTCTGGCTCTCTGTATGTCTGTCTGTCCGTCTGTCTGGGTCTATGTCAGGCTCTCTGTTTGTCTGTCTGTCTGTTTTGGTCTCTGTCGGGCTCTCTGTCTGTCTTCTGTCTGTCTGTCTGTGTATCTGTCTGTCTGTCTGTCTGTCTGTCTGTCTGGGTCGCTATCTGGGTCTCTGTCTTGCTCTCTGACTGGCCTGTTTGGGTCTCTGTCTGGCTCTCTGTCTGTCAGTCTGTCTGTCTGTCTAGGTCTCTGTCTGTCTGTCTGTCTGTCTGTCTGTCTGTCTGTCTGTCTGTCTGTCTGTCTGTCTGTCTGTCTGTCTGTCTGTGTCTCTGTCTGGCTCTCTGGTTGTCTGTCTGTCTGTTTTGGTCTCTGTCTCGCTCTCTGTCTGGCCTGCCTGTCTGTCTGTCTGTCTGTCTGTCTGTCTGTCTGTCTTTCCTTCTGGGTCTCTGTCTGGATCTCTGTCTGGCTCTCTGTCTGCCCTGTCTGGCTCTCTGTAACTACGTCTGTCTGTTTTGGTCTCTGTCTGGCTCTCTTTCTGTCTGTCTGTCTGTCTGGGTCTCTATC
>JAWPHD010001758.1:282500-296218 GCA_037043455.1 Cyrtodaria siliqua
GACAGACAGACAGACAGACAAACATACAGACAGACAGACAGACAGACAGACAGACAGACAGACAGAAAGACAGACAGACAGACAGACAGACAGACAACAGACAGACAGACAGACAGACAGACATGGCAGACATGGCAGACAGACAGACAGACATGGCAGACAGACAGCCAGACAGACAGGCCAGACAGAGACCCCGACAGAGACCCAGACAGACAGACAGACAGAACAGACAGACAACCAGACAGAGAACCAGACAGAGAACCAGACAGACAGACAGACAGACAGAGACAGACACACAGACAGACAGACAGGCAGACAGACAGACAGAGACCAAGACAGGCCAGACAGAGAGCCAGACAGAGACCCAGACAGACAGACATACAGACAGACAGAGAGCCAGACAGGCCAGACAGAGAGCCAGATAGAGACCAAGACAGAACAGACAGACAGACAGACATACAGAGCTCCAGAGAGACCAGACAGAGAGCCAGACAGAGATCCAGACAGACAGACAGACAGACAGGCCAGACAGAGAGCCAGACAGAGACCAAAACAGACAGACAGACAAACAGAGAGCCAGACAGAGAGCCAGACAGAGAGCCAGACAGACAGACAGACAGACAGGCCAGATAGATAGCCAGACAGAGACCCAGACAGACAGACAAACAGTTAGCCAAACAGAGACACAGACAGAGAGCCATACAGAGACACAGACAGCATGTTTCAGTAAATAAAATTGAGTAGACAAACAATATATGTAGCCAGTTCTCGGAGGATCTTGGTTTTATAGAATCTGGGTCTGCAACTTTGTGGGGTTTAGTTGCCGGAAGATTTTCTCTACGCCATTACAGCTGATGTTAATGTCCGGTGCTGTTTGGTAATCCACTTGTCTAACAGGCATGTTGCAATGTGTTTTTAATTCCTCCTTTGTGACGTTGTTTTCTCTGTGAAGACGGATTTGAATTGCCTGTGTAAGGATGTTGGCCTTGTTTACGGTGTCTGTCTCCACTTTTCCATGTTCTCTTAGTGCTGATTTTCCACTATTGTCTGTTTTCCTGTGCTTTATGTATATCCAAAAGCGTTTTCTGGGGCAGGATTGTTTGTTTTCTTCTTGCTTCGGGAAGATAATGTTGTGGGTGTATGACCAGTAGGATTGTCGTACCCTTTTCTGGATGAGATGTTTAATTGTTTTGTACTGGGTGATATGCTTATGGTCTGCTGACTTTTTTTTTGTTTGTATTTGCGGTCACGTTTTTTCATCAGCTTCCTGATCTCTGTGGTGATCCATGGGAAACCGTCTTTCCGCTTGGCAAGTTTGTGTGGGATGTGGTCAGAGATGCTTTTTTCAATAGTTTGTTGAAATTCATTCCACATGTCTTTCACACCTAATCCATTATGACCCATCTCATCAATCACGACATTCATTTTGTTTCATCTCCTGCTTCATGCTGTCCCAGCGTGCTTTCTTGTAGAGAGGGATGTTTCGGGGGGTTTGCTTGTGTGTGACCGGTCGCATGTCAATCTCTGTATAGACTATGTCGTGGTCTGCAATCCCAGGCATTACTTCTACTCTTTGGACTTTTCCAGGTATGTTGGTTAGCATCAGGTCCAACGTGTTCCCGTTTCTTGTTGGCTCTTCTACAATCTGCATCAGTCCATTATCATCTAAGATCTCTGTGAACTTGTGATGTAAGCTTGCAGGCTGGGTGATTGGCTTCAGGACTTTTCTTTTCCAATCCCATCCAGGGAGGTTGAAGTCACCTCCAACCAAAAGAAACGAGTTATTCGTGCTACTGGCCCTATTTATGGACTCCTCAAACTGGGATAGACTTCTCTCATCTGAGGTTTTCGGGTTGTAGTAAGAAGATACAAGAAGATATTTCTGTCCTACCAAAAGAAATATAAAAAGATCGGACAGGGAAAGTAGCATTCAAGGAGGACAGTAAACCACAAAACACAGAAACAAACACGCAAACAGACAAACAAGAAGGCAAAAGCAATAATAAATGCAAACGACATCACAAACACAAAAAGGGTTGACAATAGGGCTACCGCCTTGGAACGGTCAGTGGCAAAGTAGGCCACTGGGGGTTTAAACCATTTCTAGGGTGCACCAAACCTCACACTTACCCTACTGTCATCCCATTAAAACAGGACAGTGTAAATAAAGAAATCCCCGCCATGATCTAATCTCTAACCAACAAGGCAGCATCAATTGGCAATATAAGTAAAACACAAATATGCTCGTGTAAATATAATACAAAAAAACAATAGCCTAGAAAGCCACAATGAAGATACTCAATGACTTGGCAGAAGCCAGAGCAGTAAGAGAATACACCATTAAGGGCACGACAAGAAAGATCATGGACAAACATCAAACGCCACCGTCCCAATGGGTTTTAGGTAGGCGTCATCATAGGGTCCACAGCCTGTCCGGTCATCGTACCTTTAAAGAGGAAAGCATAGTGGCGAACTGTAAAAGGGTCCACCACCAAGCATGCAGTACGTTGCAAAATGATAGGGTCATAACCTCTTTTGATAAACTTTTTAACAAGTTTAACAAAGATAGTATGAAAGTGATCATGACCAAGAATCTTACGAAGTTTATAAATCACATCACCATAGAAGTCAGGTTGTGATAGTCCTTGTCGCAGAAGAGTCCTTAAATTACATTTATATTTGGAAAGAAGATCAGGGTTACGATAATAAAATTTTGCAAAGGTTTTACGAAGTTTATGGTAACGGTAACCCTGATTGAGTAACTTTTTAGTTATACAAAGATAACGAATATTAAAGTCCTCAACTCGAGTACAAGCTCTAGAAAAACGAATAAGTTGAGACAGATAAACCCCATAAGAAGTTGCTCGGGGAACATCCCCATCCAAGTGGGGATAATTAACAATGTCAAAATTAAAATCATCTCTCTTGTCATAGATTTTGCTAATTATTTTACCATTTTCAATCGAGAGATCTAAATCAAGAAAAGAAGCGTTATTATCAGATATATTTTCTTTATTAAGCCGAAGTTCTTTAGGATAAATATTATGAACCATAGTTGGAAAGAAAGGGTTGTCAATGTTCAGTATGTCATCCAGATACCGAGAGGTGTCATTAAAAGCTGCAAAAACATCTGCCTGGGTATCTGGTGCTTGATCCTTGTCCAGATTATCTCGCAGTCTGTCTGAAGTTCTTGGATTTCGTCGCTGAGATAATCATCTTTTACAGCTATGAGGACTCCATCCCCGTTGCCAGTAGCTATAATAATATCTGGTTTGGTGCTTTCCAAGATGTTTTCTATTCTGCATTGCTTCTTTTTGATTGACTGACATTTGGTGTTGAGGACTCGTAGAGGTTTGTCATTTCCACTACCTCGCTTTTTGTTGCGGTCAGGAGTGGAGGTGTGCACAGGCTTTAGTCTTCTTGTTGGGTCTGGACTGTTTAATGAGGTATCAGAAAGTATGCTGAAGTGGTTGACGGTTTCAAAGCTCAGTAGGTTGAAGCAGATGTTGCTGTAGTTTGGATTGTTACATATGATGCAGTCCCATCTGATAGCGCTTTCGTCAATTAGGTTCTGGTAAGTACCGCTGTGCAGTCAACATGATACCATTGATCGCATGTGTCGCATACTACGGCTTTGTGGTCCCAGGTCACTTGTTTATCTCATGTGCCGCATAGATAGACGGTGCTTTCATTAATACAGGGTCATGGATTTGTCTGGACATCGTTTGCATTTGCAAGAAGCAAAACATGAGGTAGGTTAGGCAGGATCCAGAAGGTAGGTTAGGCAGGATCCAGAAACTGTAGAGGATGAAATGGTGTACTCTGTACAGGTTGGTTTAAACAAAAACTGCCATTTAGGTCTCCATCTCCAAAGCCATCGATGATGTTGGACGAATTCATGTTGTTGTTTTTTAGTAATTGTAATAATATAAATTATAAATATAAACATGTTTTGTCGATACCACGTGCGTTTGGAAAATCAATGACGCTGTGCGCGAAGTCACGTGGCATGTAGGAAAAGTCCATTTTCACATTTTTCAACAATAAATAGTCCAAAACGGCTTGGCTCGTCGTAACGATTTAGATTCTCCACCATGTTATAGTTCTGGGGAACGCTGACAGTGGTTATAGAAAGAATAATTCAGCAAAGTTTTGTCTTCGATAATTTCACGTATTGTTTTATTGTCGTCCTTGGCACAAGCGGCCCAAACCTCCAACAAGGGAAGCAACTCTCGTAATATAACATTTTGTCCAGTAAGGCCAAATGAATACCATGCGAGTTTCCGTGACTCATATCGAGAGAGATATAACAGTATGTCCGCATCCAAACGGTACACGATCTTCATGCAACCTATGCCATTTATCACCAGGAGTGCAGTGTTTGTTTCAGGACAGGCAAAGGAAAGCCTCGACAGTTTTCCGAAGTAGCTTCTGGTTCCGACGCGGATCAAATATCTGTCAATGATTTAATACTTAAAATAAAAGCATTTCTAGTAGATTCTGATGTGGAATCGTGTAGCTTTAAATACATGAAGAAATGTCTTCTAGACCACTTAAAAGATAGAATACTTATAACAGAAATAAACGGAAAATCGGATGTAGTAACTTTTAGAAATACTGCTTCTGTGCTTCTGCATAATTTCTACTGCGAGCCCAAAAAGGTCGATTCGAAAGACATCGGACTAGACACATTAGAGTTATTGCCCTTGATTTTTAAAAAAAAAATTCCAGTAGGCCTTAGACTAGTCAAGCGAGTAGAGTGATACAGGCCCTCTTGTGCATCTTGTCCCCGGAAGAATACTTAATACACGTCTCTCTGTAAATGACATAAGTTTAGACATGGAGGTCATCTTGAGTGACAGTTTGGCCATAAAACACAAATCTGTAAAATAATATTCTAGTCTAGGTTTGAAACAGTTTTTAGACAATTGATCACAATATATTTGGAATGGATCAACCCTCCAGATTTCTGTAGGTCGGCCCAAGATCGCAAAGTTGGCTAAAACTATGTCAAATTTATGGAAATGCAATCGTGCAAATATTCATACAGTCTTTCCTATCAAACCTTGCATTCTCAGTACTTTCAGTACTTTGATTACATACAACTAATTGTTGATTATAGTGCACCAATTGTATGGCAGCTGTTTCAAATTAGCACTGTCCACATTTTAAACGTGTTAGTTCATTAATGGTTGTTGCTTTTTCTAGTTTTAGTTTTGAACCGAACTGGCAACTGCGACCCAGGCTACTACAATTAGCATTCATTTAATGTAATGTGGTTTATGATCCCTGGCATCACGGTTTAATTAATGTGTCCGGTATGTTCCAACTACAGGAACGACCTGATGTGCGCGTACTGGGACGGATCCAGATGAAGAGGGTGGGTGCCCCCCACCCCACTACCTAAAATCTGAGAAGTTAAGAAAATACATGTGAAAAGTTATCTTAAAATCTGTACCCGCCCCTGCACGCATTCCACAATATTAGATAACATAATTATGTCATTTTGTGACTTTGTTTCAATTTTAGCTCGACTTTTCGAAGAATAAGAGAGCTTATGTAATCACCCCGGCGTCGGCGTCGGTGTCGGCGTCCCACATCAAGGTTTGCGTGTAAGCTGTGTTTACATGTCTATATTTCTTACATTTCTTATCCTAGCACAACCAAATTTGTTCATGGGCTTCCTTATAGCATTATCTTAAGGGCTGCTTAAGCAATTTTGGTTCTTGTAACCCCAAATTATGATAGCCCATAAAATGTGTCCCATTTCACATCAAATTTTGCGTGTAAACTGTGTTTACAAGTCTATATCTCTTACAATTCTTACCTAGCACAACCAAATTTGGCCATTAGCTACCTTATAGCATTATCGTATGGGCTGCTTAAGTAATGTTAGTTCCTGTAACCCTTGGGCTCCCATGGAACCCAAAATCAGATAGCCCTTAAAATATATCTGTTTCACATCAAATTTTGCGTGTAAGCTGTGTTTACAGGTCTATAACTCTTACATTTCTTGTCCTAGCTGAACTAAATTTTGGAATTGGTTTCCTTATAGTATGTTGTAAAGGGTTGGATAAGTAATGTTGTCTTCTGCAAATTCTGGGCTCCCATGGAACCCAAATTGTGATGGCCCATAAAATGTGCAATAAAGGCAGATCTAGGTTTGCATTTAAACATGTATATATCTATAATTTTGGTTTGGGATTTGTTATAGCATTATGCATCTTATTACTTCACCCATATTGGGCCCCCCCCGCCCCCCACTCCCGCCTCTCAACCCCACTGCCCACCAGCCCTCCCCTACTTGAACTTTTTTTTTTTTTTTACTTATTTCTGTGTTTCTTTTGTCAATTCTTACACATATATGTCCCCTCCCCCCCCCCCCCCCCCACACACACTCCCCCTACCCCCCACCCACTTGAAAAGCTTTTTTTTTTTTTTTTTACATATTTCTGTGTTTTTTGGTCAATTCTTACACATTTGTTGCTCCCTTCCACACACACCCTGCTTCTCTCCCCGCCTCCCCCCCCCCCCCACCCCCCACACACACTCGAAACTTGAAACTCTTTTTTTTTTTTCTTTTTTTTTTTACATATTTCTGTGTTGTTTTGGTCAATTCTTACACATACCTGTGGTGTTCCCACCCCCCACCCCCAAATCTAAAAATAGATTTTTAAAATACAAGTTTGTAGCGACTACTTCTTGAAAACTATAAGTGATACTGATATGGGACTTTTTCTAAAATGATCAGCATGACATGATGTTGGTCCTTGTCAAAAATCGTTTTGATTCAACGTTAAACATGGCTGCCAGCGGCCATCTTTGTTTACATAGAGTTATATAATGAAAACTTGTAGCGACTACTCTTCTGAAACTACTTGGCGGATTTTCATGAAACTATACAGGAATGTTGCTCTTGATGTCTAGATCCTAGCAAAATTTCAGGCTCGCCGGAAATTCAAGAAGGCCGCCACAGCTAAAAATAGATTTAAAATAAATAAGATTGTAGCGAATACTTCTTGAAAACTGTAAGAGATATTGATATGGGACTTTTTCTAAAATGATCAGCATGACATGATGTTGGTCCTTGTCGAAAATCGTTTTGATTCGACGTAAACATGGCTGCATCTTTGTTTACATAGAGTTATATAATGAAAACTTGTAGCGACTACTCCTCTGAAACTACTTGACGGATTTTCATGAAACTTCACAGGAATGTTGCTCTTGATGTCTATTTGATCATAGCAAAATTTCAGTTTGTAGCGACTACTTCTTGAAAACTATAAGAGATATTGATATGGGACTTTTTCTAAAATGATCAGCATGACATGGTGGTTATCCGAGTCGAACATTATTTTGATTCGACGTTAAACATGGTTGCCAGTGGCCATCTTTGTTTACATAGAGTTATATATCTTGAAAACTATAAGAGATATTGATGAGGGACTTTTTCTAAAATGATCAGCATGACATGACGGTTATCCGAGTCGAACATTATTTTGATTCGACGTTAAACATGAGTGTCAGCGGCCATCTTTGTTTACATAGAGTTATATAATGAAAACTTGTAGCGACTACTCCTCTGAAACTAATGAAACTTTACAGAAATGTTGCCCATGGAGTCTAGTTGATCCTAGCAAAAATTCATGTTGATGTGAAATCCAAGATGGCCGCCAAATCTAAAAATAGATTTTTAAAAAACAAGTTTGTAGCGACTACTTCTTGAAAACTCTTAAGTGATATTGATATGGGACTTTTTCTAACATGATCAGCATGACATGATGTTGGTCCTTATAGAAAATCATTTTGATTCGACGTTAAACATGGCTGCCAGTGGCCATCTTTGTTTACATAGAGTTATATAATGAAAACTTGTAGCGACTACTCCTCTGAAACTACTTGACGGATTTTCATGAAACTTCACAGGAATGTTGCTCTTGATGTCTAATTGATCCTAGCAAAATTTCAGGTCGGCCAGAAATTCAAGATGGCCGCCACAGCTAAAAATAGATTTTTAAAAATAAGTTTCTAACGACTACTTCTTGAAAACTATAAGTGATATTGATATGCGTCTTTTCCTAAAATGATCAGTATGACATGATGAGTTGATCCTTGTCGAAAATTATTTTGACTCGACGTTAAACATGGCTGCCAGTGGCCATCTTTGTTTACATAGAGTTATATAATGAAAACTTGTAGCGACTACTCCTCTGAAACTACTTGATGGATTTTCATGAAACTTCACACGAATGTTGCTCTTGATGTCTAATTGATCATAGCAAAATTTCAGGTCGGCCGGGATTCAAGATGGCCGCAATGGCTAAAAATATATTTTTAAAAGATAAGTGTGTAGCGACTACTTCTTGAAAACTATAAGAGATATTGATATGAGACTTTTTCTAAAATGATCAGCATGACATGATGGTTATCCGAGTCGAACATTATTTTGATTCAATGTTAAACATGGCTGTCAGCGGCCATCTTTGTTTACATAGAGTTATATAATGCAAACTTGTAGCGACTACTTCTGAAACTACTTGACGGTTTTTATGAAACTTCACAGGAATGTTGCTCTTGATGTCTAATTGATCCTAGCCACGGCTAAAAATAAAATAGATTTTCAAAAAACAAGTTTGTAGCGACAACTTCCTGAAATCAAAATCAATGAGTAGAGCTTCAAGGTCATTGACCTCTTGTTTTATTTTTTTACATATTTCTGTCTCTTTTTTTTTTCTTTTTTTTTTTACATATTTCTGTGTTGTTTTTGTCAATTCTTACACATAGCTATCTTGCCCCCCAACCCCCCCCCCCACCCCCCCCCCCCCCCCCATCCCCACACCCCAATCATTTTTTTTTATTTGTTTTATTTTGTTTTACCATATTTCTGTGTTGTTTTGGTCAATTCTTACATAGCTTCTTACACATATATGTTTCCCTCCCCACCCCCTGCCTCTACCCCATCCCCACTCAAACTCGTTTTGTTTTTGTTTTTTTATATATTTTTGTGTTGTTTTGGTGAATTCTTACATATCTTCTTACACGTTATATGTTGCCCTCACCACCCCACTCCCCCTACCACCCACCCCGCCTCTCACCCACCCCCGCCTCTCTCCCACCCCCATCCCGCACCCCACTCAAAACTCGATTTTTTTATTTTTATTTATTTTTTTACATATTTTTTACATATTTCTGTGTAGTTTTGGTCAGTTCTTAAACATAGTTATGTTTTGCTCCCAACCCCACCCCACATTGTTGTAGCCTTGTTTTTTGATGGTATATACTAGCTATACATTTATTATTCTCTGAATATATTCACGGGAATTTCCGCTATATATTGTATCATAGACATAGATGTATTGATGTCTATGATTGTATATACTACACACTTAATTCCATATATATTCCAAGGAAATCCCAAGATGTTTTGCAAACAAAAGAGTTGCAGTTAGAGGAAAGGACACAACTGTGACGTTGTAGACGTTTTAATCACAGTTCACGTGGTAACAAGAAATGCATAAATGTTGAAGTTCCTCTTTGAAAAATTGAGCCAGTTCAGTACTTTATTTAACGTAAAGAGTTTGCAAAATTTTGAATCCTAAGTTTCCGCCAAACGCGTACCATGTCGATCATGAAACTTTTCAGGAATACTATTTGCTGTGTTACGTGTTGTTTTAGTCTTTTTTCCGAAAGGAAAGATCTGACGTAGTCTTGCAAAATATGTAAATATAAAAACTAGCCAAGTGCCGCGTGTCTCTTTAATAGTGTTGAAGTCACTGTTCGTTTGTAGACATTCGTACACATGGCAATTTTGATTGTTTTAAAACTCGGAGCGTTCCGTTATTGTTTCTACTTGCCTTTGTTCATTCATTTAATAGAGCTATTAATTGTTAGAATATTGTTTATATGTTCAGTTAGATCTCATTGGAATATAACTGTTAATTATATTGCACCAATACTATCTGTGATAGAATAACGAAGTAATAATTGAAAAGGCAGACTTTTATTTAATTATATGCAAGCAGGTTTAATGTTAAAATGATACAGGTTTATTAAATCGAAATGCTATTTTTTTTAATTCTTGATAAAATTTCATTTTTGCTGTGTGTCCCTTCAGGTCAATTATCACCCCAGGTCCCTTTAAGTGTGTTCCCAGAAGCATAGCGTAAAACTGTCAACCAATCAGAACACAGCTATCAAAAGAGGTTGGTGGTCGCAAGAGCAAGACAGCTGAAACAGAAGAAGTGTTTGTCGACTTATCGAAAAAATGTCTAGCATCTTCAACTTCAAGCAGGCGTAAGTGCAATACTATGTTATTTTAATGCTTAGGTTCATGCTTTAAACGATAGTTATGTTTGCAATATTTAATTGAAATATGGCGGGAGTTTGTTTTCTTCTCGCCAGTCACCGCCAACATGTCATCCGCAAAAAAGATGGATGATTTGTTCAAAAATGTCAATACTGGATTGAGAAATTTTGAAAAGATTGTGTGTAGTAATTTATAGCAAATGATACCAAGTGTGTCTTTGAGACATAGGTTGACGTGATTTTAACAAGTCCCTACAATATGAAGGAAAAAAAAATGTTGCGGCGACGGATACAGGATCAGTGAGGGAATGGGGTTGGGAGCGCGGTACGCAGCTTTTTAAAAGAACAATTAACCAAAAAACACAAATAGTGTTTTTAGTTTAGGATGGGTGGGTATCGCCGGATGTGTATTTAACAAAGCAAGTTATTTAGATCTGCTATTTAACAAAGCAAGTTATTTAGATCTGCCCCTGATTTTTTGTTACCCTTTGAGTATTTTTAACGTTATTTTTATTTTTTTCCCTGATATTTAGGCTTCAGATCATTTTTTTTATTTATTCAGAATATTTTTATTTTATTACATAATTTTGATAGAGCATCATCAAAAAAAAAGACCAATCAGTGACCAGATATAAGACATAACCAATTCATTTTGGTAGGTGATAAACTCGGTCTTTATCCTTGATATTCAACCAAGTTTACTGTTAAAATAAAGGTATCTACAGTGTGATTCTTTTAAAACCCTGCCTATTTCATGCACATTTATGCAAAACGATTCAATATATGTATATGTTAAAATCAAAATCTTGAAAATTATCATCCTTTTACTCTGCCAAAGATTTTTGTTTTACTATAGAACCTAAGGATAAAAACCGAGTAATACAAATTTTATCACCTACTGAAAATCAAATCAAATCTCAACATCTCTGTAATGCAAAATTATGAATAGCCACATTATACAGTCTGCGAAATTAGCGTTTGTCCGGGACAACTAACTTAAAAACAGGACAACCGCGTGTTCCCATTTTGGGTTGTCCAACAACCAAAATTTCTGAAAGCGCAAAACAATTTGTCAATCAAAACACGATTTCGGCTTTTTCATTGCTGTTGAGAAAACTACTATGACACTGGTATAAACGCTACGAGGAATTGATCGATAATTGTATCCCTCTAGGGAATGTCAGAACCTCGTTTTTTATCAGATTTTGCCAAATTCTTTATTTTGTATAGAGCAACGAAAAATTACAAATATTCACGAACGGTTCCTGAATTGTTTCATCCAATGAAAATAAAATAAACTATGCGTGTTTCCGGTTGTTACAAAATGTCAGTGTTGCGGTACGTGAAGGGTGCCATTCCTGATAAACCAGTGAAAGAGTCCAAACAACAAGAGTCAAGTAAGCGTTCTTGGCAAGTTGGTCGAGAATGGCTTAAATGTACTGAAGATGGTAAAATGCAATAGTCTAGAATCCAGCATTAGACACTGATCGTTCCTTTGTAAAGGGATGTTCTAGCATGCGGATTGACACTACGCGATGGTGGTGACACAATGATGGCGATTGTGGGAAGAGATGATGATGATGGTGGTGATGATGATCAGTGCTCAAGAAATAGGATAGCCCGACGCCCGGGGCTCCTCGAAATCCATTCCGGGCCTGTCTCATTTTGCAGACGAGCCCGTCGGGACTGTCTAAAAAAATAATAAAAAAAATAAAAAAATCCCCCCAAAAAAACGTTTTACTGGATCTCAAGCTCAAGTTCCTCACGACAAAATACCCCATGTGTATTGTGAACTGTGAAAACACTTGCAATAAAGTTATTAAAATGTGTTATACACACATTGAAACAATAAGAAAAAGTTCGAATATTTAGCCTGGCTTCGTGTCGGCAGTTTGTCACAACTTTGAGGTCGACAATTGTTGACATAAAACTCATTATTCTGCTATTAGGGTTGTGTTTTCTTTCCTTTGTGATAAGAAATACCGTTTTTGTCATTAAAAACACACTAATGCATGAAAAAAAAATCTTTATTGATGGTATTTCGATTGAATGTTTGTGAAATGTTCGGGCCGTAAAAGTGCGGTGTCATAGTAGTCGGATGGTACATAATTTTTTTTTTTTTTTTTGTTTTTTTTTTTACATAATCAAATAAGAAAAAACTGTCCTTTACAAATACATGTTGGTGGAAAGAAAAATATATATACTGTATATGTATAAATACAGATATAAAATATATTTCTATTCATTATTTAAGGTGTAAGGAGTTCCTGGAATCCTACTTTTAAATGAATTCTAGTCTAGGCTCCTAATTCTTTACTTGGAGAAAGTGGTGACAAAAGAAAAAATATAGCCAGAGGAGGCTCTGATAGTCTCATAAAACCTGATTAAAAATTTGGCTCCATATTTTAAACGAAATGGTAAATAAGTCCGCTGACCAGGGAGCATAAAGTGGTAGCAAAAAGAAAAATCTAGTCAGAGGAGGTTCGGAGCTTGATTAATACATACATAACAAATGTGTGCTATAAAAGTGAATAAAGACACATTTCCAATAAGAAAAAAAATATTGGACCTTTCCATTTTAAATCAGGGCCTGTCCATTTCAAATCAGGGCCTGTCCATTTCAAATCGGGGCCTGTCCATTTTCAGAAGCAACAAGCCCTGGGCCTGTCTCTTAAAATAATTTTCTTTGAGCACTGATGATAGTGGTGATGATGATGATAATGGTGATGAAAATGATAGTGATGATGATGGCAAGGTAGAGGACTCACACCACTATTATCTCCCTTGAATACTCCTGCCCTACAGATGAAGGAGGTAGATAAAAAAAACAAGTTCGCTTTTCTACATTTTACAGGATACATTGATTTATCTTTACCAGGTTCTAAATCTACAGCATTTTAGGAAGAGATCCCAGAAAAATGCATGTTGATATAAGATTTCTAGCTAATTCTGCCTCATTTTGCACATCATGGGTCTAATCTCCACGGGGTTGTATTTTTGTCTAAATTTTGATAGGTGTCAGGCAAACATGAAATTAAAAAAAGTTCAATCTGGTAAATATTCTTTAAAAGTTAATAGCATGCAGATATTGGATCAATGAAGAATTTAAGCATAAATACATGTTGCAAAATCTTTTTTATCTCTATGCCACGAACAAAAACATTACAATGGAAAATTAATTGTGGTGTGAGACGTAGAGGTGATGACAATGATGATGATGGTGATAATAATGTCAGATGCTCATTAGAGGTGATGACCGCAATGATGGGGACAATTCTTTCCTCGGAGAAAGAATCAGCTAGCCGGGGAAAGAATCGGCTAGCCGGGGAAAGAATCAGCTAGCCAATTCTTTCCCCGGGGGAAGAAACTAGCTAGCTGATTCTTTCCCCCTCTAGATGAAAGAAACTGGCTAG
>JAWPHD010001759.1:0-296164 GCA_037043455.1 Cyrtodaria siliqua
CTTATATTTAAGATTAAAAATAAAATTCTATAATAGATTGCTCATTCACAAGGGACAGTTCTTTCAAGGTTGACGTCATGAGTTGCAGTTTTTCGTCTTTATAAAGCGTGAGAATTCAAAAACCACCAGATCAATTAAAGTTACAACAACGCAGAAAAATATTTCTGAAAATTCTTTCTGCTCAGAAAGCAAGCAATATAATTGAATTGCTGTTTAACGGCTCATCGACACAATACATAATGCTATTTCGAGCCGCCCCCAGAGAGAGGGGACAGACACTTAGACATTCTGGAACTTGTCCTACTCTTACTATCATTCTTAAACGATTTGTTCGTTTGTTTGTATGGTGATTTACGTCATTTTAAACACATGTAAGTTTATATATTACTGTCGATTTTTTTTATGTGAGGCAGACCACCCACTTTTCCTGGGTAGAACCAGTGCTGTACACCTCCCGCCATCCGTAAGAATCAACACTTCCTCACTTACGTCGGGCTCCTAGACGAACAACTGCGATATGAGTCAAGCGTTAAACTGCCGCAAAATGCATTACATTTTATCAGGAAGTAGTCAAAATGAAGTTAGACACAAATAATGTAAGAAGAATGATTTCAAAAAGGTTGACGTAAATAAAAAAATAAAAGAGAAGAATTTTCAATATTTTCTAAATTCTGACTGGGCTCCTTTTCTTTCGATTGTATTGAAATGATCAAAACGAACAGAAAACCGAGATCTCACAAATATTAACCATATTTGAAGTAATGCGCGGTGAATGCTCTACCACTAAATTACCACCACGGATGAATATTCATCTTGATCAGAAAATGTCAAATTCAATGGAATTCATTTTCAATAAAGTTTCGGGAAAAAAAATGTTGTGTACAACTTATGCGACAGACATGAGCACATCAGAATGGACTAGATCTATTAACAAAAAACTTTTTTTTCTCCCTGAAAAACAGCGTAGTCAGTGAGCTGAAGTTGATATTTCGACAAAGTTGAAGTATATGATAAATAGAATAAAAAAAAATGTGTATTTTCATATCACACCCTATATCAGGCCCTCGACACATATCAGCCCTCGAGCTAAAGCTCTCGGGCTGATATGGCTTATCAGGCCTGATATAGGGTGTGATATGAAAATACACATTTATTATTCTCTATGTATTCTATAATATGGGATAGACACTATGAGTCCACAAACATGTATCTTAAAACAAATAATGATACTAAACACAACAAGATTTTTAAGATTAACACATTTATTTAACTTGCGAGAAAATCATAAGAAATATATTAATATAAAAAGTAAGGCATCCACTGTATTGTATTAACATATTGTACAGTAGATCCGTACCCCAGTATCTCGTTAGAACAGAAATCTTTGCAAATATTAGACCTATATACTATTATAATATTACAATAAAGCAAAACAAACACTGGCTTAAGTGTGTCGGTGTATTCAGAGTATTGCCTTTGTATATAAAATATAGATCTCTACAAAAGCTTGACGACAAAGAAAACTTATTCGTGGTAATTTAATTCACTTCCGACTTTAGAGTTCAGATTTCAGACTTCACACTTCAGAATTCAGAGTTCAGAGTTCAGAGTTCAGACTTGAGAGTTCAGATTTCAGAGTTCAGATTTCAGAGTTCAGACTTCAAACTTCAAACTTCACACTTCAAAGTTCATACTTCAGTGTTCATATTTCAGACTTCACAGTTCAGAGTTCAGAGATCAGACTTCAAACTTCAAAGTTCAGACTTAAAAGTTCAGACTTTAGACTTCAGAGTTCACACTTCAGAGTTCAGAGTTCAAACTTCAACATTTAAATAATTACAACACGAATAAGTTATAGTTGTCGTCAAGCTATAATAGTGTTATCATAAGTAGATTTATATTTTATCAATCTCCTTAACATCAAATCCTAATTACACTTTGATACTTTTGATACTCTTTGCTTATAGCGTAGAGTACCGTAGAGTAATAGAGGGTCTGATTTTATTGAGATTGATATACATGATACATGTTAATAGAAATAAAGACACTATTTATAATCTACTTTATTCAAAGCTAAGCATTATCATCAATACAAGTTAAACAAAGATATAATAGTGTATACTATCAGGCCAGAAATTGGGTGCGCGTAATTGAATCGAAGTGGGTGGGCGGGATGGGGTGGTGTGTGGTGTGGTGTGGGTTGGGGGATAGCTTCCTCTAAGAAATCTTGAATAAAAACATATACCTAAAACGCTGCAATCAGATGCTCCCTCACACACTGTGTGTATGAGAGGTGGGTGGGGTCCTCCCCCAAGAAAATTAAATATATATACATGTACTTAAAATGTTGTAATCTGACGAGTTTCTTTGTATTTCTTGTACAATCTAAATAAAGCTTTATTTTTCAATTATTTTATACTCACTTTTGTATGGAGGGGGTAGGTTTGGTAGGGTGATAATAAAGACTGAAAATGCTGCAATGACGCGTTTTCGGTGTATTATTTTTAACATTCGTTTTTCATTTCTTTCGTACCCGTATGTGGGCACACAAAACACGCTTACAAAAAAAACTTGCCATAAGAAACGCACCCCCACGGCCCTGGCTACGGGAATTACCTAATATTTCTATTCACCTAGATGCACACCTAAATTACTTTTATTTTTACTGTTTTGGTATGATTTCGTGTTGTTTTAAAAATGTATATACATATAAAGGCAGAGGGCTTGATTTTGCATTATCTGAGAGTGGGTGGGGTAGGAGTGCAGGGGTGGAATACAACACGACTCTAAAACATTCGCATCTACGATATTTAACTTAAAATTTATTTGTGTGCGTACAACCTAAAAATCATTACTACGCCCTTGTCTATAATCTTCCCTTAGCAATTGAAACAGAGGATATTCCTCGACCGAAAACACCTGCCCCTGAACGAGTTTGTAAATATTGTAACAAGTCAACAATCGAGGATGAAACTCATTTTTTGATTGACTGCGAGTTTTATTCAGATATTAGATATGAACTTTTTAATGCAGACTATCAAGCTGAAAACAGGTTTTTGCTGTTTTTATCAACTGAAAAATTAACATTCTTAATTGACTGTGATATGCTACAGCACACATTAGCAAACATACTTTTAAAAATATATAAACGACGTTCTTTAGCATTGTAAAAATGCATAACTGTGTTATAAAAGTAATTAAAACAAATGTTTTTGTTTTTTTAAATAATGAGAGATTGGAATTTAATTGTAGTTTTCAGGTTAATTATGTGTAAACGAATACTAAATAATAGCTTTAATTATCGAATATTTTTAATACAATATACAATACAATATATTTATTCAGCAATTAAACATACAACACATGTTTATAGCCTACACAATTACATGAAAGTATGAAGATAGTGAGAACATGAACACTATCCATAACAAATAAACATACAATTAAATTATATCAGATTTACTGAGAAGCACATTAATTCAAAATTGCTGTAATGAAAAATAAAAATTTAACATCAGGAAATTTTCCTTTATGTACTATTCCTTAATATGAGAGCATAGAATATAAATTTCGCTAAATTTACAACTGTACATTTTTACTTTGATGTCATAAGCGAATCAAACTTGTTCAAATTTGGCCATCGACAATAATAAGGTTTAAGATATTTATGTCTTAATTCTCTATAAATTGGACAAACAAGCAAAAAGTGGTATTAATGCAATACATTTGTAACTTTTATTATGTTTTAACATGTACAATTGTGTTTTATAGTGTTTCATATGCCTATGATGGTAGGATATCAAACAACAATGTTGTATACGATTTGTAATTGTAACTGTATTTAATATGTGACACTTTAATACATATTACTTCTTACTTACTACTTACATGTTAAATTTCTAAATAGAATATTTATGCTGTAATGAATCATGCTTGATTGGACTTTTGCGGGTAGAACACGCCGTTCTTGTGAAAACATTTGTCGAGGAGGTGAGAAAATGCAGGCACTTTTATTACCCCGATATCCGCTCTGGCGGTAATAAGTGATCAATTAAAAGTAATAAAAGTGATGTTTAGCTAGGTTTATACAATGCATTTGGCCACTTACAATTTTTTTATTAGTTCAGTTTCTAGATGTGTCTTGTAAGTGTTCATGAATACATTAGACTGTTTATAAGTACAAATAGTCTAATACGAAGAAACAAAAAGAAGTGCGTGTGATCTTTAGGAATAGTTGGAAACTAGAATTTATGATCGATCGGTATGTACACTTTTAATTAAAAAATAAAGAAAGAATTAAAATTCGTGCATATATATGAGTATTCTGTGTGTTTTCTTAAGACACTAACCTTATTCTCACACTATTCAACACTACTCAAATAGGTAATTAAAATAAAGGTATACAAAAAAAATCGTATTTCTTCTTGAATAAATCTATACATTTGTTTGATGCAACAAAATGATATTCTTCCGACAGAAAAAAAAGTAACACACTGAATACTTTTTTTTTTTTTTAAACGAATGCTATGTACGAATCAGTGTACACAAACACACTTGTTTAAGCAAACAAATACCAATATGATGTCTTTACAAAATAGGTTATTTCTCATCTAATATAGTATTCATCGATGTACCATTGGATTATATGTCTTAAATCATGGATATATATGTACATATAGATCTATGCTTAAATGTATGTCTTCCCTACCATGTGGAACTTTTTTGTAGAAAGAAACGATTTTTATGAATTATAGATAATATTTCAGCAGAACGTGTAAACAAATACACGGACCGTCGTAAAGAAAAAATCCATTGATAATGAGTCGTTAAAAAGCTTATTTCTCATTTATCATAGCTTTTGTCGAAATACGGTTTGCATAGAATTGTTCGTTATGTGCATTTTTTTTTTTCGATATAGAGTGAATTTATTTAGCATGAAAACGGTTTTCATAAGTTATAGATACTTTTTCATTAAAACGTGTGATTACCACGCCAACGCCACATTAAATTCACACGCGTGGACTATCAGTAGGGCGTGTGTTACCACGCGACACCGGTCCGTTCCGGTGTTTCATCTCCGTTACGGTCCGTTTCGGTCCGTTAGGGTGAATCGTACCACCGGTGTAGTAGTATATTGTTTCGGTTATGGTTTACCACCACCAATTACATGTAAACCTCCGAGGTGTAGTCGAATGTAGTTCCTATAATAAAAGTAATCCCTCCTTTTTCGATGGAAATGGGCATTATAAGTAGGGGAAAACTGGCCATTTCTATTCGATTTTGTGGTTATATGTATAAGAAGCGTATTAATAGGTTTTACTGGATCACTGATGAACATTTTCGAAATTTCGACTCTATGCTTACACTTTGTGAGCAATGAAAACAGTCGATCAATAAAAACAGCTGTACCCTTGACCTGTTTAGTAAACAAACAAGAACTTTCTTACATGTCTTGTGACCCCACGTTTTCTGGTGATTTTTCAATTTGAAAAATAGTTTTCTATATGAACATTACACTGCTGCATTATCCATACTTGAGTTGAATTTGCAGCAAATCATTAATATGTGACACTTTAACATTGGTGTCTATGGGGAAAATAATTGGTGCTTTCATACCTTATGGAAATTAAGTAAAGTAGTTTATAGGTATGAAAGCACCAATTATTTTCCCCATAGACACCAATGTTAAAGTGTCACATATTAATGATTTGCTGCAAATTCAACTCAAGTATGGATAATGCAGCAGTGTAAAGTTCATATAGAAAACTATTTTTCCACTTGAAAAATCACCAGAAAACGTGGGGTCACAAGACATGTAAGAAAGTTCTTGTTTGTTTACTAAACAGGTCAAGGGTACAGCTGTTTTTATTGATCGACTGTTTTCATTGCTCACAAAGTGTAAGCAAAGAGTCGAAATTTCGAATATGTTCATCAGTGATCCAGTAAAACCTATTACTACGCTTCTTATACATATAACCACAAAATCGAATAGAAATGGCCAGTTTTCCCCTACTTATAATGCCCATTTCCATCGAAAAAGGAGGGATTACTTTTTATTATAGGAACTACATTCGACTACACCTCGGAGGTTTACATGTAATTGGTGATGGTAAACCTATAAGAGGAGAAAACATGTTCAGATGTTTCTTAAATGAGGAGTTTGTGTTGTCATTTTCTTAACAAGCTTAAAAACACTTACTTCATGCAAATCGAATGATTATTTGCAGAGATATGGTCGTGTGAATACCAAGGACAATAGTCTGAAATCGACAAAAGTCAGAGATATTTTTTTTAATTTTCCACTATCTGAATTGTCATACCAAACGGCATTTCTTGTCCATACACCATATTAAATAGATCAAATGTTTAGAACATTCAATGGACATAAATTAAATATGCATTTTAGGTACAATTAGGACGATGAAAAGGCCAATTTATGTCGATTTTCATGCCAAAATTGATTTTTCAGTCAAATTCTTCAAAATTGGTGGTACCATACCTGATTATAGTAACGAATACGAGCTTAATAATGCCAAAAATACCGCTAAAATCAGAATTGATACTAGCTGAACGCTACCAAGTCGAGTTTGAATGATAAGGAATAATATTTTATCTTTTACACAAATCTTCATTTTTCACAGTATCCTATTTTAGGGGGGTAGGGGAAAGATTTAGTGGTTTCATGCCTACCAAACCTGTTGTCATGCAAATTTAATTCATGAAAACATGTTGAAAACATGCAACCATACATGTTGATACCAAAAAGACATAGTTCAACTGCAAACACTTCACCAATACGTAATTTTAAACAAGAAAAAAAAATGAAACTCAAAATTACGGCTTTTATAGACAAAATTGGACTAAAAACGCTCAAAACCTATGCAATAAACTATGGAAAACTTATTTCTGAGCTTATTTTACCAATTGTTATCGGAAAAGTGTCCCTAGGTACGAATCTGAGCGAGTCCTAATTACTGCACGCATCTATTATAGGTATGAAAGCACCAATTATTTTCCCCATAGACACCAATGTTAAAGTGTCACATATTAATGATTTGCTGCAAATTCAACTCAAGTATGGATAATGCAGCAGTGTAATGTTCATATAGAAAACTATTTTTCCACTTGAAAAATCACCAGAAAACGTGGGGTCACAAGACATGTAAGAAAGTTCTTGTTTGTTTACTAAACAGGTCAAGGGTACAGCTGTTTTTATTGATCGACTGTTTTCATTGCTCACAAAGTGTAAGCAAAGAGTCGAAATTTCGAAAATGTTCATCAGTGATCCAGTAAAACCTATTACTACGCTTCTTATACATATAACCACAGAATCGAATAGAAATGGCCAGTTTTCCCCTACTTATAATGCCCATTTCCATCGAAAAAAGGAGGGATTACTTTTTATTATAGGAACTACATTCGACTACACCTCGGAGGTTTACATGTAATTGGTGATGGTAAACCTTATATGTGCATAATAAGATTATATAAAACAAGTTTAAAATAATTATTAAGGATTGTTATTATGTCTTTTGCAATTGTAGAATTGTATATTGTTGTGATAAAATATTGAAGAAGTTTTTAATTTAACCCCGTAACTACAATATCTCAGTCTGTAACAAGGAATTTGATTGGACGAGACTTTTGACCCTGTTCATTAGCAATGCAGGTGCACCCATATTTATAGGTGCACCTGTAAACTTGTAGGTGCACCTATATATTTTATAGGTGCACTTATATATTTTATGGGTGCACCTACAATTTTGTGGGTGCACCTATAATTTTACAGGTGCACCCATAAAAAGTATAGGTGCACCTATACTTTTTATAGGTGCACCTACACTTTTTTATAGGTGCACCTACATCTGTAGTTTTGACCCCGATCGTACACCATATCAAACATGATAATTAGTGAACAACTGCTAATTGGATCTTGATGAAGATGTATTTATCCTTAATAATAAGTATTCAGACGTAAATAAACACTGCACATTTGGCAACTATTTCGATTTATTAGCAAATGATCTTGGTAACTGATTTAGGTTACAAATGGTTATTAGATAAAACGTATCTGCTAATCTAAACCAAAGGGAGATAATAATTTGGCATTTTAATAACTTCCAGCAGTTACAGAACTTGTAACTGTTTAAGGTTAGAGCTCTGACTGTTTATTTTCTTACAGTGGAATACAAAAACCTGTATCACCTCTTTTCTGAATCCGTATCAGTATGCTACTAAACACAGATTCCGTATCACTATCCTACTTAAAATAGAACAGGGAAATTCCTAAAAATGTTAGCATTTACACCAATTTGCACGAGAACGTCAAGACAACGTTATGTCAAACAAACAACGCAAGTATGTCACACCAATGAACTTTAACTCTTAAGCTTTAGCTACACCCCCAAATATATTAAGATATGCGCTTTATTGAAAATAAGCCTTGAAACATTTATAAATCTTCTTTATTGCATACGTATACAACAGAAATGTAAATATTCTATTTTTTAATCATATGCAGGAGGTATATAATAAAAGGATCATTACTAGAGTAACGTGTTCTGGAAGTTTATGTATCACCTACCGTAGGTAAATTCCAGATCAAGGATCACCCTCGAGGCTACGCCTCTCATGAGATCCTGCCTCTCGTGAGATCCTTGATCTGTCATTTACCTACTCGAGGTGATACAAACATCCACAGCATGGTACTCTAATAATAATCCTATTGTATCTGGTCCATTCTGGATGAGTGCAGGAGCAGATTCAGAGAAGTGGGGTGGGGGGGGGGGTCTCTATGCATGTGTCACTCCAGTTATCTGCTCTTGAAATGGAAAAAGTTACACAATTTACTGTAACTTTTATACCACATTACTGTTCATACTAACAGAATGGAAAAAGATGCAAAAAACCAACAAAATCCATCCCAGAATTCACCTTGTTTTATAATGTGATTGAAAAGGTACCAAAAAAAAAAGAGTCTTACAGAACGATATCACCAACTCAAACATTCCACTGATATTCAAGTATGGCGTAATAATAGAGCTTCCGCTGTGCATGTGGGAGGTTGTATGTTCAAGCTCCGGCCGGGTCATACTATAGACTTCATAAAAAGGGTTCTAGTAGCCCAATTCAGTATTTCTTCACTTCTTACTCCATGACAGTATTGTGACTTCTCACTTCACGACTTCATTTCTTCATGTTGTTTTTCAAGAAGTCAAAGATTTAAGTTAGGGCGGCCCTAACTCTACACACCTACCCACACACGCCAACCTTCCACTGGATCCATTCAACATAAACCTTGCGGAAGCGCTAGCGTGTACATTTCGTAAAAGAAGTATTTACAGAAACAAACACCTAATTATCCTGTCGCAGAAATTAACAAGACAATTCTAACAATACACTTTCTTCGTCGTCTATTTTTGAATTAAAGCGTTATTAAAAGCTCGGCAAATGCCGCAAGCCACAATTTGTGCTGCTGCTAGTATTAGTAACATTTTGGGTTTTCAATTTGTTTTCGTTAACTTAGTAATATAGTTCTACCAAGTCTTTAAAAACATTATTGGTGCAATATCTTCAATACTTGGTATTAAATGAGTAAAACAATTTGCTTTGAGCTATAATAGTTAATATTAATGATTGAAAAAGTTCTGTAGAAAACCTAACAGAATGCTGCATGCAAGTCATTTTAAGTAAGTCAAGATTGTATGGGTCTTTAAACAACAATTCAGTTCAATAACACAGATCGATATTGACGTCCCACAATAGCACAGATCGATATTGACGTCCCACAATAGCACAGATCGATATTGATGCCACGCAATAGCACAGATCGATATTGACGTCACGCAATAGCACAGATCGATATTGACATCACGCAATAGCACAGATCGATATTGACGTCACGCAATAGCACAGATCGATATTGACATCACATATCGATATTGACGACACGCAATAGCACAGATCGATACTGGTTTTCAAACTCGACCGAGCTGTCATTGATGTTAATAATCTGTGCTAGTTTGAGAAAACTCAAATAAAAAATGAAGGTGCTATCTAGAGTGCTCACACGGGCAGAATCTGGCTATTCTTTTTCAGATAAACAAGGACCGTAACTCTGATGTTACTGCTTTGATCTGGCTGGTTTTTGAACTCGACCGAGCTGTCATTGATGTTAATAATCTGTGCCAGTTTGAGAAAACTCAAATAATAAATAAAGGTGCTAGAGTGCTCACACAGGCAGAATCTGGCTTTTCTGTTTCAGCTAAACAAGGACTGTAACTCTGATGTTACTGCTTCGATCTGTCTGGTTTTCGAACTCGACCGAGCTGTTATTGATGTTAATAATCTGTGCCAGATTGAGAAAACTCAAATAATAAATGAAGGTGCTATCTAGAGTGCTCTCACGGGCAGAATCTGGCTATTCTTTTTCAGCTAAACAACATATCGATATTGACGTCACACAATAGCACAGAACGATATTGACGTCACACAATAGCACAGAGCGATATTGACGTCACACAATAAGAGTGTAAATTTCACGAAAATATCGTGCTATTGACACAATAAGACTGTAAATTGCACGAAAATATCGATCAAATAGAAGCACAATCAAATTCAATAGATTCCTGATATGTTTTTGGACAAAATCGTACATATTTGTACGAATGAAATCTGTTTTTAGCAATTTTAAGCAATCTTGATCCGTGCTATTCTAGAAACTTTAAATCTCTGTTTTACTTTTATTTGAATGCATTTGATGTGCTTACACATCAGAAAATGTTCAAAGAAAACAGTCCTGATGGTCAGAATGCAATATTGGCAGGATGACACCTTGTTTTATAGTTCATCATGCACAGTCGATGATTCACATATCAATACAATTATAATAGGGCTTCATTTGTGGTTTGTTGTTCAAGGTCAAGTGTTTGATTCATTAGATGACATTTATAGTAAAGCATATTTAAATTTGGTCGACCATAATTTTTTTTGGTTTGCTGTTTAGACCCTACCTTAGTAACCCACAAAAAAGAGCCCTACTTAAAACTTTTTATAGCAATTTTTTAACATTATTTTTGTTGTTGCTATCTTCCGTATAGTTTCCTTTAATTTCTTAATGTGTTTACTGTCCTTAGCAAAAAAATTCACCTACCTACCTACCCATCCAACCACCCACCCACCCATGAAATTCTGTATCGGGGAAACAGCAAACAAATATTTTTTAAGCGAAGCCTTGTACTAGTTGAGAGTTAATCTTTGTTATATGTCCATCATGTGAAGAGAGAGAGACAAGAACACGTATTAACTACTAGACATATATTGTAAGACTCTTTGCAACACATATAAAGCATGCATGCTATAGCAGTATAGTGTATACAGTATATGTAGTAACCATGTTTATAAAGTACATTATACGACAATTATGCACTCCATTTCCTCAAACATGTCCCATTGTTATTTGTAATATATATACTAAAGGGAAAGAAGAAACTCACCATAGGCAATTTCATCTAGATGTGCTCAACAATGCATTATATGTTGTTAAACGTTTAGTACCGCATACTGTTTTCAATATCATTTTATGTAGAAAAAGGTTAGAAACATTTATGAAGACCTCATAGTTAACATTTCTTTTCATTTAAACATTATCTCACAGCTTTTCTGAGTCAAGGTCACACTGAAGGTCATTATATGGGTTAAATACTCATTTGTTTCTTCAGGAACACTTAACGTTGGCTATAACTTCTCATTTCTTGATATTTCTTCATCAGACTTTCAGTTATATACTCATCATGACAACACTGACATGCCCATACTAAAATATAAAGGTCAAGGTCGCACTGAAGTTCATTATATGAGTTAAATACTCATTTTTAGCTCTACTGCCCGTCATCTGTCATCCGTCGTCCGTTAACTTTTGCCTTGTGAACACTCTAAGGGCCTTCATTATTTATCAAATCTTTACGAAACTTTACCAGTGTTTTTATATCAATGAAAGCTCGGAAAAGTTTGAAAACCAGCCAGATCGGATTAATTTCACCGGAGTTATGGCCCTTGCTTTGCTGAAAAATGTCATATTAAGCCTTGTGAACACTCTAGGACCTTCATTTATTATTTGATCTTTACCAAAGGTGCACAGATTGTTAATACCAATGACAGCTTGGACAAGTTGAAAACCAACTAAATTGGGTCAGTAACAGCAGAGTTATGACCCTTGTTTTTTCCCAAAAACTGCCATTTTCTGCCTTGTGAACACTCTAGCACCTTCATTTATTATTTGATCTTTACCAAACTTGCATAATTGTTAATATCAATGAAAGCTCGGACAAATTCGAAAAACCAGCCACATCGGTTGAATAACTCCAGAGTTATGGCCCTTCTTTTTTCTGAAAAATGCCATTTTCTGCCTTGTGAACTCTCTTACCGATCTTGCACAGATTCTTAATACCAATAAAAACTTGGACTAGTTCGAAAACCAGCTAAATTGGATCAGTAACACCAGAGTTATGGCCCTTGTTTTTTCAGAAAAATGCCATATGAAGGCCATACCAATTTGATAAATAGTTCTCTGGATTTTCAGGGGGAAAAGGAGGAGTGTGCAAGCGATTTTTTTTAATTTTTTTTTATTTTCCGATTTTTAACAGGCGAGTGCTTTTAACCTGAAGCGAGCGGGTTCCTTTTTTTTCTTTTCTTTTTGTCAGCCATTTATTTTCCATGCGGGCGATTTTTAATTTTATTTTTTCCTAACACTACTAGTATGGTATAGCCATGTTTCTTGACGTCAGTTGTTTGTTATATTTCACTGACAGGGTTCTAACATTGTGGAGAATTGGTCTAATGTCTGAGTAATTACAGCTGGTGGGACGAGAATAACGGTGAATTGTCATGAATAACGGTGAATTGTCATGAATAACGGTGAATTGTCATGAATAACGGTGAATTGTCATGAATAACTTCTCGTCAGAGATATGTTAAGATCTTTTTTATTGATTTTCTGTCCCTGTGGGGTTGTCGCGGTAGAATACAACCTCTGCAAATCCCGCTAGAGGCATGTTCATTCCCTCTTTCATGTTCATTTTTGTGTCGCCTTTTCAAAGAAAAATGCGATACATAGGCATCACTTTGTCGTCCGTCACTCCGTCTGTAAGTGACAGTCCGTCACAAAAATTTAACGTTGGCTATAACTTTCTGATTTCTTGATATTCCTTCATCAAACTTTCAATATATACTCATCATGACAACATTGACATGACCAAACTAAAATATAAAGGTCAAGGTCACACTGAAGGTCATTATATGGGTTAAATACTCGTTTTTTCCTTCACGAAAACTTAACGTTGGTTATAACTTTCTCATTTCTTGATATTTCTTCATCAAACTTTCAATATATACTTATCCTGACAACATGACCATACTAAAATAGAAAGGTCAAGGTCACACTGAAGGTCATTAAATGGGTTAAATACTCATTGTTCCCTTCACGAAAACTTACTCAGCCCTGAGTTTGTCGAGGTCATTTATCTTGGTCCAAAAAACCTTGTAATACTGACAAAGTGCTGACAGGCGACACACGTGTTCTGCCGAACACGCATCTAGTTTATGTTGTTATCATGCTCATTCAAGCTCTTCTTCATGACACCGTGTATACAAACCTGGAAACGTGGCTCCATCATAAATAGTGTCGACTACAGAATTTGCAGGTTAAAAACGTCTAGGCATTAGAAGGTTCTAGGCCCTTTCTCCATATTTTATCCTGGTGTAAATGGAGGATGAGCCTGGCATTTTCATTCCTGTTAGGTGCCATATAACCTTTTATTTTTGGTGCTCCATAAAACCCCAATTCAATTCAGTTGATTTTCTGGTTCAGTTCTGCGCAGGAACATCCATGAAATTACATTTGATCAGACTAATTTTAGAACTAGCTCCTTCCATCTGTCAGGTAATTATTAGATCAAATCAACAATTCTAGTGTCATTATCAGGTATTTAGATTCTTAAGACACCTCTTCAGATGAACAGAACTGCTGTCAAGGTCTTCGGAAAGAAATAACATATTATTAGATTGGAGAAATGAAAGTATTGATTATCTGTAGTGCAGTCTCAGTAGGAGAACAATAATTGAGCTCCTACACAATAAAGTGATCACACGTTGAAACTCGACTGCAATCCCAAGGTGGCTTATTAATGTCTACACTAAGCGGAAGGAGAAAGTAAACATGGCTAATCTTGAAGCGTGGCAATTGTAAAACCTGCATTTTGGCCATAACTGTCTGTCAGCTGATGGAGGGATCAATAATATACAGCAATAACAGTTCGTCCAGTACTTGCGTCTTAAGAGAATTTTTTTGGGCATGCTTAAATCCACACTATGTTTATTTTGACCCATACTGGAACTTTTACTTGCCCTACATTGTTGTATGTAAGATTGCTACCAAATTTACCCAATGACCCCACATCATACTTTAAACTATTTTTTATGCACCTGAAGAGAGGCATATACCGTAGTCATTCGTTCATTTGTCCGTTTGTTCATCCATCCAAAAAATCGTGTTTCAGCCATAACTTTTAAAGTACTCATGGGAATTGCATAAAACTTCGCCAAAACGTTAATCACAATGAGATGGTGTGTCTTGCACAAGAACAATATCCGTACCTCAAAGGTCAAGGTCAAACTTGGTGGTCAAACTTGGTGGTCAAAATTAAAAAAATAATTTCGGAGGCATTTGTTACTTACTGTGACATTTCTTGCTATCGTTATATTTAGAATGAAACCAAGATAACCAAGGTTTTGATAACAAAGTGTTTTCACAGCACTGAGATGCTATTAATAGACCAAATTTGCTATTAATAGACCTAGTATGCTATAAAATAGATCAAGTATGCTAATAATAGGCCAAGTATGCTATTAATAGACCAAGTATGCTAATAATAGACAAAGAATGCTATTAAATTAATAGACCAAGTATGCTAAATAGACCAAGTATGCTAATAATAGACCAAGTATGCTAATAAAATAGACCAAGAATGCTATTAATAGACCAAGTATGCCTATAATCAACCAAGTATGCTATTAATAGACCAAGTATGCTAATAATAGACCAAGTATGCTAATAATAGACCATCTTACCCGTAACTGATTGTGGTATCAGTTATAAAGGTCAAGGACTTAGGCTTGTTTCACTGTCATGCAGTCTGGGACAAGGCCCTGGGAAAGCAACACACATGCTCCAGAGAGCATCCATCTAGTTTATAGTCTATAGACTCTGGGAATATGGGAAAGTACAATTAAATCATTTTAAAATGACGTTACCAAGAATTGAGATTTTATGTTCATTTTGACAGATGCAAGCAGACTGCTTGACTATTCCTGGTTTGTGATTGGTGGGAACAAGGTTGGAGTGGTGGCGCCACACGTAGTTACGCAGTTGAGGAACTACACGGAAGTGTTTCGCGAGGAGATAGCAGAGCCAGACAAAGGACGGGTACCTACATGTTTATGATATCCTGCAATCTCTGTATAATGATAAACGCATATAGTGTAATGCATTCAGCTGTTCAGAGGAACCTTAATCAGTTTGATTTGACAGAAATGCGTTCTTGAACTACATGTATGTCCAATACATGTACATTGGATACATGTATGTCCAATACAAGTACATGTATGTCCAATACATGTATGTTGGATACAAACCAACATGTATGTCCAATACATGTACATTGGATACAAACCAACATGTATGTCCAGTACATGTACATTGGATACAAACCAACATGTATGTCCAATACATGTACATTGGATAAAACCAACATCTACGTCCAATACATGTACATTGGATACAAACCAACATTCTATACATCTTTGCTTGCCAAGTTAATCAGCACATATTTGCTGAAGTGACCAGCGCAACTTTGCCGAAGTTGTCAATTAATTAAGTCTGTGCTGAGTTTATCAACGCGCACCTGTACATAATGTGCTGAATAGTGACTGATTAATACTTTGCATTTAGTATATTTCATATTTTTGTTTTATTTTTATTTTTTGACTTCTGTTTTTTTGTTGTTTTTTTTGTCAAAATGCAGCAATGAATATGAAAAAAGTAATATCACACTATTGAATTGAATTGAATTGAATGTTGTTTAACGGCTCATCAACACAGTATAGGTTATTTAGAGCCGCCCCAGAGAGAGGGGAAGGATACATAGGAATCCGGGAACCTGTCCTACTCTTATTATCGAATAGATTCCTATGGTTCTTTAACGTGCTCGGAGGATAGACCGATACAAGGGACCGCCCGGTTTACGTCCCCATCCGACGGACGAGGCTAAGGTAAAGTGTCTTGCCCAAGAACACACCGACGGAACTCAGTGGCACCATGGAGGATTGAACCCGGGGCCTCCGGTTACAAATCTGCCGCGCTACGGACTGCGCCACGCCAGCCCTCCACACTATTGAAGATTAAATGTAAAAGTAAAAAAAATGACATATGAAGTCTAAAAATGTGGACTAAGTGACTGATTATTGTCGCTTTTTACAGATAAAAAAGTATGTCCATCTTCATGAGAGGTTGTCAACTGTAGCGGACAGGGACGGAGCCATGGCTGATGTGCTGTCTGACCTGAAGGAAAAGGATCAGTTTGCAACTCTACGCTTATGGAGGAATGAGGTGAGATAACTCTTGTTGTTTTTCCACCGTTGTTAAAAATGCCATGTATTTTCTTGCTGTTATACCTGCTGTTTTACCTTCATAAGCACGATATATTTGATGTTTGAAATAGTGCAGCGGGTGGATTTCCAAATTAGATTGTGTTTTAGGACTATTCCGTTAAAACACCCGAGACCCCAGAAAGGCAATTTAATAAACACCTATGGGTGAACCATGTTTTCTGAAATTTGGTTCTTTAAACTCAAATTCAGATATATGGTTAGTTGTTCAATTTAAAAAGTGCCTTCCTGGGGTCCGACGTATATTTTAATGGAATCGACCTTAGGGGAACTGTATAATGCTATTCAAAAGTTAAACACAAATACTTCAAGAAACCAGGGCAATAAAATAACACTAGTTCGCTCGCCATGGCGATTAAACTCAGCCACGGAACAAGTGGCAAACCTTCCACTTATCCTGCAGAATGACTGATTATTTATCCACATGATTTCTATAGATTAATAAATTCAACAAATCAAAATTCTAATGATTACTTTCTATGCGAAACAAATCTCACTTCAAATATGTCATAATGTATAGTCAATTTGTCTTTCAAATGTCTTATTCCCTCCTCGCAATAGGTGAATGATTGACCAGTCGTCTTGTAGCTAAAATAAATACACCAATCAGAGCAAGCAGCTATTAACTAATGTTGAATTTCCATCCTCTATATCACAAATAGGTGCAGATCTACGGCTTTGTTGATAGATGAGTTGCTATCAACAACAGTACAAACTTAATTATTATCTTTCAAATATACATTTAGTTTCTACTGAGTTTTGTGGTGAATGTTGATCAGTGGTAAGGACCTCCGTGGCCGGGATGGTAAAAACGCTGCGTCTTAAACTTTCCTGCCTCTCACCACTGCAGGTTGGAATCCCACTGGGATCTCAACTTGTCAAGTGAGAAAATACAGTACTGGTTCTACCCAGGAAAATGGGGTGGTCTGCCTCGACCACAAAAAAATCTAGTCATATATGGCCTAACATGTTCTAAAAATAACGTAAAACACCGTTCAAACAAACAAATTGTTCGAAAATACTGCATATGTGGCATTGTTTCGTGTAAATTATTCAATAGAAGAATTTGTAGTATCTTTGGTTTAGTGGGTGGCAGGCTGGAAACAAAGAAAAACATACAATCTGAAAAGAAAAAGTCTCAGCCAAAAATGGTTGTACTTCAGTCAGTTGTTAAAGAACTAGGCATCACAGAAATATATATATTGTCAGAATAATTATAGAAAGGCATATACCGATATGTCATAAACTTTACCTTCAGCTACCATATTTATATGCTCCCACCACCGAATGGTGCAGGGCATATAGTGGTAGCTTTGTCCGTCCGTGAGTCCGTTACGAAACGTTTGTCTATCTCCTCCCACAATTTTCAGTAGATTGTATCGAAACTTAACAGGATGCTTACATATATGTCAAGATGTGCGTATCGATTCGACGTCAAAATCAGCCATGTATTTAATTTGGAGTTGTTTTGAAACTGTACAGGATGCTTACCTATGATGTTATAGAGGTTCAGCGTCAAAATCGACCTTGTAATGTATTACTGAAGTTACAGCCCTTTTTTCGTCAAATTTTCCGCTGATTATTTTCAGTGGGGGGGCATCCGTGTCCAATGGACACATTTCTAGTTATTTTTGAAATAACCCTAAAATAAAACACACACACACACACGTTTTACTGTTTCTTGATTTAAATGTATACAGCTGCCTCAGTAGAATTTTGGGAAAATACTACATATATTACATAAAACATCTATAGAGAATATTATGTCCGCCTTTTACTATCAAGTTTATTGGGCGAGGCTTAGAAAACGAAGAATGGCGAGGTTCTGCCAAGCCAGTCTTCGTTTTCATGCCAAGCCTAATAAACTTGATAGTAAAAGGCACTGACATAATATTCTATTTATCATGTAGATTATCCTCATTTTCTGTATGAATTACTATTACTACCTATTTCTCAGAATGTTACGCTTACCGAGGACTCCGCCGTGTTGATGTTTTTTGTTTGTTTTATGACGTCAGGCAACGTTACATACATTAAACGCCGAGGGTTTCCGCATTGATTTGTTTTATTGGTCAGTGCCTAATAAAGCAACATTTATTAGGTCACCCCTTTATTAGGCAGAAAATTGCATATCTGCATGATAAAAATGTATAATCATACACATGCCTAAAACTTTTATATAGGATATATAATATAATACTTGAAATAGTTTGTAGTAATCATAAAATGTTCCGGGGTGGCATACCTACAGGACTCCATGGAAATAGATCTGCCTCTGTTAGACTGCAGGGCTGGCTATGACATGCCCTGCAGGAGGAGTTGGTTTTAAAATAATTTTCCAGCCCTGGAAATGCAGTTTTATTTTTGTATATAAACTATGGTTGCAGGTGGTTCTTATATTCACTATCATGGTTGCAGGTGGTAGCCTGTCTGGCTGCTGACTGGCTCAGTGTTAGGGTGAATGGCAGTTAGGCATATTTTGGTCGATGATGGTCGGTTGGTCTATTAGTAGCCGGCTCTAGTAACTGGTTGTGCTATGTATAGCCGGTTTTGAAGGCCTGTATGGCATGTTGCATCCTTTAGTAACCATGGTAACTGACCTCCTGTTTACAGGTACGTATATCTGTGCAGGATCTTCCCCAGCCCCTTTTGGCTTCACGGTGCCGCGATCCCGTAATGTCTTCTGAAGACCTACCATGATCTCTTGGTTTGACCGTGACCTCTTAAAAATGTCCCACTATCCCATAAAAGTTTGTCAATACAAATAAAAGACATATCTGACCAAAAAATGTCTTGAGGTATAAACTCCTGCTGACAAACATACCGGTACATCCTTAGCTCAGGATGAATGCCGTCAGAGGTATACCCCACTGGTTACCCTGCCGTCAGAGGTATTGACTACCCCACTGGTTACTCCGCCGTTTGCAATATCTGGGATGAATTAAACCATGCATACTACATGTACATAACCTGTCAAAACTAGCATGTAATATTTGTTATGAAAATATGTTCATTCTCTTTATATTTTATTATGAAACTTAAGCAAACATGCTTCCATCCATTTATTCACAATTTAAATATAAAATGATAATACCTCAATATTTAAAATATTCGGTAACAAATATCAGAATCTCATCATTCGGAGATTATGTTCCTGGCGGCGGCGTTTAGGTCATTTTCTCACCACAAACTGTATGCACTAAACCTTTCAAACTTTGCTTATAATTGTATAATGGGTGGTACATGGCAATGTGACAAAGCAAATGTGGAAGTGACCTTGACCCTCCAAGCAAAAGGCAGATAACTTAATAATTTTTAGGTTCAACTTTTGCGTTTATGTCACTTTTTCACAAACTGTATGCACTAGACATTTAAAACTGTGCTTATAGTTGTATCATGGGTGGTACATCGCAACGTGACAAAGCAAATGTGGAAGTGACCTTGACCCTCCAAGCAAGGGCTGATAACCTTATAATTTTTACCTTCAACTTTGGCGTTTAGGTCACTTTTTCACAAACTGTATGCACTAAGACCTTTCAAACTTTGCTTATATTTGTATCTTGAGTGGTACTTTGCAACTTGACAAAGCAAATGTGGATGTGACCTTCACTATCCAAGCAAAGGGCAGATAACTTTAATTGTTACATTTACATCACTTTCTCATGAACTAGAATTATGCACTAGATGTTTTAAACCTAATTTATAGCTTAATCTTTGGAAGAAAACATATTCTATTTTGACATAGTTGTGTCTTCAGTAGTGCATATTTTTTTTGGATGCCTGGATTTCATCTATGACCTTGACCTACTTATAGGAGCTGAAGATTTTTAGCTCTACTGGCCAAAGGCCTTCATTTTTCCTCCAAACTTTACCAGATTGTTAATATCTCGCACAAGTTCAAAAAACAGCCAGATCAGACCAATAACAGCTATTATTAGAGTTATGGCCCTTGATTTAGTTAAAAATGCTATATTTTGCCTCTTTAATATGATAGGGCTTTCATTTTTCATCTGATCCTTACCAAACTTAACCAGATGTTTTGCCTTTTTTTAGCTCTACTGGCCAAGGGCCAGCAGAGCTTATGGGATGCTGTGTTGTCCGTCGTCCGTCGTCTGTCTGTCGTCTGTCTGTCTGTCGTCCGTTAACTTTTCTTCAAACAACTTCTCCTCAGAAACCGCTTGGCTAATTTTGACCAAACTTCACGTGGATGATCCTTAGATGAATGCTTTTTAGATTTGTTAAAATTAGGTCAACGCTACATCCAAGATGGCTGCCATTACCATATATGGTCGAAACCTTAAAAAATCTTCTTTTCCAGAACCGCTGGACAGATTTCAACAGTTTTTCTTTTAAAATGATCGCCAACGCCTAAACTATCAAGTTTGTTCAAATAAAGTCCCCGGGGTCAAAAATGGCTGTGCCCCGGGGGTCCAAAATTTGTATATTGAGGTTTTGCATGTTTTTCATATAGACATATAGGAAAAAACTTTAAAAAATCTTCTTCTCTGAAACCACAAGGCACAGAGCTCTCATGTATTACATGTAGCATCAGATTATGGTCCTCTACTAAGTTTGTTCAAATGGTGACCCTGGGGTCAAATTTGTCCCCGCCCCGGGGGTCACAATTTTACATAGACTTATATAGGATTTTTTTTTTAAAAATCTTCTTCTCGGAAACTACAAGAGCCAGAGGTTTGATATTTTGCATTTACTATAAGCTTATGGTCCTTTACCAAGTTTGTTCAAATAGTGACCCTGGGGTCACATTTGGTCCCGCCCCAAGGGTCACATGTTTTACATAGACATGTATAGGGAAAAACTTAAAAAATCTTCTTCTCTGAAACTGCAAGAGCCAGAGGTTTAATATTTTGCTGTTGCTATAAGCTTATGGTCCTTTACCTATTTTGTTCAAATGGGGACCCTGGGGTCACATCTGGCCCTGCCCCGGGGATTCACAGTTTTACATAAATGCTTGTAGAGGGAAAAACTGAAAAAAAAAATCTTCTCTGGAACTGCAAGAGCCAGAGGTTTAATATTTTGCATTTGCTAAAAGCTTATGGTCCTTTACCAAGTTTGTTCAAATGGTAACCCTGGGGTCACATTTTTTTTTTTTTTTTTTTTTGAATTATTTTTTTTAATTTTTATTTTTTAATTTTTTAATTTTTAAATATCTTCTTTTTTTTTTGAATTTTTTTTGAAATTTATTTTTGATTTTTTTTTTTTGAAATTTTTTGAAATTTTTTGAAATTTTTTGAAATTTTTTTAGCTCTATGTTCGACCAGTCGGACCAGTAACAGAGGTGTTCTTGATTTAGTTAAACATGCTATATGTTGCCTCGTTAATACGGTTGGGCCTTCATTTTTCATCTGATCTTTACCAAACTTTACCAGATTCTTTAGTTATGGCCCTTGATTTAGTTAAAAAGCTGTTTTTTGCCCGAAACTTTCAAAAAAACGTAAATGGCAGTCACTCACTTCATTGATGTTATAAGAGCCATGTTAGCCAGTAGAGCGTCAACAGGCCCTCTTGGGCCTCTTGTTTTTTTATTATTAGTATATATTTTATTTTTTTTAAATTTTCTTATTTCATTATTTTTTTAATTTTTTTTTTGGTGTTAACGCCATGTTAGCAGGAAATATTGCTGTGCCTATTGCATTTTTTGTTTTCCGGTTCGTTGATTTTTGATCGAGTTAAACTATTTTGTTTAAATTTCTTGTCGGCGCCTAATCCTCCTAAACGCCTTGTTGGATTTCGACGAAACTTGGCAGGAAGCATCAGTAAGATGTCTCGGTAAGATGTCTAGTGAGCATGTGAGCTTTTGTTCCAGTTTGCTGATTTATGACGCAGTTATGGCATTTTGACATTTTTACTTTAAATTTCTTGTCAGCGCTACTCCTCCTAAACAGCTTGTTGGATTTCTACCCCCCGGGACACCCCACTCCATTTTTATGAAATTTCATTCATAGAAGAAAGTAGGACAAATTAAAAAATGCCCATGCCAGACTAGACACAGCAGACTTATTGCCCATGATTACCAGGTGAGTGATCTAAGGCCATCCTATCCCTGTTGTTTTGCAATGTTTTTAAAAAAACTACTGATGGGAATTTATGTCGACAACCTCTTGATATAAGAGCCGTTTTAGCCAGTAGAACATCCACAGGCCGCCGTTTTACGCCGTTCGCGCCGTTTTACCATATATGGCATATTGGCAAAACGTATTTTAAAGAAAAGAAAACCACTGCAAATTGATTAAAAATAATTCTAATACGCCCGCACTATATAGCTAGTTTAAAATATCTCGTTATATTGAACGATATATCACTGCAATTTTTGCAACGTTAGGAGAATAAGCATTGCGCATTGCGCATTACGCATTGTAACGTATGCAACGTTAGGAGAGTAAGCAAAGCAATGCGAAAGATTTCAGATGTACGCGTTATTTTCACATTTTAGGGGTATTAGAATAGAAATAGAACATCGTTTACGGTGAATTATCTATAATATATCACGGTTTGTCGTTCAATTGTAAACAATAATTTCACTCGCTCTTTGGGCTCGTGAAATTATTGTTTACAATTGAACTCCAAACCGTGATATATTAAACGATAATTCACAGTAAACAATGTTCTATTTCTTAAATATAAAGATGTAAAATGTATACATTTTAGTATTATTTTTCATTTGTGGTGATTTTCTTTGCTTTAAAATACATTTTATCGATATGCCACATATGGTAAAACGGCGCGATGACGTCATCGTTCAAAGATGGCTGCCTTCATTTATTTATGTTCTTTGCAAATTTTCAATAGGTCATATCTCCTTTATTTTTCATGGCATTTTGATAATTCTTTCAGCTTTTTTCAAGTTTTTCAGAGCCCTTTAAGATAAACTTTGTTTGAAAATAATGCATCAACCCCTTTAACTACCAGTTTATATTTGCTTTGCGTTTCAAATGAAATTGATTAATTATGAATAAAGATCACAATTTAATAACATTTAATCAACTGATAGTTTTGTTCATATTGTAAAGCAGATTAATTGTAAAAAGTTGATGTAAATCTGAAAACACATTATTTTAGATGCTTTAATGTTCTACTTTCACGCAATTTTCAAATTATTTCTGTTTAGAAATTTTATTTTGACACAAGAAATGTAACTGTGTATAACATCATAATAGTGGTAAACTGTTTATAAAAGTCTAGAACAGCAAATAAACCCTTTGGTTAAATGACTGTTAACTGAATATCTTTTCTTTTTTGATGTTAAAAGAAGGACATGATAGTTATTTGATTCTAGAAATATTTAAGACACGTATTCAGGTATACTTGATAATTCATCTGTTACTTCACAGTATAACTAATATTTGTGACATGCAGAATGGGCTCTCCCACTCCCACACCCTCTCCTGTCACGTTTTTAATAACAACTATCCCTTGAAGATTTCCTGGGGAAGGCCCTGCTGTATGTTGAGAAAGTTGTTTGTCCTATTATTTTTTTTAAATGATGTTTTAAAAATGTAATTAAAGTGTGTAATATTTGATGTGTATTATTTTCCAGACTTTTAGTATATACTTCAGACGGGGTGACGAACCACTAATGAATGTCGAGCGGTCGGCCTGTTGTAAGTTTGTCTCTGTATTTATTGGCTGAAATTAATATGTTTACAGGTAGCGTTTTAGATTTTTGTTTGAATCCCACTAAAAGCTGAACTTGTAAATGAAAATGTGTTGATACTTACGGATGACGGGAGATATACAGTACAGGTATACAGTACTGTTGCTACCCAGGAAAAATGGGGTCGTCTGTCTCTACCATAATATATGGCATAAAATGTGCTAAAAATGACGTAAAACCCTATTCAAATAAACAAAGATTTGTGTAAACTTTGCCAGCTTGCATGCCAACTACATTATGTTATTCACAAAGTTTACACAACGATCAATAGAGGAAATATAAATTTATTTTCTACGATTTCAACAATGCAGTTCAAATCTTTTATATATATGCTAAATTGTCTTTATAGCCAACAGCATGCATTTTGTAATTGTAACATTCGTGAACACATTTGAAATGATTTTAAATAAATGGAAAGCAGGCCTTGTCCTTCTGGTATAAAAGTATAAACTTTATTATTCGCCTTTTCAAACAAAAAATCGAAAAATGTGAAAGGGATCACTTTGTCGTCCGTCTCAGTCCGTCCGTCCGTCACAATTTCTCATTTCTTCATATTTCTTCATCGATCTTAAGATATATACTCATCATGACACCATCGACATGACCATACTAAAATATAAAGGTCAAGGTCATACTGAAGGTCATTATATGGGTTAAATACTCATTTGTTTCTTCACGAAAACTTAACGTTGGCTATAACTTTCTCATTTCTTCATATTCTCTTCATCAAACTAAACACTCATTATGACAACATCGACATGACCATACTAAAATGTAATTGGTCAAGATCACACTGAAGGGGCTATAACGTTCTCATTTCTTGATATTTCTTCATCAAACTTGCAATATATACTCATCATGACAACGTCGACATGACCATACTAAAATATAAAGGTCAAGGTCACACTGAAGGTCATTATATGGGTTAAATACTCATTTTTAGCTTACAGATCAGAGATCAGCAGAGCTTATGCCGTGGTGCGTCGTCCGTCGTCCGTCTGTCCGTCCGTAAACCTTTATTTGTAGCGACTACTCCTCTGAAACTACAGGATGGATATTCATGAAACTTTACAGAAATGTTGCCCATGAAGTCTAGTTGATCCTAGCAAAAATTCATGTTGATGTGAAATCCAAGATGGCCACCAAAGCTAAAAATAGATTTTTAAAATACAAGTTTGTAGAGACTACTTCTTGAAAACTATAAGTGATATTGATATGGGACTTTTTCTAAAATGATCAGCATGACATGATGTTTGTCCTTGTCAAAAATCGTTTCGATTCGACGTTAAACAAGGCTGCAAGCGGCCATCTTTGTTTACATAGAGTTATATAGTAAAAACTTGTAGCGACTACTCCTCTGAAACTACTTGGGGGATTTTCATGAAACTTTACAGGAATGTTGCTCTGGATGTCTAACTGATCCTAGCAAAATTTCAGATCGGCCAGAAATTCAAGATGGCCGCCACAGCTAAAAATAGATTTTTAAAAAATAAGTTTGTAGCGACTACTTCTTGAAAACTATAAGTGATATGGAGATGGGACTTTTTCTAAAATGATCAGCATGACATGTTGTTGATCCCAGTCGAACATTATTTTAATTCGACGTAAAACATGGCTGCCAGTGACCATCTTTGTTTACATAGAGTTATATAGTAAAAACTTGTAGCGACTACTCCTCTGAAACTACCTGACGGATGTTCATGAAACTTCACAGGAATGTTGCTCTTGATGTCTAGTTGATCCTGGAAAAATTTCAGGCTGGCTGGAAGTTCAAAATGGCCACCATGGCTAAAAATAGATTTTCAAAATACAAGTTTGTAGCGACTACTTCTTGAAAACTATAAGTGATATTGATATGGGACTTTTTCTAAAATGATCAGCATGACATGATGGTTATCCGAGTCGAACAATATTTTGATTCGACGTTAAACAAGGCTGCAAGCGGCCATCTTTGTTTACATAGAGTTATATAATGAAAACTTGTAGCGACTACTCCTCTGAAACTACTTGACGGATTTTCATGAAACTTCACAGGAATGTTGCTCTTGATATCTAATTGATCCTAACAAAATTTCAGGTCGGCCGGAAATTCAAGATGGCTGCCACGGCTAAAAATAAATTTTCAGAAAACAAGTTTGTAGCGACTACTTCCTGAAAAATCAATCAGTAGAGCTTCAAGGTCATTGACCTCTTGCTTTCTTCACGGCTATAACTTTTTCATTTCTTGATATTTCTTCATCAAACTTTCAATATATACTCTTCATGACAACGTCGACATGACCATACTAAAATATAATGGTCAAGGTCACACTGAAGGTCATTATATTGGTTACATACTCATTGTTCCCTTCATGAAAACGTTCAGGCCAGTTTTTTAAGGTCATTTATCTGGGTCCAAAAAATCTTGTTATACTGACAAAGCACTTACAGGCGACACACGTATTCCGCGTAACACCCGTCTAGTTTATTTACATTGATTACAAAACAAGCTATACAACATCGGAGCATTTAAGTTGAATATGATATAAAATACATGATATAAAATACACTTGATATTTTTCGTAAGACGTGATTTCTTTACTATGTTACAGGTTTGTTTGGATTTATCAATTATGGGGTACATATAAATGGCTATACATTCATCGATGACAAGCTCATGATGTGGATTGGTCGCCGATCAAAAACAAAACAAACATATCCAAATATGTTAGATAACATGGTAAGTAAACGCAACTATGGATTAGATAAAAAAAAAAAATTACACTTGTAAAACTGAGATTGATTAATAAGCCTTTAGAGTCCCAGACCTCTGTCCCTGTGTGTGTCAGCTTCCTGTCTGCACATACCTCTGTCCCTGTGTGTGTCAGCTTCCTGTCTGCACAGACCTCTGTCCCTGTGTGTGTCAGCTTCCTGTCAGATGGCAAACTTTATCCTTTATTTCATAACCCTTTGAGGTTGCTTTCCAAATATAACATAATATGATATGTTAACAGGACTTTAAAACAGATTAAATTCCCATTCGTATATTAAAGATTGATTTAGGAAAACTGCATTTATGTGTAGCTCTGTTCATGTAAAATTGGTTTAGGAAATTATTCTTGTGTAGCTCTATTTGTTTATCTTACACGTCTTTTCTTCCAGTGCGCCGGCGGGTTGACCAGTGGACTGCGCATTCGAGAATGTGCAATCAAGGAAGCCAAGGAAGAAGCCTCGGTGGACGATGAAAATTTAAAAAACCTTAAATCTGCATCGTGTGTCAGGTTAGTGTTGAGCTTCACTTGTAAAATTATGAAATCTTTTATACTTAAAACAGTCCGACTGATCATGATTTCTAAGGCATGGTTACTTGGATGCCTTGTATTTATTTTATACAATATCCCAGTGTATGTGTCCCAAATCTTAGGATTAGACAGTTATGGGACTTGATGTTAATTTTTTAGCACAACTAACCAGAAAGAAGCCATTCAATCTTATGAGTGTCACATCGCGTCTGTTAGCTTATTGATCTGAACGTGGTAACTTGAGTAAGAACTATTCCATTAAAGCTTACATGGGACCACAAGAAGGCACTTTTAAACACCTACCCATAGATGCAAAATTGAGTTTAGAGAATCTAATTTTGGTTAATAGGGTTCACCCATACCCATTGATGTTTGTTAAATTGCTCTCCTGGGGTCCCGAGTATATTTAAATTGAACAGCCCTAAGCAGTTTCTGATGTTCTTGACATTTGATGTTAGGGTTTGTTTCCATAAGATCTTGGATGAGTAACTCGCCCAAAATTTCGGCCGTTGGATGGGGACGTAAACGGGGCGGTCCCTTGTATCGGTCTGTCCTCCGAGCACGTTAAAGAACCATTGCAATCTATTTGATAATAAGAGTAGGGTTCCCGGATTCATATGTATCCTTCCCCTCTCTCTAGGGCGGCTCTAAATAACCTATACTGTGTCGATGAGCCGTTAAACAACATTCAAGCTGTTTGACATTGAGAAATGTTAACTTTTGTTCTTTCACAGTTTGATATGAAAGTTAGTTTCGAAAAGACATAGAGTTTGCCAATGAGCAAAATTAAATTGTGTGTTCCAGCGTTATTGATCTTAATTTTTGAAAAGTAATTCAATTTCAGCTTAACATTTTGTGAAAATACCATGAAGATATGTAATTTCATTAAAATGGCCCATTACCTTTTGGCAAAAAAATATTAATGGTGGCAAAGTTATCATAATTTATACATGAATTATTTTCCATAAAACAATAATAAACTAATCAATTGGCCATTAATATACTTTTTAAAAAAAACAGCTGCATAATTAAAACTTGTGAACACGATAACTACAGTGAAGGTTTTGGATTTTCAACAAGTTTTATTTGGAGATTTGTTTTAATAAGATCCCAGATGAGTTTGACAATCAGTGAAAACTCCAGAATTTCTAAAGCGCTTCAGATTATGCTGTGAAACCTTATATTATTTGCATACGTTTTATAAAGAGATGAAAAGTCTCACAAAGAATTTGAGTCTATGTTCAAGGTCAAGGTCATGTAGTTAGAGTGCAATAATTGACCTTGAACTACCATGCATGATCACTAGATGGAGTGTTGCACACAAAATTCATTGTGACATGTTCAAAGTCATGTAGTTTTCATATCTGTTCCAATTAACTCAATATTTCATAGGATGGGATGAAACTTTGAGTGAATTTGTCTTTATTAGATGGATTTTTAAGGTCAAGGTCATACATTTTTCATGTCTGGTTCATAACTTCCTAATTGTTTGAAACAATTTGGAGGAAACTTAACGCATTTGTAGACGGTGTGTGGTAGACGGTGTGTGTAAACCTAATGCTGCTTTAGCAGCACTATCAGCTCTATCATTAACGCGTATTCCTATATGGGTTGGAAACCAGCAGAAAATAATAACATTATCAACTAAACCTTGAACTGTAGTTGACCTTGAACTTTGTATGTGTTTTTTCAGTTACTGTTTTATTGATGAGCGAGGTATACATGCAGAGACAGAGTATGTATTTGACCTTCTACTATCACCCGATTTTGTACCTCAAAATGCAGATGGGGAAATGGAGAACTTCTATCTATATTCTATACCAGAGGTAATAATAATAAATATTTACTGTTTAAAATCACGTCACTTATAGCAAGCACATCACATTTTGGGGGTATCGTTGTCTAGTGGTAGCCTGCATGCCCCGTTACAGGAAGGTTGAAGATGCCATGGCAGAATAGACAGTGACCTTGAGCACATTGACCTTTAGCAAGACAGTTCAACAACAATCCCATAAAAATGAGACTCACTATCTCTATTAGAAGTGGCGAGTATCAAAGTGTAACTAGGATCTGATATTAAAGAGATAAGTCAGTCACTTTTGGAAAGGGGACAAAATTGCAGTAACTGGAGTCTATCCACAGGTGTGTAAAAGCACCGCATGAAACTACAGTATTTGATCGATCGATGTGATAAGGGTTCCTCTGTTTATTCTCTGTCAGTCTTGAAAGGGCTTTAAAAAACTAAAATAATGTACTGACAATTAGTGAACAATATTTCAGTCTTACCTTACATTCAATTAGTCTTTTCTATGCATATATGGAATATTAATAGTCCATTGCCTTTTCAAAGTAAGTTTATTTAGAAAAGGTAGTGTAGCACAACTTTTCCCTAATGTTTCCCTAATGTTTCTGTTGCAGATACAAGATCTAATTATTGCTGGAGAGTTCAAGGCTAACTGTGCCCTGGTTTGTGTAGACTTTATGGCTAGACACGGCATTCTAACTCACGATGATGGTATGCATTCTTTCTTCCTTAATGCAGACTAACCTATACTGAGTTGCAAAAGAAAGTGGACACTGAGTTTTGTTTAGATATAATTGTATAAAGTTTTTTTAGAATTAAATTGACAAATTCCAAAATGAAAATGCCATGTTTTGTACCAACGTTCCATTGCCGCTATCATGTTGTCATTTGTTTTTCAATAGGTTGAATCATTAAGGGACTGTCGCTTGATAAAGAGGATTTTTTTTTCCAAAAGTGTACAGTTCCTTTTGCAACTGAGTATATGTACATTTCTTACTAAAATAGAACACAATTTATTCAGTTTGACATGAAAGTAATGGTAGAGTGTCTGCCTGGCCTGCAGGAGGTCGGGGGGTTCTTTTGCATCCTGCATGCAAAACTTGAGTCCGTCTTGCTGTCCGTCCATTAACTTTCAGCTGACAAATGATTTTGGCTAATACCTTCCAAAGTATTAGATCTGCAACAAAAACACTTTTTACACATCTTCAAGATATCCATTGAATGCATATGATAAAGGTTGACAACCCTCAGATTCACATTTTATGAATTATCTCCCTTTGAAATAAGGTTGGAACTTAGCACTGCCATTACACGTGATTTAACTAATTACTTTCAAAGTCTGTATACAACAATGAAACTTTATACGCATCTTCAGCGTGATCCAGTGAATACATCTGGGAAAGACCCATATCTCTCCGATTCATTATTTTTGATTTTTTTCCTTTGACAAAAGGCTTAATGTTGAAATTAGCCTTGCCTTGTATGTATTAGTTATCAGTGCTAAGGCTTTACAGATACCCTTCTTTGCTTTCTAAAAGAAAATCTAAAGGGCCCATAACTGTAAAACGAATATTTTTGGGTTATGCCCCTTAGGAAAATGTTTAACCTGGAACATAACATCGTAGAAATATCTCCACACTAATGAAATACATCATCTTTCCATAATTTTCATTATTTGCTTTAATACCAATACGTCTAATACAGACCATGTTATGTTATACGATGGCCAATGGGCGTTGTCTAATGCAGACCATGTAATGTTATACGATGGCCAATGGGTTTTTATGCCGCTCTAGAAGGTGGTGTTGTTTGTACATGTATGCATATTGCATTATTTATACATGTATGTTACACATGTATGTAGTACATTTGTGCATGTGCAGTGCATGATTTTTACATGCATTTGAAGTGCATTTATTTTATGTTTTCAGAACCAAACTATTCCTTTATAATGGAGAGGATGCACATGAATTTACAACCCAGTTTTTAGGATGGACGATGCACATGTACATATATAGCAGACGGCATATTGAAGGTCACACCAAGGTCACAAGGAAGAATGCTGCTTCAAGAATAAAGCTGCTGGGCGTTTCAAAACATTCCATGCTCCAATTATCTTACCAATTAAATAGAGTAATATCAGACAATTGTAACAAAGACCAATGTGTTTTATATTGTTCAGACCCATGCTGCACCTAAACGTATGTAAGAAAATAGTTAAATCCAGTCTGACTGAGCTATGATAAAAATTAGGATAACTTACGATGTCTCAAAATTACTAAACTCAGTACATTTAAAAACGCAACACTTGGTATTTTTTTAGTTTCTAGAGATGGAATTGGAAGTCCTCATGCAAAATGTGATTTAACTGAAAGAAGTAGAGCAAATCTTGTGCAGCTGTTTATCACCATAATGTTAACCTTTGACAAAGAGTCTTGTGTACTAACATAAAATACAATCTTGATTTGAACAAAAAAACACCAGACTGAAAAAATCAAAAATCAAAAATGTTTTATTTTTGAATGTACTGAGTGTAATTTGGGTCATTATCACCATCATCTTTAAATCCTAGAAATTTGATTGGCTAATCAGTTTACCAAGTTACGGTACCAGTCAATGATGGGCGTACAAAATCAACGGTCTCGCGACAATTTAAATCAAAATTCAAGACTTTTGTTTGAAGAACTTCACTTCAAATGCAACGAAAACAAGTTTTCGATAAACGTTGGAAGGTTAACCGTGCCACAAATATTTGTATTCTTACACAGTTAATGGCGAGATTAAATCTAAGGGAAATAACTTAATATGATGCCAGGTTGTAATTTGCCCAAAACCTTGTTTGTCCCAGAGTTCACTCATTGATTGTTTCACTAGTCACCTATATTATGACCGTATACCTCCGTTTATACGACCACACACCTATCATCTCATGAAGGATTTCCCTATAATCGGTCCCAGCTGTTAAATAATCCCTACATCCAGGATTCTGCACAAGGGTTAGTATAAGCATTATGCCAGATTACATTCAAGATAATTGATTATTTCAGACACCATGGCCGAGGGGTTAACAATGTTGCTTTGTAAACCTTCTCGCCTCTCACCGCTGAGGGTGCGAATCCCACTTCGAGCTTGACTTTAAGTGAGGAAGTGTCGATTATTACGGATGGCTGTAGGTGTACAGTACTGGTTCTACCCAGGAAAAGGGGATGTTCTGCCTCCACCACAAAAAAAGCGACCATATTATAACCTTGCATGTGTTGAAAATGACATAAAACACCATATAAACATAAAGATTCTTCAAGAAAAAGCCTGATGTATCCCTCTGGAATGCAAAGTCACGTGAAAACTGTTGGTTACCTGTGTCAGGACAAGTGTCGGCTACCTGTGTCGACCGCTGTAGATTATCTGTCGGGACACACGTTGGCTACCTGTGTCGACAGCTGTCGATTATGTCAGGACATGTTGGCTACCTGTGACGACAGCTGTCAATTGTGTCAGCACACTATTGGCTACCTGTTTCGACAACTGTCGTTTATCTGTGTTGACAACTGTCGGTTATCGGTGTCCATACAAGTGTCGACAATCTGTATTGACAACTCAGTTATCTGTGTTGACAAGTATCAGTTATCTGTGTCAGCTACCTGTGTCAACAGCTGTCGGTTACTGGTGTCAACAGCTGTCGACTTCCTGTTTTGCAACAACTGTCGACTACCTGTGTCGATAGCTGTCGGTTGCCTGTGGCAGCATGTACATTTTTATTTTGATATACAGAACTTGAATGGTCTGAACTATCTTGCCACCATGACACTGTCGTTATACTCAGTCAATTATTGTGACAATATCGAAGTTCAGTGCAAAAATAGTTCTGTGCAAAAATAAATGTACTGCCCCATTGTTCTCAGCAAATATGACCACTTACCCATTCCATACTTGGAATATTTAGAAAGATGGGTACCGGTATCTCTTGATGTTTATTATGTTTGGAAAGCTTTTCAACTGTGAACATGACTTTGACGAATTAGAAAATGCCACACTCTACTCATACGCGGATGACATATAATAATATACTCACCAAAAAAAAAGTACCCCCTTTTTTTGCTGGTATTCCAATAGGCCAGTTTTTGAGGGCGTAGGTCAGCTTGAATAGCGCTTTAATTAAACAATATTTGATTTTTTTTAAGCATAGTTCACTGAGTACTAAATATTCCTTTAAACAGTTCAAATTTTGCCAAGCAATACTCTTTTATGGATGCTATGGAAACCTTAAAGGGAGGTAATTTAAAGATACTACGTGCACAATCAGTGTTGTGTTTTTCTGTGATTTTTTTCGAAAGCAACATATAGAGAATATTGTCTTGAACAAATTGAGGTAATGTTTGTAGATTAATTATTCTGTATACATCATTTATTATTTCCTGTTTTGCTGTCTATATAATAAGGGACAGAAAAAGGGGTAGTTTTTAGCTTGACTGATCTCTCTGATCAGAGATCAGCAGAGCTTATGCCGTGGTGCGGCGTCCGTCTGTCTGTCCGTAAACTTTTATTTGTAGCGACAACTCCTCTGAAACTACGGGATGGATATTCATGAAACTTTACGGAAATGTTGCCCATAAAGTCTAGTTGATCCTAGCAAAAATTCATGTTGATGTGAAATCCAAGATGGCCGCCAAAGCTAAAAATAGAGTTTTAAAATACAAGTTTGTAGCGACTACTTCTTGAAAACTACAAGTGATATTGATATGGGACTTTTTCTAAAATGATCAGCATGACATGATGTTGATCCTTGTCAAAAATCGTTTTGATTCAACATTAAACATGGCTGCCAGTGGCCATCTTTGGTTACATAGAGTTATATAGTAAAAACTTGTAGCGACTACTCCTCTGAAACTACTTGACGGATGTTCATGAAACTTCAGAGGAATGTTGCTCTTGATGTCTAGTTGATCCTAGAATTTTTTTAGGTCAGCCGGAAATTCAAGATGGCCACCACAGCTAAAAATAGATTTAAAATAAATAAGTTTGTAGCAACTACTTCTTCAAAACTATAAGAAATATTGATATGGGACATTTTCTAAAATGATCAGTATGACATGATGTTGGTCCTTGTCGAAAATCGTTTTGATTTGACGTTAAACATGGCTGCAAGCCGCTTTCTTTGTTTACATAGAGTTATATAATGAAAACTTGTAGCGACTACTTCTCTGAAACTACTTGACGTATTTTTATGAAACTTCACAGGAATGTTGCTCTTGATGTCTTATTGATCCTAGCAAAATTTCAGGTCGGCCGGAAATTCAGGATGGCCGCCACGGTTAAAAATAGATTTTCAAAAAACAAGTCTGTAGCCTGAAATCAAAATCAATCGGTAGAGCTTCAAGGTCATTGACCTCTTGTTATTTTTGCTCAGTATATATTGTGCTTGTTCTTCTTGTGTAAACTACAAGTAATTTATTTCATGTTTTTTACCTTTACAAAACCACGACGACATTCTCTGTACCTTTAAAGGTTTTTGAATTGTGTTTATGAAGAAAAATATGAGGCATGGCTTCAGAAAATTCACATCCAGTTCAGAATTATGGCTGTTAGTCCCCTCTAACAAACATGCAAGGGTTAGGGTGGCGTCCCTTAGTCCTCTTGGTTGCCCCGGACCCACAAGGGGCTCCAGGTAATGTGAAACCCTTTGGGTTGGACCTTGAAGGTATAGGGATTGTCTATCTAGTTTCTTGAACGTGTAAAATGAAAACTCATTCCCTAAAAGAAATGCATGGGTTGGAAATAGGTACATGGAAAACTCATATGTGGGTAATAAGTACATGGGACTACATGTGTGGCACAACATGATATATTCCAGAAGGTATATTTGTTACAGTGTAGATTTTTAGATTGACTTATCAAGGACAATGCAAGCAATTATACTCGCCCTGTCATCGGCTTCTGTTAAACTTTTATGTTGAGCTCACATCTAAGAAACTGCCCAAAAGAATTCTATGAAACTTTACAGATGTATTCACTAGCATGAGAGGAACTCACAAAGTTAAATGCCATAACTATGTTTTGAATTTTAACAGAATTATGCCCCTTATTCAACGTAGAATATTCTATTTTTCATCATATACCTAAATCTCCTTGAATCTTAAATGGAGTGTCTACTTTAGAATTTACAGCAACTCTGCAGTTCTGCAGGTAAGAAGGTTCTAGGCCCATTCTCCATATTTTATCTTGATATAAATGGAGTATGAGCCTGGCATGTGCATTCATGTTAGGCGCCATATAACCTTTTCATGTGTTGGTGCGCTTAAAAAAAAAACCAATTCAATTCACTTCGAAGTGTACACTTTCTTTTGCAACTGAGTATATGACGATTAAAAAAGGCAGTAAGTTTAAAAAGTAATCGTATAATATAAAACAGATTTAAAGTATAAACTACTAAAATTTAGCAGATGACAGAACAAATTTCCCCACCCAGTGACCCTCTGTAAATAAAGTATTTTTAAGTTTCTTGTCAAGATATAAAAATGTACCTATCCCAACGGCTTACTTGTCATAATAGTAAGAGACCACCTACAGTGTGTTGTGACTACGCAAATTTTGTCTTTAAAGTTTTATTTATACATTAGAGTTATTTCATGTTTAGCTTGACTTTCCTAACCCCGAGAGCTTATGTCGTGGTTGGTTTGTTTTTTGGGATCAGTAGTTTAAAGTTCAAGATTACCGTGAACTTAAATGTTTTCAACTTCTACATAATATATTTTCATGATACCTCACCTTTGAGGATTAGGTCAAGGTCAAAGTTGACCAAGATCAAAGTTCAAGGTCATCAAACCTAAACTTGACAAAAAACATTATTTCTGCATTCAAATTGAATTTCTAAATAAAATAAGTTTTCTCTGGGGTTGGCAAGATGCATTATTTGTTTTGCCATAACATGTACAATGGGTCACAAGCTGTCAACATTAGTTACTTCCCTTCTCTTTGAGGTATTCAAATCACTGTAAGCTACCCCACTTACACACCAACCCTTGTTGGGAAAAAACAGGAGTCATGGTGGTGCCCTTGTGGGTACAGGCCACATAATGGTGCCCTTGTGGGTACAGGGCACATAACTGTACATCACTAACACTTGTTTGAAGTTTATAATTTGTGTATGCACCATTAGTTTCAAGCTCTTGTTTACGATGTGTGTTAGATGCACACATTATTAGCTCTACTGGCCAAGGGCCAGCAGAGCTTATGGGATGGTGTGTTGTCCGTCTTCCGTCCGTCCGTCGTCCGTTAACTTTTCTTGTGTACACTCTAGAGGCCACATTTCTGATGCAATCATCATGAAACTTTGTCAGAATGTTTGTCTCAATGAAATCTCGGTCAAGTTCAAAAATGGGTCATGTGGGGTCAAAAACTAGGTCACTAGGTCAAATACTTGAAAAAACTTGTGTACACTCTAGAGGTCATATTTCTTACTTAATCTTGATGAAACTTTGTCAAGTTGTTTATCTTTATTATATCTTGATCAAGTTCGGAAATGGGGCACATGAAGTTAAAAACTAGGTCACTAGGTCAAATATTGGAAAAACCTTGTGTACACTCGAGAGGCCATATTTTTGACCCGAGCTTGATGCAACTTTGTCAGAATGTTTGTCTTAATTATATCTTGGTCAAGTTTGTAAATGGGTCACATGGGGTTAAAAACTAGGTCACTAGGTCAAATACTTGAAAAACCTTGTGTACACTCTAGAAGCCGTATTTTTGACCCAATCTTGATGAAACTTTGTCAAAATGTTTGTCTTAATTATATCTTGGTCAAGTTCAAAAATGGGTCACATGGTATTAAAAACTAGGTCACTAGGTCAAACTTTGGAAAAACCGTGTGTACACTCTAGAGGCCATATTTTTGACCCAATCTTGATGCAATTTTGTCAGAATATTTGTCTCAATTATAGCTTGCTAAAGTTCGAAAATGGGTCACACAGGGTCAAAAACTAGGTCACTAGGTCAAATACTTGAAAAACCTTGTGTACACTCTAGAGGCCATATTTCTGACCCGATCTTGATGAAACTTTGTCGAAATGTTGTCTTAATTATATTTTGGTCAAGTTCGAAAATGGGTCCCATGGGGTCAAAAACTAGGTCACTAGGTCAAATACTTGAAAAACCTTGTGTACACTCTAGACGCCATATTTTTTTCATTCGATCTTTACCAAACTTTACCAGATTGTTAATGTCAATAACAGCTCGGAAAAGTTGTTTTTTTTTAAAAAAAAAATTATTATCTCTACTGGCCAAGTTCGAAAACCAGCCAGATCGGACCAGTAATGGCGGAGTTATGGCTCTTGATTAGTTAAAAATGCTATATTCTGCCTCTTTAAGACGATAGTCACTCGCTTCATTGATGTTATAAGAGCCATATTAGCCAGTAGAGCGTCCACAGGCCCTCTTGGGCCTCTTGTTATGTTAATTGAATTGAATTGGATTTTATAGTTGCACCAACAGCTAAGGTCATATGGCGACTTTCCAGCTTCCACTGGTTGAGGAAGACCCTAGGTGCCCCTCCGGGCAATTTTCGTGCACGGGCGGGCACCTGGGTAGAACCACCGACGTTCCGCAAGCCAGCTGGATATTATGTTAATGATACGATGTTAAATGCACACATTCTTATGTTACTGATAATCATACCAATTAAGTTTGCATTAAAACAACTAGAACTTTGTAGGATGCATTGTTTTCATTTAATCTCCAAATCAGCATATTCCCTCTTATCTTCATCATGCAATTCTCACATAGGGATCGATTCTAAATCATCTAGGACATATTTAAATAATTATGGATCAGCCAGGGACTAAATTTGCACAATTTGGCCAACTGAGACCTATACCACTGACCTGGTATTGGTGAATGAGTGAAATGGGGTTTTGTTTACGTCCCGTTAACCCTTAACTCACTATACACGACTGTAATAGCCTTTGCGTCCATTGTAAACCGAGTAACTCACAGGCTGATCAGGGTTTACAATGTCTGGCTGCTGATCAGTCATTTTCACCAAAACACCCCTTTGTCACATAAATGGAATGGTCTTAATTAAAGAACAGTCCATTATATATATGTAGCGGATTAAAGGTTAACACATCATATTAGGTTATATCGGACAGCAACTTCAGAAGGAGATGAGATGAAGGGCGATGTTTCCCATCAGACATGTCTCCGCCAGGGGGCGAACCCACGTCTAGCTCTAAAACGAAAGTCTTATCCCACTGAGATACCAACACTAGGTGTGAAGTAGCAAGAGTAATTTAATTACAAATATGTGTTTATAATATTCCTGCAAAAGGTTTGGAAGTCAATTCTTCGCTAAAATGTGCCCCCTATGGTTCCATTGTATAATGCAACCACTCCTAAGTTCTTTTGATGTAAATGCCCACCCCCACACACACACTTCATGTTTATTTCTGCAGGTTAGAAGTTTTTGGACCCATTCTCCTTACGTTATCTAATGTATTTTTCTGTATTTTTTTTTTATAAATCCTTGATATTTACAAAACAAGTAAACGTGTCCAAATTCTTCCTGACGTTTCCTTCTGTTTCTACTCATTCCAAACAATAACTACAAAAACAGAACACCTACCCTCTGGAAACGTCATGGGTACAGTGCCCTTACTCAGCTGGGAATCAGAAGATCAAAGGTCAAGGTCGCCATGGCCTCATGTACATACGGATTCCATGCAATAACTGAAAGTTTATCACCCATACTGTGAAATTTGTTGCCTTTGGTAAAAGGAGAAACCCTGTTGCTTTTGGGATCAGTAGGTCAAAGGTCAAGTCCTGATGACCTTGTATGGACATCCACATGTAACTGGAAGTATAAGACACCCGCTCTTGAAAGTTGGAAAGTACATTGCCCTTGGTGGGAGGAGCAATCGTTTGGGGTCAGTATGTCAAAGATCAAGGACACCATGACCTCATATGGACATGTGCGGGTTTCTTATAACCTAACAATGTGTGCCAAACTTTATAGGTACATTACTCTTGGTGAGATGCGGAACTCGTACAACTGCTTTTGGAGTCAGTAGGTCACAAATTGAGTTCACATGATCTAGAAAAAATCTGATCTATGCCAATGTCACTAAATTGATGCAGAAGTGTTTGTCGGATTTATAAAAAAAAAAAGATTGTTCAGTTGAGCTACATTTTGTAAAACCGCAAATTTGCTACAAGTTCGAAAAAGGTTCGATAGATATTCGAACATAACTGTTCTGTTAAGATACCATAATCTTTTGTAAAAGTCACGGCAGTCCATCGGATAATCAAAGTTCGACGTCCGTTTATTCGGATAAAAACGTGAAATCGGTCCATTATGGAGCGGATAAGGTGCAAAAATCGTCTTCTTAAAGGTAAACAGTGATATTCAAGGTTTATCTGTTTCTTTAAGGCAACATATTTCCATTGAGAAAAGTTCCATGTGCGTCCATTGCAAAATATGTTTAGATCTTACCTGCATGCAACATTGATAATGCCATCTTTCTCCGATCTGTTCACATTTTGATCAGGCGATACTCTTTACTAGTTATTCACTATTTATTAGATATCCAAAATAAATTGATTTATAGATATCCTAAAATCGAATAAGGGATATCCATAAATAGTGAATAAATAGTAAAATGGCACCCCATAATGTTCAGTGTAGCGATTTATGTTATGTGTATTTTGTTTTCTTTAATTACAACAGTGTTAAAATAACTTTTCGCTAAATGTTTCATTTTTGAAAATGCAGTTAAGTCAGAAACCCTGTAGAGGGGTCAACATCGAACATCGCATCTGAAACTAGATTTTTGACGCCATGCGCCAATTAATTATTTTCTGATCGAGGCAAACTTTGTATGATTTGCCATATCTTGTTCCATGTGCAGCTTTATCCAAAGTAATGTCACTATTCATGCTTTAATAATAATTCTTACGGACGGTGGGAGGTATACAGTACTGGTTCTATCCAGGAAAAGCGGGGTGGACTACCTCCACCACGAAAAAATATATAGCCTAAAATGTGCTGAAAATGACGTAAAACACCATTCAGTCAATAACGATTAGGCAATAGTGACTCAGGTGCCGATGTAATTTTATGATGAGGAACTGCATAGTTGTTCATGCTTTCCACCTGTTGGTATATCACCCTTTCACATTGTTAGCTCTACTGATCAGAGAACAGCAGAGCTTATGCCGTGGTGCGGTTTCCGTCTGTCCGTCTGTCTGTCCGTAAGCTTTTTTTTGTAGCGACTACTCCTCTGAAACTACTGAATGGATTTTCATGAAACTTTACAGAAATGTTGCCCATGAAGTCTAGTTGATCCTAGCAAAAATTCATGTTGATGTGAAATCCAAGATGGCCACCAAATCTAAAAATAGTTTTTTTAAACATTTTTGATAGCTAGGTCAACATTTCTGTGAAGTTTCATGAAAATCCATCAAGTAGTGTCATAGGAGTAGTCGCTACAAGTTTTCATTATATAACTCTATGTAAACAAAGATGGCCGCTGGCGTCCATGTTTAATGTCAAATAATTTTAGAAAAAGTCCCATATCTATATCTCTTACAGTTTTCAAGTAGTAGTCGCTACAAATTTATTTATTTTAAATCTATTTTTAGCCGTGGCGGTCTTTTTGAATTTCCGGTCAGCCTGAAATTTTTCTAGGATCAACTAGACATGAAGAGAAACATTCCTGTGAAGTTTCATGAACATCCGTCAAGTAGTTTCAAAGGAGTAGTCGCTACAAGTTTTTACTATATAACTCTATGTAAACAAAGATGGCCACTGGCAGCCATGTTTGAATCAAAATAGTGTTCGACTAGGATCAACATCATGTCATGCTGATCATTTTAGAAAAAGTCCCATATCAATATCACTTATAGTTTTCAAGAAGTAGTCACTACAAACTTATTTTTTTCAAAATCTATTTTTAGCTGTGGCGGCCATCTTGAATTTCTGGCCGACCTGAATTTTTGCTAGGATCAATTAGACATCAAGAGCAACATTCCTGTAAAGTTTCATGACAATCCGCCCAGTAGTTTCAGAGGAGTAGTCGCTACAAGTTTTTACTATATAGATCTATGTAAACAAAGATGGCCGCTGGCAGCCATGTTTAATGTTGAATCAAAACGATTTTCGACAAGGACCAACATCATGTCATGCCGATTATTTTAGAAAAAGTCCCATATCAATATCACTTATGGTTTTCAAGAAGTAGTCGCTACAAACTTGTATTTTAAAAATCTATTTTTAGCTTTGGCAGCCATCTTGGATTTCACATCAACATGAATTTTTGCTAGGATCAACTAGACTTCATGGGCAACATTTCTGTAAAGTTTCATAAATATCCATCCTGGAGTTTCAGAGGAGTAGTTGCTACAAATAAAAGTTTACGGACAGACGGACGGACGGACGACGCACCATGGCATAAGCTCTGCTGATCTCTGATCAGTCAAGCTAAAAACAAGTTTGTAGCGACTACTCCTTGAAAACTCTAAGTAATATTGATATGGGAGTTTTTCTAAAATGATCAGCATAACATGGTGTTGGTCCTTGTCGAAAATCTTTTTGATTCGACGTTAAACATGGCTGCCAGCGGCCATCTTTGTTTACATGGAGTTATATAGTAAAAACTTGTAGCGACTACTCCTCTGAACTACTTGGCGGATTTTCATGAAACTTTACAGGAATGTTGCTCTTAATGTCTAATTGATCCTAGCAAAATTTCATATCGTCCAGAAACTCAAGATGGCCGCCACAGCTAAAAATAGATCTTTAGAAAATAAGGTTCGATAGATATTCGAACATAACTGTTCTATAAGTGATATTGATATGGGACTTTTTCTAAAATGATCAGCATGACATGATGGTTACCCGAGTCGAACATTATTTTGGTTCGATGTTAAACATGGCTGCCAGTGGCTGTCACAAAATGTCACGGGTAGAGCGTACTGGTCGTATATAGCTCTTGTATCGGTTACACCCAAAATCTATTGTTCGAGGTGAAACAATTTCACAATATTCATGATCTATTCATGTAACACGTAAAAGCGTGCACAGTTTAAGTGGCCGCCAGAGAGGCCGTGTCATAAGTTTAGTTTTGTGCTAATGCATGTAAACGTATAGGTATATTTTCCTTAAACGGCAAAATTGTATAAGGGCCTCGCGTGTAGATTCAATACTGTAGATTTAGCCACGTTTGTCACGGACTGAACGGGGCAAATAATGATTTGGGCGTAATGTTTGCTATAAAACCCATTGTCTTCTAGCTTTCGCCGGGATCATCGAAAGTACTTTGTTGGAACAGAGATTGGACGGCAAATTTCACAGGCAACATGTGGTTAGTAGTTTTATTAAACTTTTATCGTATATTTGTATTCAGTGGGCGGCGCCATCTTGTTTGGCGGTTACGACATCCGGTTAGCATTGATGTTTCTCAAACATAACTTTAGACTAGCATATGAGTTTGAAGTTACTTTATTAGATGTAATTATTGTAATTGATCATTAATTGTAAAACAATATTAATTTGATAACAGTGGATAATAGGTGCATTAGTTAACGTTGGCGTATAACTCAGTGATTGTAATACACGATTGTTGACATGCGTGCATGCATAACTCAGTGAGTGTAATATATGAGTAATTTGATCATGTTTATATTACATGTATTAGGGGCATTGATTAACAGCGACGTACATAGCGTATACATGGCGTTGTAAAATATGTATACATTGCTACTCATCATTTGTACATATATTGATTGAATAATGATTTGTTTGGGTAATGATAATTATGCAAGATTGTTATGTTTGTAAACCGACAGCTAAAACGTATGTATAATTACAGCCTAAGCCATCCAGGATATAAGCCATCCAGGATATACGCCATCCAGGGTTGGACTAAGCCATCCAGGATATAAGCCATCCAGGGTTGGAGTAAGCCATCTAGGTTTGGATATCCAGGTGTGGAGCTAAGCTTCCACGACTAACGTTACAAGCGGTGGAGACGGTCCCCGTACCTGCGCAGCCAGGTTTTACTAACGACAACCCCCGGGACACAAGGTGGGCCCGTTACCAGTCCTCACTGGAGGAAATATCATTCACAATCTCAGTGGAGATTAACTATCATTGCATCGCGTCATCAACCCTTACAGAAGGCATTTGATGACAATCATCCATTGAATTCGCGCATCATCATCTTCATGAGCTCTCGCGCATCACAGTTATCGCGCTAGATCAACATTGTTATAGCTTTAACAACACTTCAGTGTCTTAGACATTCAGTATTTATAACAATACTAAGAACGTCTTAAACGTTCAGGAGAACATTCTTTTCATAGTTCATTTGTGTATTCGCTTGTTTTTTTAGATAATTGTATATATATTAAACATATTTTAAAAGTTGCATTAAACTTATGTAAATGCATTCACCGTCATTGATTCTTTCCTGAGTTAGCCCAACCACTAAGGTCATCCTGTGACAACTGGTTTTCAGAGTAGTGGGATTTTGGGCGACTACGGAGGGAAAGAATCAATAAGTGATCTTTATTATGATATACTAAATCTCTACTTATTATTTTAGAATTGTGTACCACCCTCTGATCCATCAAGGCGGCTGTCGACGATCACGGCTACTGCTTGGAAGACAAGTCAAGACACGACAAGGGTAGGGTGAGTCCAAACTGTTGTTTTGTCCGTTCTTTCCTTGGCGCGAGGTCGCAGTGGTCTACACGAGTGGGTCTGAGGCACTTTTGCTCAATAATTTGGGTGTTTGTTTTTACCTCCCTTGATATACACATAGTATCCAATTAGGTTGGCGAACAAGACGTTCTACTCATGCTGTGACACTCGAGTATACTTATATTGATGGGAGAAGTAAATATACATGTACATGTTATACACATTTCGATGATTGTTTAAGGTTTATGTCCAATATCAAATTAAGATATTTTATGTAGTGCATATGTTTTGTGGAAGCTAGATACTATCTACACATAATCGTTAGTAGTTAGCGCTAGTACAAATGTGTATGTAACTTGTCCTATGATGATGCCCAGGTATTTACTGAGGACACAGTGACTTACCATTAGTAGTTAGTTGAGTAGAATTATTAGTGACGGGTGTATTGTAATTATTGTAGTGTGTAGTCCACAATGTCTATAACCATGACGTCCATAAAGGATCTTACGGAAATGGGTAAGGAGTTAGGTTATGCTGCAGAGGAGCTTAGAACCTTTGTTAAAGACGAACAGGCTAGGGAAAGGGAATTTAGACTTAAGGAAAGAGAATTAGAGAAAGATAGGCTAGAATTCGAAAGTAGGTTAGCTAAAGAGAAGCGAGATGAAGAAAGTAGACTAGCCACAGAGAAGCTAGAATTAGAAAGTAGATTAGCTAAAGAGAAGTTAGATGCTGATAAAGAGAATTTAGAATTCGAAAGTAGATTAGCTAAAGAGAAGCTAGATGCTGATAAAGAGAAGCTAGAATTAGAAGGCAGGTTAGCTAAAGAGAAGCGAGATGATGAAAGCAGAATAGTAAGGGAGAAGCAAGAGTTAGAACATGAGAGGTTCGAAACAGATGGTAGACTAGCTAAGGCTAAGATGATAATGGAAAGGGAGCAAAAGGAGTTTGATCATAAGTTAGCTTTAGAGTTGGAAGCAGCTAAGACACATAGTAAGGACAGTGGAACTGTAGGGAAAGATAGTTATTCTGGGAAGTTAAAAGGTTCGAAGTTACCATACTTTGATGCTGACAAAGATAACATGGACAGTTACTTGTTACGGTTCGAGCGTTATGCTGAGTTACAGGAATGGACCAAAGATAAGTGGGCAGTTCATTTAAGTGCGTTATTGAGAGGCAAGGCCTTAGATGTATTTTCTAGATTACCTAGTTTAGATGCTCTTGACTATGACAAGTTAAAGGATGCTCTTTTAAAGAGATTTGAGCTAACTGAAGAAGGTTTTAGAAAGCGGTTTAGAGCTTGTCTGCCTGAGAAAGGCGAGTCATTTATTCAGTTCATTAGTAGATCTAGAAATTACTTAGATAGGTGGTTAGAGTTAGGGAAGGTAGCGCAGACTTATCAGGGCCTCGTAGATTTCTTGTTGCGGGACCAGCTATTCAATGTTTGTAGTAGAGATCTGTTCTTATTTCTCAAAGAAAGAAAATTAGCTAGTGTAGGAGAAATGGCAACACAAGCAGATCAGTTTGCCGAGGCTCGAGGTGGAGCTCATAATGTAGTGTCGAAAGACAGAACTTTTAGAGATAGGCAAGGGGACGATCATAAACAGAAAGGCCAGAGTGGAAACTATAGAGGTGGAGGTAGTTCGATGGGTGCTAGAGGAGGTAGCAATAGTGGTAACATAGGTAGACCTTTTATTCGTTGTCGTCACTGTAATGGGAATCATGCTTCACATGAGTGTAGGAAAGCGGTGAAAGTGTCCGCTGTCGTAGACAATTTTAGTGAAAATAGTAGAGTGGACAACAATGTAGGGAGTCAGAACCAAGGTTTTAACAACCCATGGAATTTCGGTAGAGGTAGAGGTGGTCAAAACCGAGGTAGAGGTAGAGGCAGAGGTAGTAATAGTCCGGTTATTAAAACCGAGAGTAGTAGCTGTTGTGTTAAAGCGGATGGTGTAATGACGAAGATCGGAACATGTCTCTTTCCGTATGCAAATCTTCCAACGGCAGATGGTAGAGTGAATGGCACGGACGTAATTGTAATGAGGGATACAGGTTGTACAGGTGTGGTAGTTAGGCGTAGTTTAGTTACGGATGACCAGTTGGTAGGTAAACAGTCACCGTGTATGTTGTTAAATAAGTCGGTAGAGCACGTGCCAATAGCGAGAATAGAGGTAGATACACCTTTCTTTAAAGGGACTACAGAGGCACTATGTATGGACGACCCGATGTATGATTTAACGATGGGGAACATAGAAGGTTCAGTACTTCCGGTAATGTCCGATTTTAGAAGTAGCATAAGTAATGCCGTAGAGACTAGAGCGCAGGTTCAGAAGCAAGCTCAGGCTTATAGAAAATTAAAGGTTCCTGCAGCCGTAGGTGACATATCCAAAGCGGAGTTTATAGAAGCACAAACTCAAGACGAGTCATTAGGTCCTTGTAAGGTGAAGGCCAAGGATGGTGTAGTGAAGAAGTGTAAAGGGTCCGGTAGTTGTAAGTTTGTACATAAGAATAGGTTATTGTACAGAGAATTTGAAGATAGTGGTAGTAGACAGTTTCACCAATTAGTGGTACCTACCCAGTATAGAACGACAGTGCTTAAGGTAGCTCATGAGTCGATTATGGGAGGTCATTTAGGCGTAAAGAAAACGTCAGATAGAGTATTGGCAGAATTTTATTGGCCAGGCGTTAGTGGAGATGTAACTAGGTATTGTAGGTCCTGCGATGTATGCCAAAGGACAGTACCAAAAGGTCGAGTGACCAAAGTACATTTAGGTCAGATGCCACTGATAGATACACCATTTAAGAGGGTAGCCGTAGACATAGTTGGACCAATTTTTCCAGTGTCGGATAGGAAAAATAGGTACATTTTAACCATGGTAGACTATGCAACTAGGTATCCGGAGGCAGTCGCATTGCCCTCAATTGAAACTGAGAGAGTAGCTGAGGCATTAGTTGATATGTTCAGTAGGCTAGGTGTACCAGAGGAAATGCTGACTGATTGTGGGTCACAGTTTACGTCAGAACTTATGGCTGAAGTAAGCAGGTTATTGTCTTTGCGTCAAATCATGACAACACCATATCACCCTATGTGTAACGGGTTAGTCGAACGATTTAACGGGACGTTAAAGCAAATGTTACGGCGTATGTGTACCGAGAGACCCAAAGATTGGGACAAGTATCTCAATGCTTTATTGTTTGCATTTAGAGAGGTACCACAAGAGAGTTTAGGATTCTCTCCGTTTGAGTCATTGTACGGTAGGTCAGTTAGAGGTCCCATGAGGATTCTTAGAGAGATGTGGGCAGGTGAAGTAGATAGTGATGAGGTTAAGACTACATATCAGTATGTTTTAGATCTGAAGGAGAAACTAGAGGAGACTTGTAAGATAGCTCAAAGTCAGTTAGTTAAGGCAAGTACCAAGTACAAACGGTACTATGACCAGAAAGCTAGAGCTAGGAAGTTTAAGATAGATGACCAGGTGTTACTGTTACTCCCGACCGACAATAACAAGTTGTTATTACAATGGAAAGGTCCGTTTTACGTTAGAGGGATAGTGAACACTATGGATTACCGTATCGAGATAAACGGAAAGTTAAAGACCTTTCATGCGAATATGCTGAAAGAGTATATCAGTAGAACCGATAATGGGCAACAAGGGGTGTTAACCGTAGTTAATGTTGCAGTTATTGAGGATAGTGAGGAAGACAGTAGTGAGGACACTAGTCCCATGTATTTTCCCACTAGTGTAGGTAGGGAGACAGCAGCCGATGTAGACATATCGGGCATGCTTAGTGTAGAGCAGCAAAGAGAGATGGGTAGTTTACTCTCGGAGTTCAGTGATGTCTTGTCCGAAAACCCGGGGCAGACAGATGGAGTGCAACATGATATTGTACTCACATCAGGGGAACCAATAAGAATTAAGGGTTATCCCATTCCATTTCACTCCCGATCAATTGTTGATGAGGAGGTGAAAGACATGTTGAAATTGGGTGTCATCGAACCTTCAAACGCCCCATTTTCATCCCCAGTCGTACTTATTAAGAAGAAAGATGGGTCAATTCGATTCTGTATCGATTTTAGGCAGCTCAATAAACGTACCATCTTTGATGCAGAGCCAATGCCTAATATTGAGGAGGTATTCTCTAAACTCGCGGGATATTCGTATTTCTCCAAGTTAGACCTCAGTAAAGGTTATTGGCAAGTCCCACTTTCAGACCGAGCTAAAGAGATGACCTCCTTCGAAACTTCGCAAGGACTTTTTAAGTTCAAGGTCATGCCCTTTGGTCTCGTAAACGCCCCAGCAACATTCTGTAGGTTAATGAGGAAAGTCCTGAAGGATTTGTCCAACACAGACAGTTTTGTAGATGACATCCTGGTGTTTACAACAACATTTGAAGACCATATTAAGGCTCTACGTAATCTGTTGGAACGGCTACGCCGGTTTAAACTGACTGCAAAACCTAGCAAGTGTCACATGGGTTACGCAGATATAGAGTGTCTGGGTCATGTTGTCGGGAGGGACCAGAAATTGAAACCCAACCCCGACAAGGTTAAGGCAATTCAGGAAGCACCAAGACCCGAGACAAAGAAACAAGTTAGGTCATTTTTAGGGTTAGCGGGTTTTTACAGGAAGTTTATTCCAAACTTTTCGGCTATAGCTGCACCTTTGTCAGACTTGACAAAGAAAGGTCAACCCAATAGGATAACTTGGGGGGAAAGCCAGGAGCGAGCTTTTGTCTCTTTAAAGGGGAGTCTGGTCAAAACCCCAATACTAAAATTACCTGAACTTGACCAGGAGTTTATCCTCAGAACGGATGCCTCCGATATCGGGGTGGGTGCAGTCCTACTGCAAGAGCAAGATGGGTGTAGTCTCCCCGTGGCTTACGCAAGTCGGAAACTATTACCCCGGGAATGCAACTACTCTGTTATCGAAAGGGAGTGTCTTGCAGTAGTGTGGGGTGTCAGTAAATTCCACCGATATGTTTTTGGTAAGGAATTTGTCTTGGAGACTGACCACCAACCGTTAGCTTATATGAATAAAGCTAAGGTAGCTAACAGTAGGTTAATGAGGTGGGCACTGACTCTGCAGCCTTACCGGATGAAAATTAAAGCGATCCGAGGAAAGGACAATATTGGGGCAGACTATTTAAGTCGCCGCACATAATGACCGGTTTAATACAATAGTGTATTGCAGTGTATTGTACAATAGTAGTATATGTTACGACAGGGTAGTGTACAATTGTAGAATAGTGTTGAAATTGTAATTACATATTATATTAGGTTATAACTGCAGTGGTAATAGTTAACATACTCAAGCGATTGAGCGATCAGCTTGTACGTTTTGTCGCTCGTTTGCTCAGAAGAATTAATAGTTTCTTAACGTGTAAATATTAATTATCATTTTGTTGAATTTTAAAAGTGTAGCACTTTCTTTAAGTGGGGAGATGTTGTCACAAAATGTCACGGGTAGAGCGTACTGGTCGTATATAGCTCTTGTATCGGTTACACCCAAAATCTATTGTTCGAGGTGAAACAATTTCACAATATTCATGATCTATTCATGTAACACGTAAAAGCGTGCACAGTTTAAGTGGCCGCCAGAGAGGCCGTGTCATAAGTTTAGTTTTGTGCTAATGCATGTAAACGTATAGGTATATTTTCCTTAAACGGCAAAATTGTATAAGGGCCTCGCGTGTAGATTCAATACTGTAGATTTAGCCACGTTTGTCACGGACTGAACGGGGCAAATAATGATTTGGGCGTAATGTTTGCTATAAAACCCATTGTCTTCTAGCTTTCGCCGGGATCATCGAAAGTACTTTGTTGGAACAAGATTGGACGGCAAATTTCACAGGCAACATGTGGTTAGTAGTTTTATTAAACTTTTATCGTATATTTGTATTCAGTGGGCGGCGCCATCTTGTTTGGCGGTTACGACATCCGGTTAGCATTGATGTTTCTCAAACATAACTTTAGACTAGCATATGAGTTTGAAGTTACTTTATTAGATGTAATTATTGTAATTGATCATTAATTGTAAAACAATATTAATTTGATAACAGTGGATAATAGGTGCATTAGTTAACGTTGGCGTATAACTCAGTGATTGTAATACACGATTGTTGACATGCGTGCATGCATAACTCAGTGAGTGTAATATATGAGTAATTTGATCATGTTTATATTACATGTATTAGGGGCATTGATTAACAGCGACGTACATAGCGTATACATGGCGTTGTAAAATATGTATACATTGCTACTCATCATTTGTACATATATTGATTGAATAATGATTTGTTTGGGTAATGATAATTATGCAAGATTGTTATGTTTGTAAACCGACAGCTAAAACGTATGTATAATTACAGCCTAAGCCATCCAGGATATAAGCCATCCAGGATATACGCCATCCAGGGTTGGACTAAGCCATCCAGGATATAAGCCATCCAGGGTTGGAGTAAGCCATCTAGGTTTGGATATCCAGGTGTGGAGCTAAGCTTCCACGACTAACGTTACAAGCGGTGGAGACGGTCCCCGTACCTGCGCAGCCAGGTTTTACTAACGACAACCCCCGGGACACAAGGTGGGCCCGTTACCAGTCCTCACTGGAGGAAATATCATTCACAATCTCAGTGGAGATTAACTATCATTGCATCGCGTCATCAACCCTTACAGAAGGCATTTGATGACAATCATCCATTGAATTCGCGCATCATCATCTTCATGAGCTCTCGCGCATCACAGTTATCGCGCTAGATCAACATTGTTATAGCTTTAACAACACTTCAGTGTCTTAGACATTCAGTATTTATAACAATACTAAGAACGTCTTAAACGTTCAGGAGAACATTCTTTTCATAGTTCATTTGTGTATTCGCTTGTTTTTTTAGATAATTGTATATATATTAAACATATTTTAAAAGTTGCATTAAACTTATGTAAATGCATTCACCGTCATTGATTCTTTCCTGAGTTAGCCCAACCACTAAGGTCATCCTGTGACAGTGGCCATCTTTGTTTACATAGAGTTATATAATGAAAATTTGTAGCGACTACTCCTCTGAAACTACTTGACGGATTTTCATGAAACTTCACAGGAATGTTGCTCTTGATGTCTAATTGATCCTAGCAAACTTTCAGATCAGCCGGAATTTCAAGATGGCTGCCATGGCTAAAAATAGATTTTCAAAATACAAGTTTGTAGCGACTACTTCTTGAAAACTGTAAGTGATATTGATATGGGACTAGTGAAGATTGCAAGTTTTTTTTTTTTTATAAGTTATCAAAATTATAAAATGTTTCTTTAATACAAAACAAATTTGTTGATTTGTTATTAAAATTACATTCAAATCAACAATTTTCCGACCTTGAATACAAAGGTGGTGGATCGTACTCATACACATTACTAAAACAATTTATTACACACTTTTTAGACTTTTTTGTAAGGTTGCCATTGCTTCCTTTCTTCCCTGTTCTACTAGTTCTTTTTTTTGAACTTCACTTATTTCAGCCTTTTTTTGTTTGGTGTCCTGTTTTAAACTATAATATTTATCCAACTCATCTAAAATCATCTTAAACTCTTGATCAGATATTTGTGCATCACTCAACGCTTTTGATATTAACTGCTTTATGCTATTTAACTTAGCCTCTGCCAAAGTTTTTATTTCATGATGTTTTTGAGCTTTTACATTAAGCTTGCGTCTGATAAAATTAACACAAACACCTGTAGCTCCACATATTATTGCTGCTATTTCCAAAGGTAACAAAACTGGAACAACAAATCCAATCCCAGCCATAATAACACCTGCTGATATCAAGGTAGTGTCAATTCCATCTGTAATATTAATACCACGTTTATATTTTTTATAAAGTGACTGACGTATATCTCGTTCTGTTATTAACTTTTTTTCAATTTCTGAAATCTTTTGTAATCTATAATTTTGTCCGTTTTCCACTGAATTTTCCACTGACAAATCAGGATATATACTTGGTGCTGTCGGTTGCTTTGGCATTTTTTTATTAATCAATAAAAAATTAAATTAATTCAATTAATAATGATGCCACCGTATTTACAGCTGTAGCGTTGGCAACCTTGCATACAAAGTTAACAACAGAACCAGCACCAATCTCTAAAGGTTTATCAAAGTTATCATGATTGCGTGGGATGATGTGAAGCGTTATACCATAATTTGGTTGTTCAACACCATTGACAGAAACTATTACAGTTACGTCACCAACTAATCGTTCACATGCTAAACCTATTCCCATAATCCGTCCACGGCGTGTCATTACATGCCCCACATTTTTTTCTGCCCCGCCGTTACCAAATGAGAGTATTCTGTTTGATACAAGTGGGCCCTTAGCCTCTGCAAATATTGTTATAATCCCGTATTTAAGATTATCAACTCTATTTTTTAAATGATTAAACTGGTCAACAAAAGGCGCAATTCGCCTATATAAATTTTGAACATCATTTATCAAAGCCTCTAAGTCTTCTGTTTTTTTAGGTCTTGTTGGTCCATATATACTCATTGTTTTTTTTATAAAAATATATTTTTTAAATAATTTCTAAAACACAACTCATAGGCAAACCGTGATTAAATATCTTGTTGCCATACTCATCTCTAACTTCTATTTTCAATTCAGTAATTGCACCATTCATAAGACAGTGATATTCAGGATAAAAACTTGTATATACTATATCTCCAAACTCCTTATTTACTACAGGTACAACACCTATAATAGTGCTTGGCTTACCATTGAAATAATTACTACTCGTATTAACTTGTTCCAGATGAACATAAAGCTGTTTATAAGGAGCTAAATTAATTGGGTAATCTCCTAAAGTAGTACCTGTCAACCATTTTCTGTCCTTGAATCCCAGCATTTTTGAAAGACCGCTTGACATTCGTGTCTCTATTGGCGTATGTATAATGGCTGTACCAATTCGGACAATACTGTCCAGGATAATACTTTCATTTAGCTTTTTAAAATCTTCTACCAAGTCTTGAAAGTTATAGAGCCCACCTGGTAAATGTTTTATTTTATCTGGGTTTCGTGTCTTTATGGTTTCATGAATAATATTATACCAACCGATAGTGTATGTAAAACTTTTTAATCCGACGCGCTTAGTTCCATCTTTATTATCGATATACTGTTGTAAATTAATAGAGTTGTCTATGTTTGAAATTGTATGAAACATTTTTTTTAAATATGTATATATAAAAACACAAATAAAAATGATTTCTAAAGAATTCAAATATAACCCAGATGCTCAATATTTAAATACTTTTAGCAAGAAAGTGATAGATATAATAAATCAAAACATAGTCATTACATCAGACGGTAAAGGCTTTAAAGCATCATTTCCCAATGTCTTTGAAAAATACAAACTCCCGTACGTGAAATCAGATGCTATAGTCCAACGCTGGGGAACAGATTGGATGTTATTTTGGCAAAATCAGTTAAACTTTGCTATTTGGTGTGCGACAACTGGATGTGGTATTGATTTTAACAATCATCTAAAAGCTGATACTCTGGTTGGTTCGTTATTTCGATTTCATGTCTATTACCAAGTCAGAAGAATATTATTTGAAATGAGTGTAGCAATGCCACAAGACTCAAATTGGAATGCGTTTAATAACACATATAACCGAAACGCATACGAGAGAATATGCAAGGAGTTTAATGTTGACTTATATTCAGACTGGAGACAGAAACAAAGCTATAATAATGGTCTAGGAACAATTTACAATTACTGGACACATATTGGTTATCATCCTTTGGTAAATACTGTATACGACAACAAAACGATGAGTTTTACAGTCTATGAGAGTGATAAAACATACCACATTGATTACATTGCACAAGGCTCTGAGGCTGACAATAGTTGGTCTACTTTTATACTAGATTGTTCATCTGGATTTACAAGAGCTGGAGTAGAAAGAATTAATGACAGCATAAGAACATACTGCTGGGCAATTCTTGGTTCACAATCACAAACAAGAACAGATATACTTGGAACTGGAACAGCATTTGATGCACAGAAACAATTTTTAGCAAATGTAGAGGACGCAATAAATAGCCCCATCGACTTGCCCAGTCAAATTTCAAGATATGAAAACACCTTAAAATATGCAAGAAGTAAAGTTAATTTTGTTTATGGAAGTGGATTGTATATGTCTCCGAGTGACATGGAATTAAGAATCGGAATAATACAAGACTACAATAATGAAATTGTAATAGCAACCGACGCACAAGCATTAGGATTGAATAATGATGTAAATGTAAAACCAGTGCCACCAAAAAATATTCAACCTTTTCAAGGCACCACGACAAAGAAATTTTTACCGGAACATTCTGACTTTGATAAATCATCAATACATAAAACAATGAAACATAACCCACCAGAAATACAAAAAATAGCGATTGAACACGAAGATAACAAAACAACTATAATTGTTGGTACTATAGTAATAGGTCTTGCTGCATTACTTATTTACGAGATTTACTGAACCACTCTTTGGCTGCCACATATAACAACCCGGAAACAAACACAAGCAGAGCCCATAGATTGTTACCAAGCCAATTAATAACATTACCTGTTGCAGATAAAAGCCATGATACTATTGCACCAATAACTCCTGGAAGTGCTGCAGCAGCTTTACCAGCTAGGTTGGCAAGAAGTTTACCAAGATTAAATAGTTGTTTTTTTATCCAATCTTTTACACTTGATGGATCAGGCTTTGGAGTTGGAACAGGTGCAGTCCCTCCTCCTGTTGTAGGAATAATGGTATCAACTAATACCCCAATAATCATACCAAAGGCAGTCAAAATACTAACAATAGTAATACCTTGCTCCCTAAATAATGTTTTTATTCTCTCACCCAATGTTGTGTCTTTTTTTAACACCTTATTTATAGTTTCTTTTATCCTGTTTATTTGACTGCGTAATGCTTCTTTGTTTTCACTCGCCGCTTCAAGTCGTAAACTTCTTTCATCTTCTAAGTTTTTTATTCTGTCACGTATGCGCTCTTGTTGAAACTCATCCTCCTGCCCGGGGGTGCTAACCTGTTCTAATTTTTGTTTTTCTTTTGTTATGTCTTTATCAAGCTCAGTAAACTTTGAGAGATTATTAGTAAGTTCTCCACGAAAGCTTTGCAATCTCTTATCTAAACTTCGTATCTCTCGCAGTGTTAGATCTTCTGTTTGTGTTTGAACAGCAGTTTTAGGATGAGTTTCATCTATTATATCACTCAAATCACTCTCAATTGTATTTACAGCATCTACTGTATTTTGTACATCTTCAGTTGTTGAAAATGTTTGCATTGGTATATTTTCTCCTTTTTTTGCGAGGGTATTTTTTGTTTTTAATAAGGTTGCAAAGTCTGCCCTACCCCGAGCAACTCTTTCACGCGGAACTAAATAATCATACATTTTTAAAGTGTTTTTCACAAAGTTAATACCATGTTTTTTAACTAAAGTGTCCAGCTTATAAAATTTGACTGCACCATCTCCCCTATGATAAGTAAGTGGAACATCATCTGTTCCCAACTGAACTGCATATAACATTGTTCTACCGTTTTTGTCCTTATCCACTTTGAAATTGTTATAATCAATTTCGCTGGTATCATCATAAAATTCTTTATAAAATTCATCTACTAACCACCGTTTATGTTTAAGCTGTTCATTCGTTTTATCTTCTCCTTCAAGCTGATCAATATAGTTATTTTCATTTACAATTTGTCTCTGAAATTCTGAGTCAGGTTGTATAATTTCGTCGTCTTCAAGTAATTTATCCAAGTCTTCTTCAGTCATTTTTTCAATATCGAACGCAGGATAATCAAATCCTCCTTCAGCCATTGTTTATTTTATTTAATTTTAAAAAATATATTTAAAAAATAAAAACAATGTCGGCTTACGGAAACAAACTCAGCCCTCATAGAAAACTAAGAGAACCTCATGGTGCCAAAGGCATCCGCACAAGTGTAGTAATAACTAATAATCCATCAACAATAGACCAAAACCAGCAACTGCTTGTGAGATTTCCAAATCTAAGTACTAATGATGTGATAGTTCCAAGTACTGCTCGTCTTGCCTTTGAAATAGAACTTAAAAGCAGAACAGACGCCAACGCTACTCTATTTCAAAATATGGGTAGAACAATTGTGAAAAAAATGACAATAAGAATAAGTGGCAATGAAGTCATGTCAATAGATGACAGTGATATATATCATTGCTACGTAGATTTATGGAAAAGCCCTACTGAACGACAAAACACAGCTTACCAAGGTATTGGTAAAGCAAACATGTTAAAACATAGAGTCGGTGCAGATGATGCTTCCTCAGACACTAAAGATGAAGCTATAGCAGCAGCTTATGGAAATAGATTTTGTATTCCACTGGACTTTGAAATGTTAGAAAGTCATATGCCATTTTATCAAGCGGGACTTGGTGATAGGTTAGAATATGAATTAAAGTTTAACGATTATAACAAAGTTATCAAAAGCGCTGATGCTGATGCATCTTATGTAATAAAAAATATCTGCTTGGAATTTGATACGGTTAGTGATGTTGAATTATCCAGACAAATAAGACAGCAAATCAATGGTAAGATGTCATTTATGTATGATCGTATCTTGCGACATAGAAAAATAATAGCAAACAAATCTGATACTCTTTGGAACATCAACATTAATGTACCAGCACGGAGCATGAAAGGTATTTTAATGCTGTTTGAAGACCCAGAAAGAACAGACACAGAAACCTATTACAACCCAAAGATTGAAAAGGTTGAAATGACAATAGAGGGAGTACCAAATCAGTTGTATAGTCAGGGCATGAAGGCATATCAACATTGGGATGAAATCAACAAATATTTTGCCTTAACATCAAAAAGAAACAAAGAGACAGAAATAGTAGCGAGGGACTTAAACTTTACCAGTGTTTCTCTTGAGACCTATCTGACAAAATCATATGCTTTGTGGCTTGACCTTAGAACATGTAATGACAATTTATTACACGGCAGTGGAAGAAGAATAGAAAACGGCAGTGAAGGCATAACGATATTAATAAATAAAAAAGCAGATGCAGATCAAACTTTAAATATTTATCTATATATAATACAAGATGCGCAAATCAATTTCGAAGATGGAAGATTCAAAGAAGCAGGATACTAGTTTGCAACAAAAATATCCTAAATATTCACACAGTGCCATTATTTGTGGTCAGACAGGCTGTGGTAAAACAGAGTTTGTTCTTGACATACTTGAAAAAGAGTATGTTGGAGTTTTTGAACATATAATTATATTGTGCCCGACTATAAAGTGGAACGAGGCTTATAAAAATAGATCCTGGATAGGAGATGTAAGACACCCAAAAGATAAAAAAATAACAATTGTCAATCCTGTTGGTAAAGACGGAAATGAAAAGCTACAAGAACTATTGCGTTCATGTTTCAAAAAATATGCTGGCCAGCCCACATTATACATTATTGACGATTGCTCAGCCACAAAAGAATTAACAAAGAAAAAAGATATGTTGTCAGAGTTGACATTCTCTGGTCGCCACGCCAAACAATCAGTGTGGGTTATTTCACAGAGATATAATTCTGTATTGAAAGATTTGAGAGAGCAAGCAAAATGGTTGTGTATATTTTACACCAAGGACAGAGATAGTTATGAAAATTGTTTGAGAGAAAATGATGTTATTCCAACGTTGGAGGAGAGAACCAGAATAAAAAAAGCTTTAGCTAAGACTAAATATTCGAAGTTAATTTTGAGGACTGACCAACCAACTGGTTATTGGGTTGAATAATTTTTTTAAAAATAAAAACTAGAGTGTCCCATATAACCCATACACTCAATGCACTAGCCAATATTGGTACAACAGCACTACTCATGTTTTGTGGGTCTTGTAAAACATACTCTCTTGGCTCACATATAAAATATTCTACGTCATCCTTTGTCACAGAAATTACAGGCGTTTCCTGTGCACCTTTTTCGTACGTTTGTAAAAATGAAACACATATACAACATTTTACGTCATCTCTTGTCATAACATCCAGTGCTATTTTATTTTTGTTATAATCACTATTCTCACCGTCTGTTATTTTCAAATCCATTTTTTCTTATATAATATTTTTTTATTATTACAAAATATATTTATTTTACGCAGGTATAATACCTTTTTTTACAACTGTTGCTAATAGTAATACTAACAGCAAAGTAGCAATGTTAATAGCAATACTGACCATGAATATAGTATTGCTCATAGCAAAGTAGCAATGTTAATAGCAATGCTTGCAGCAAATTAATAATGTTAATAGAAAAAATAACAATGTTAATAACAATGCTATTAACAATACTAACAATTACTAGTTGCATGAATATCGCAGCTAGTTGTTTTGTATTTTATATTTATTTCAAGATAAAAAATAAGATTAATAATATAAAAATGAATGCGGAAGAACTATTACAAAATATATCGGAACAGACGGAACCAGATGAATCAAAGCAACAAGAAACAAAAAAAGAAAGATTATCAGCCATAGTAGCTGGCGGTGGTAGTCGTCAATATTTGGGTAAGGACATACAACTCACAAACATAGATGGCATGCCCCCGGATGAAATTAACAAACTTTATTGCAGATATGAAGCAAGGCTTGGGGCAAGCATGACTAAAACTTTAGGCAATTCTTTTATTAACTTGTATGTAATGGGAGTATCAAAATATTTTAATGTAACCTGTCCACCAAAGCTAATAGAAGATTTGGAGGAAGACCCATTTATTAATCATGCTTTGACAAGTGCTTGTTGTGAGTTGTATTACAGGTATGGGATGTGCTTAGCACAATTTACAGCAATACTGACAACTGTTAGACATATTGATTTTAATAAAAAAATAAAAATACAGATAATATAAATGGAGAACCAAGAGAGTGAAGTTATACCTGTTGTTACACAACCTGTTGTTACACAACCTGTTGAACAACAAAAAGTAAAAAATCCAAAAAGAATAGAAGCTGGAAAAAAAGGAGCAGCGGCAAAAAAGGCAAAGCGTTTGCTTCAAGATGTTACAAATCAAAATGCTGCAAAGCAAGATGCTGCAAATCAAATAACAAAAATAACAATAGGTGAAGAAGAACCGGAAAAAATCAAAATAAACGTATACAAAAATTATATTCCACCGTGTCTGGTTTTATTAGGCATTGCTGGGTTGGGTTTGTATATTTATAACAAGAAATCTGCTACGCAGCCTGTAGCTGTGCAACCTGTTCATGTTGCACCAAAAGACCCGTTTGATTTTTAATAATTTATTTAAAAAAAATAATCATATAAAAAAAATGGCAGCAAGTATTGACGGAAAACAAATTGTAAATATGATGTATCATGCTGGAGTGGAAACACTTCTAACTGTTGGATATTCTGAAATTGGCAGAAAAATACTAAAAAGAACAGCACCTAAAGTGGATTTTAATATGACAGATTTTGGGATGCTGTCTGTGGATATAATGTTAGCAATGGCTACAAAGGATATGTTGATTAAGCAAGGTATTATTCCTGCGGATATTATGAAATAATTTTAAAAAATATATATATAAAAAAAATGGCAAGTGCAGTAGCAATGATGATCGGTGGAGCATTAACAAATGCATTAGCGTTTAGTGGTTCAAATTATTTCTTTTAAAAAATGGGAAGTCATTCAGACGAGGAAAGACAAAGACATGACAAAGCCGTAGAACAATTAAACGCAGCACACGTGGAGTGGAATAAAAAAAGAACAGAGAGATTAGATTTTATTAATAAGCAACTGCAAAAAGAGCATCATGCAAAGCAGACTTTTGATGATGTAAACCAAGCTATGAAACAGTATTATTACATAACTGGCAAACATTTGCTTTTGGAACCGGAGCCCAAGTTGAGTGATTTTTATACACCATCTCCGGATCAACAGAATAGAGAAATTACGTTTATTGTGGTGGGCATGGCTGCAACTGGATTTGAGGCGTATAAATTGAGTTCATAAAAAAAAATTAGTTTAAAACTATAATTACTTTGGATTTTTTTGGATTTGAAATGACTAAGTTTACTTTAAAAAAACTAAGCTATCATATGCTTGATACCTATTTTTTTTGTTGTTTTTACATGGTTTCAATCCAAGTGGTCGCATATAATATGGTGGTTTAGCACTCTTCTCTAATTTATTTTTGAGATGATCAGGCGCCCATACTTCACCGTTGTCTGATAATGTCAATACCATGGATGGACCATATTCAGTATCTACTATTTTCGTATCTGTAATTTTGTATATTTTATTTAGTTCCAAGTCTGTCCATTTCTTTGTGCTATTTTGATATTGCTCTTCGAGCAGTTCATCAAATTGAGCAGTTGTGATTTCCATTTTTTCTTTATAGTTATATAAAGTTTATTTTTTAGTAGAAAAAAATGGAAAAGATTTATTACAGCCCAAAAGGATTTTGGAAAGGTTACTCAGCAGTTAAAAAATTGGCAAAAGAGGCTGGTGTCAGTGAAAAAAAGGCATTAGAATTTTTAAAGAAACAAGCTGTGTGGCAGATTTATTTACCTGCGCCGAAGAAAATAATTAGACCCAGGTTTGATGTTTCTACTAAGAATGGAGTGCATCAAGCTGATTTATTATTTTTACCGCATGATACTTTTGGGATTGGTCGTGGACGCAAGACATATAAATATGCGTTGACTGTTGTTGATATTGCAAGTAGATATAAAGAAGCGGAGCCACTGACTTCCAAGGATAGTAAAGAAGTTGCCAAAGCATTTGAAAATATATACAGTCGACATCTGAAATATCCAAAATTATTACAAGTGGATCCAGGCAGAGAATTTATGGGTGCAGTATCACAGTTGATGTCAAAACACAAAGTAAATATCAGACGAGGCAGAACAGAAATACACAGAGACCAAGCTTTAGTTGAAAGATTTAACAGAACATTAGCTGAAAGATTGTTTGGCTATCAGTATGCTAAGGAAATAGATTCGCAAAAACGTAATAGAGAATGGGTAAAGAGATTACCAGAAGTTGTTAAAGCCATAAATTCGGAGACAAAAAAGCCTCCTCCTGTTGAAACAAAAATATTAAAAGATGATCCTATCTGTATAAATGCAAGTGTAAGATATTTATATCAACCCGGGGAACAAGAAGGTGGAAGACGCAGAGCAACTGATCCAATGTGGAGTGTAGATATTCACAAGATTAAAAGTTATATGGTGACGCAAGGTATAAGAGTTTATTATTTGAAAGCACCAGCGCCGCAGAGAGGATTTGTCAAAGAAGAATTACTTATTGTTCCTGCTGATACCCAAATTCATAAGTTTTTATAGAAACCGTGTGCATCAGTTGTAATTCCATCTTCTCGGATGTATCTTTTTGAATAAAATGGTGACAGTGTTACTTTGTTTACTTTTATGCCATATATTTCATGCTTTATTGAGCGTATCATATTCATTTCATGGGTGTATTTTTTCTTGTTAAATAGTGCATCTTTGTGGTTTTTAAAATTTATATGTTTTTTGACTACATAAGTTTTTACACCCTTTGCTTTTTTAATAATCTGCTCATCCGCTCTCAAAATCGAATATAGCTTGGGTCTTAATCCAACATACTCAGCTATAGCAACACCAGCACATTCGTCTTTCATTTTACCCAATACTTTTTTGTTTGTATCATCATGCATTGGGTGATCTTGAGGATAATCACTCAAGTCATACTCATCTTTCATTTCAGCCATGTCTTTGTATGCATCATCTGTTCTGATGTCTACAAGCAAGCTGTCAGTATCTGTGTATAATAAAGTACAGTTATTTTTGTACCTTTTTTTCAAAGTATTATAATACCAATCATACATATGGTACTTTGATAAATCCAATACTGCCATTCCAACATAAATTGGTTTGTTTAATGTTAATTTTGTTTTGTTTACATGTACTGCTGATAATTCATCTGAAAATTTTATACGCCTGTTAAAGTTGGGTTTGGCTATTATTTTTCTTATTTTTTCATTTTCAGAGCCGTCAGTTCTTACTAATTTTATGTCAGTTCGCTTTCTTAAATTTTCCATTGTTTTTCCAAATACTGAGTTATTCATAAGCTTGTAAAAATCTTTTTCAAATTGTGATTTAGCTTTTTTCCTGAGTTCTGTGTTTAAATTTATGTATGATGCCATCCATGTTTTTTCATTAAATTCTAATACTCTGTGTATTTTCTTTAGTTTCATGCCTAAAGATAAATACAGTTGCAGGTTTTTGTAATGTATCACATATTTTTCTTTGTCCTTAAGATTGGGAACTAGTTGTTCTGTATTTATCATGCCATTATTTTCTAACAGATCTGTTTGGTATTCAGACAACCATTCTTTTTTCACTGCTAATCTTTCCGGTGCAAGCGGATAGTCATTGTGAGCTTCATGAAGTTCTTTTGGATATTCCAAATCAACTTCTAGAAAATATCCTTTTCCTTCTTTTGACTCTGGCAAGGTTTCTGATTCCACCCACTTGAAGCCAGAATATGGAAGCGGTTGACTCATTGCCCAACCATAGAGGTTACAAGCATCATAATACATTAAAAAGTTGTTTTCCTTGTTAGGGTTATAATCAACTACATGTGGATTGTTTGCTTTGGCATATCGTTTTGATACCATACTAATTCCACCACGCATACCTTTTTCTATAAATAAGTGCATGTCAATGTCTGTCAAAAGTTCCAATTCTATTTTTGAATGTTTAAGTAAAGCATCCCAAGATAATCCAGGTGCTGTATAGTAATGTAAAGCATCAAGTTTGTATGCACTCATACATGTTTTTCTAAAAGTTTGAAACACATCTGCTAACAGAGTTACATCAGTTTTTAGATATAAATCATGATAGTCTCCAAGAGTTTTACAGTTAAACTCTTTCCATATCTTTTGAGCGTATTCGTAATCTTTGGAACTTATACTTTCATCTGAAAGACTACTGTAAAACTTTTCTATAGGCGGTAATTGCGTTTCCTTAAATATTTCCATACTGTCCATATATTCGTATGGATAAACACCTTTTCGTAAAAGTAAATCTGTTTGTTCTCCAAACTGATTTTTGGTAATTTTGAAATCAGATTTGTCTGTTGCTTTAACCAATTTTTCCAGAGACGAAGCCATAAATTGGAAACTGTCTAAAAATCTAAGTTGTCCGGCACTAAATGAAATATACTTTTCAGCGTTGTTTGGAATGCATGTTATATTACCTTTCATTTTATGTATTTTTTGCATGATGAGATGACTATCATATCCTTTGAGGTTGTGAAATATAACAGGAATAATTGTTTTATTTGGTTTTATTTTTAGTTTTAGGTTGCAGTTTTTATGTGCTGCACCTCTGTATTCTCCTGTAAAATGACAGTGATCTCTTACTTTACAGTTTTTGCCACATTTCCTACCTATTTCATTTTCGCATATCCAGCAGTGTGCTGCTTTTTCATAATCTTCCTCATTTTGTTGTGTCATAATTAAGGGTTTCGGGTGAGCAAATATTTTATTAATGTTGCTCTTCTCACATTCTAAGTGATTTAAAAACTTTTCAACAGTATCTTCACCTCTGTAAATAACAGGTTCTTCAGCTTTTCCATCATATCTGACAACTTGATATCCAATTCACAAGCTTCGTGCACACTTGTAATTTCAGATTTCTTTCCAAATTTAATTGATTCTGGTTTGACTATACTTTCAAAATCAGCATATATTGCATAAGGCACAGACATCTGATTTTGATGATTTTTAAATTTTACAGTATTTTTACCTTCTTTTGGCATTTCTATTCTGCAAGAATTTTTGTTGATACCATCACAGTCTTCTTTGTGTTTGGTAAGTAGTTCTTTTCCAGAATAGCCGTGAAGACAACGATCGCAAAAGTAAGTTTTACCATGGTGTTTGTTTTGGTCATAGAGTAGTCTATTCAAAATTTTAATCCAGCCATAGTGATTTTTTGTTGTTAATGTTTTTGGTTCTTTGGAATAATCATCAGGGTTATAGTTGTCATCTATAATTCCTTCTTCATTATTTGGATCGTCTTTGTTTTCTGATTCAATCTCAGTGTCTTCAGATATTAAGATCAAATTAATTCGTTCAATATCTTTTGGTTGTTCTGATATTTTATATGGAAAAACAGATACCTTTTCTATTTTTTCCTATTATGGTATATCCATAAACGTTGATAGCAAGATTATTTTGTTTTTCTACTTTGGTTATTTGAGAAATTGGAGTGGGAAAGTCAATACCATCCATATTCAACTTACCCATGTGTTTGTTATAACTAGATATCCTAGTTGGATTATTTTTATTAGGCCACAAAGCAGAAACCAATGCCACTTCCAAACACTTATTGTCTTCATTATTAACATTAATTATTGCTTTTTTATCAGATACTGCTTTAGGTAGAGGAATATATGAAGAACCTTTTAATGGTTCATACTTTGCAAAATTTAAGTAAAACGTTACACAGTGATCAATCTCCAATCCAGATGCTGTGTTTGTAAATCTTTCAAGGCTCTCTTGTATATAAGCAGATGATTCATCGTAAAACTCATTTATTTTTTCAGAGGTTAAAATTGCATTTTGTTCACTGTGTAATACTGCTGTGGTGTATTTTTTGGTATCACCATCATCTTTGAATAAATTTACAGTAAGACCTAATTGAAACTTTAATCCATTCATCTTTGTCAGCTCTTTGCTTATTTGTTTTGTGATAATGGATTTCTTATCACGGAATAGTTTTTGAGGGTCTTTGTATTTCTCGGCAGATATTTCGTATGCTTTAAAATAGCCACACATTGGTTTGTCAACCAGTTTTAATTCTTCTTTAGATTTTCTATCATTAAGCTCTTTCAGTTCATTTATAACATTGTCTCGTAATTTAGCATATTTCTGCTTTTGTTCATCTTGCAATTTATCATATTTCTGCTTTTCTCGTTTACGTTGTTTCTTAACACGTCGTCTCTTGAGTAAATTTTCTAATGTTTGAGAATTAACCTCTTTTGGAGTTTCCTTTGGAACTTCTTTAAGAGCATATAGCCCCTTTCTAAGCTGATCATTATTAATTACTCCTTCCCGGTGTAATTGTAAAATGTAGCGAACGTCTTCGGTACTCATTTTTGTAATATATATCATATTAATTTTTTTTCTTTAAAATAAAAAAATATTTATTATAACAAGAAAAAGAAAATGGAAAACACTAAGAAAATTGAAAACATTTGCCAATTTCTCAAAGTTGGAGTTCACGATCCTTGTAAAAATAAACCAACAAAAGATTCAAACTACTGCAGTTTGCATAAATTCAGAATAAAGCAAAGTAAAGTTGTACCATGTCTAAAATGTGGAAAAGGTACAAGTGCAAAATATCAAATTTGTGTTGGTTGTGGTGCTCATATAGTTAGATTAAGACATAGATACTGGGAAGTAGTAAAGCCGTATATTGTTGAATGTAATAGGCTGAAACATATAGAAATTTGATTTTCTAGTAAAAAATCATATTTTATTATATTCGTGTTTATTCGTTGATTTGGGTGTAATTTTGATAACAAATCAACAAATTTGTTTTGTATTAAAGAAACATTTTATAATCATATTACAAAAAAAGCAATATTTTTATAATTTTGATAACTTATAAAAACAAGAGGCCCAAGAGGGCCTGTGGACGCTCTACTGGCTAACACAGTTCTTATAACATCAATGAAGCGAGTGAGTGCCATTTACGTTTTTTTGAAAGTTTCGGGCAAAAAACAGCTTTTTAGCTAAATCAAGGGCCATAACTAAAGAATCTGGTAAAGTTTGGTAAAGATCAGATGAACAATGAAGGCCCTACCGTATTAACGAGGCAAAAAATAGCATTTTTAACTAAATCAAGAGCCGTAACTCCTCTGTAACTGGTCCGACAGGTCCAACATAGAGCTAAAAAAAAATAAAAAAATAATAATAATAATAAAAAAATTAAAAAAATAAAAATATATATTAAAAAAAATAATAAAAAAAATAAAAAATAAACAAAATTAATAAAAATAAGTAATAATTAAAAAAAATAAAAAATAAAAAATATTAAAAAAAATAATAATAAAAAAAAATAAAAAATAATAATAATATAAAAAAAAAGAAAGTCATAAAATCTGCTAAAGTTTGACAAAGATCAGATGCAAAATGAAGGCCCTATCGTATGACGAGGCAAATTATAGCATTTTTTAACAAAATCAAGGGCCATAACTCTGCTGTTACTGGTTCGATCTGGCTGGTTTTCGAACTTGACCAAGCTTTCATAGACATTAACAATCTGATAAAGTTTGGTAAAGATCGGATTAAAAATGAAGGCCCTATCGTCTTATTGAGGCAAAATATAGCATTTTGAACTAAATCAAGGGCCATAACTCCGCTGTTACTGGTCCGATATGAATGGTTTTCGAACTTGTCCGAGCTTTCATTGATATTAACAATCTGATAAAGTTTGGTAAAGATCGGATGAACAATAAAGCCCCTATTGTCTTAACGAGGCAAAATATAGCATTTTTAACTAAATCAAGGGCCATAACTCCGCTGTTACTGGTCCGCTATGGCTGGTTTTCAAACTTGTTAGAGTTTTCAACAACATTAACAAACTGATAAAGATTGGTAAAGATCGGATGAACAATGAAGCCTCTATCGTCTTAACGGTGCAAAATATAGCATTTTTAACTAAATCAAGGACAATAACTCCACTGTTACTAGTCCGATATGGTTGGTTTTCGAACTTGTCCGAGCTGTCATTGATATTAACGACCTGTTAAAGTTTGGTAAAGATCGGCTTTTTCTAAAATGATCAGCATGACATTGTTTATATAGAGTTAGTTAGTAAAAACGTGTAGCGACTACTCCTCTGAAACTACTCGACGGATTTCCGTGAATCTTCACAGGAATGTTGCTCTTGATGTCTAATTGATCCTAGCAAAATTTCAGGTCGGCCGGAAATTCAAGATGGCCGCCACCGCTAAAAATAAATTTTCAAAAAACAAGTTTGTAGCGACTACTCTTGAAAACTATAAGTGATATTGATATGCGTATTTTCCTAAAATAATCAGTATGACATGATGTTGATCCTTGTCGAAAATTATTTTAATTCGACGTTAAACATGGCTGCCAGCGGCCATCTTTGTTTACATAGAGTTATATAATGAAAACTTGTAGCGACTACTCCTCTGAAACTACTTGACGGAATTTCATGAAACTTCACAGGAATGCTGATCTAGCTATCAAAAACCTATCAGTAGAGCTTCAATGTCATTGACCTCTTGTTAACATTTAAACACACATTTCAACGTCAAAGAAAAAAGGAAATTGAGCATACCGGGTGGAGAAATTGAATTGGTGAACTACATTTTATAAAAAGAAGTCGGCAACAAATAGCAATAGGCAACTATTCAGAACGCGTGAGAACATAGAACGTATGCGTGTGCGCGTGAATTGACACAAAAATGCGTGTCTGGCGCTCAATGGCCAATGCTTGAGACTTGACAGGTATGTGTTCGCTGTACGATTGGTAACCTAACGGACCCCTTCCTATAATTGTAATCCCACTGGGAGCTCGACATGTTTACAAGTGAGAAGGTGCCGATTCTGACAGATGGTAGGATGTATACAGTACTGGTTCTACTCAGGACACACACACACACACACACACACATCAAAAAACACAAAAAACAGCAAAAACCGACTCGTATATAGCCTAAAAATATGCTGAAAATGACGTAAACACCATTCAACCAACCATCAACCTATACCTCGAAAATGTGTCCATTGGACACGGATGCCCCCTTTAGCGCCGTCAGTCACAAATACACAAAAATCAATAGTGTGTAAGTAGGTCAAGCTCATTTTAGTATGAACATGTTTTACCATACCATTTGAAAGTTGTATGATTTACTAAATGAGAGGAATCAAACGACCAGACAAGGGTAACAGTATATGCCATGCCCGATTTCTTGGAGGGGTATCTAAACAAGGACGACCTTACCACCAGAGAATTCTGTCAATTTTGAGTGCTGTCACTGGATACAATTTGTATTGTTTTTATACACCCCGCAAAGTGGGGGTGGGGGACTGGTATCACCTTGTCCGTCCGTCTGTCTGTCCATCCGTAGACGCAATTCTTGCCTGAACTATTTCTCAATAACTCCTTCTTAGAATTTCGCTAAACTTGCTAGGAAGTATCAATATCGAGTGGACATGCGCATACTATCAATTTTACAGTGAGTTATGGCCCTTTGTATTTCTAATATATATATAATACAAAATTCTTGGTATTTCTCTAAAACTTCTGTTAGAATTTAGCGAAACTTGCAAGGAAGCAGCAATATCAAGTGGAGATGTGCATACTGTCATGACGTTCCAGTCCAATAATTTTCCACTGAGTGATGGCCGTTTGTATTTTTAATGCATTTCATACTTGGTAGTGAAAGCTGTCCGCATGTCCGTAGACGCAATTCTTAGAATTTCACGAAACTTGCTAGGAAGTATCAATATCGAGTGGACATGCGCATACTTTCATGACGTTCAGCTTCGATAATTTTCCACTGAGTTATGGCCCTTTGTATTTCTAATATTTATATAACACAAAATTCTTGTCCGGGCTATTTCTCTAAAACTCCTTGTTAAAATTTAGCGAAACTTGCTAGGAAGTATCAATATCAAGTGGAGATGTGCATACCGTCATGACGTTCTGGTTCAATAATTTTCCACCGAGTTATGGCCCTTTCTATTTCTAATGCATTTCATACTTGGTAGTTAAATAGAAAATTCTTGTACGCGCTATTTCACAAAAAAAACATGTTATAATTTCATGAAACATGCTACGAAGCATCAATATCAAGTGAATATACGCATACTGTCATGACTTTCCGGTTCAATAATTTTCCACTGAGTTGTGGCCCTTTGTATTTTTAATTCATTTCATACTTGGCAATCAAATAGAAAATTCTTGTCCGTGCTATATCTAAAACCCCATGTTATAATTTCGTGAAACTTGCTACGAAGCATCAATATCAAGCGAATATGCGCATATTGTCCTGATGTTCTGGTTCGATAATTTTCAACTGAGTTATGGCCCTTTGTATTTCTAATTTATATATATATATAATACAAAATTCTTGTCCGGGCTATTACTCTAAAACTCCTTGTTAGAGAATTTATTGAAACTTGCTAAGAAGTATCTATTATTAAGTGGCAATGTGCATACTGTCACGATGTTCCGGTTCAATTATTTTTCACAGAGTTATGGCCCTTTGTATTTTTAAAGCATTTCATACTTGGTATTCAAATAGAAATTCTTGTTTGGGCTATTTCTCTAAAACCCAATGTTATAATTTCGTGAAACTTGCTACAAAGCATCAATATCAAGTGGAGATGCGCATACTATTGTGACGTTCCGGTTCGATAATTTTCCAATCAGTTATGGCCCTTTGTATTTTAATTCATTTCATACTTGGTAGTTAAATAGAAAATTCTTGTCCAGGCTTTTTCTCTATTTTTCTATATATCTTACAGGAACAAAGTCTTGTATGTTTACCCACTCCCAAAGAAGTTGCCAGCGGGGGGTATTTGTCCGCCTCCGGAGAAAGTTCTAGTTTAATCTACTTTTAGCCGTGGTGGCCATCTTGAATTTACGGCTGGCCTGAAATTTAACTAAGATCAACTAGATATCAAGAGCAACATTCCTGTGAAGTTTCATGAAAATCCGTCAAGTAGTTTCAGAGGAGTATTCGCTACAAGTTTTTATTATATAACTATATAACAAAGACGGCCGCTGGGCAGCCATGTTTAAAGTCGAATCAAAACGATTTTAGACAAGGACCAACATCATATTTCAAGAAGTAGTCGCCACAAACTTGTTTTTTAAAAATCTATTTTTAGCCTTGGCGGTCATCTTGAATTTCTGGTCGACTTCTAGACATCAAGAGCAACATTCCTGTGAAGTTTCATGAAAATCCATCAAGTACTTTTAGAGGAGTAGTCCCTACAAGTTTTTACTATATAAGTCTATGTAAACGAAGATGGCCGCTGGCAGCCATGTTTAAAGTCAATCATTTTTTAAAAGGACCAACATCATGTCATGCTGATAATTTTAGCCAAAGTCCCATATCAATATCACTTATAGTTTTCAAGAAGTAGTCATTACAAACTTCTTCTTTAAAAATCTATTTTTAGCTTTGGCGGCCATCAAGGATTTCATATCAACATGTATTTTTGCTAGGATCAACTAGACATCATGAGCAATATTTCTGTAAAGTTTCATGAAAATCCATCCAATAGTTTCAGAGGAGTAGTCTCTACAAAAAAGCTTACGAACGGACATCCGGACACCGCACAACGGCATAAGCTCTGGCTAAAAATTACTCTTTTTTTTTTAATTTGATGCGTTTAGAACTATGTAGTATTTAAATCAGACACATTTTGTGAAATGACTATCATTAAGCAACATTTAGTGTGTGTTTTTCACCTGTTTATTATGATTTTAGAAGGTCTTTATTCAATTTTCATAGAGGTTATTACATTTTTAAAACACACACAAACACACATGCTTGTTCCTAATTTAATTGGCAGCTTTGAACAATTCTAACTTAAACACATTTCATATCAAAATGTTCACGGGTCAAAATGACTAAAAATTACAATGCTGTATAACAAAACACTACTAAAACACTACCTACATTTGGCATGCTTCTGCGGTAAGTAACAAAGTATATTGTTTGGAGCGCCTGTTTTAGCCGAAGGTTTTTCAGCATTAACATGAGCAATTTTAACAAAACGTTCATAAATCATATATCATTAGACTGGACATTTTTTATGGTAAATAAATATTTTATAGCCAAAACACTACTTTCACTGGGGGTAAACCTGGTATCAGCGCAAATGGATTCTCGACGAAAACCAGTCAAGTTTGTGCAACGAAAAGTCAATACTGGCTGTATTATCTAGTTTATATTCGGCATAACAATGTCATTGTATAAAACTGTCACGATGTCCTGACGATTGCAATTCTAATGTCACGGTTTCTCCCTTACAGTGTTATTGATTTTCTACGACAATAACAGGGTTATCTAATGGAGGGAATGGAATCATAGCTACTAGTAGGTTTGAGAGTGTGATGGAGGTTTCTTTTGAGGAAGGATCTTCCATATGCATAAAAGTAGCTGTTAGTACATCTATGGAAGATGAAAGGTTCAGTCAACATGAACTTAGTTTTTCAACATAAAAATTGCATTTGTTTAATCATTAATATTAATTATAAGAATAGTACAAGGCAAATTGTTTTTTTGCATATTACTAACTGCTGATTATATTTCATTGAGTAATATATTCAAACCCATGGTAGAATAACGAAGAAAAGATGAACAATCAACATTGTATTTAAATATATGCCAGTAGGTTTAAAGTCAAAATGATACTGAATTAATAAATCGAACGGCTTATTTTGATGCTATACTATTGCTTTTTTCCTGTCCCTGTGACTTTCAATACATTGTCTAACCGCTTATGTACATGATGAACACCACAGAGAATAACGACTGCATCTGCTAGTTACTCGGAAAAGAGAAATATCATCGTTGAGTAACCGGTACATTACAAATGGTGTCGTTGAGACGCATGACACTTTCAGGGAGAAACCGGGACGCACTTTTTTTTAAAACAGTTCTTTTTTTAACCTATGACAAATAATATGAACAAAATATTACTTTCTAATTGTTTGTATACAAGGTTTGATAAAGCATAATGTATTAAAGTGCTACATATGTTTTGAATTTTTTAAGAAATCTTTCATTTTACAAATCGATGTAAAAACGTTGCTAAAACGAAAAACTAGGCAAAACACTTCTTTAAAACATAATTATTTAACTTATATATTATTGTTTAATGATATATTTCGGAATGAAAACTAGCTAAAATACAAACTAGTTACCATTTTCATTCAAAATCTATGTTGGTAAACAGACATTGACTATTCGTGGCTTTACCCCCAGTGACTTTGAAGGGTTTTTTTCCACAAAAATTCATTGTTGGTGGAACAGCAGAAAATTAAGAAATCTCAAATAACTTCAGTTAGCCTTAATAATTTACTGATCTTTCAAAATATTTTAATTTACATTTACCCAATGTATTAAAACCATTTCTGATAAAAATTAAAACATCTATTTTTCAATATTTTGATGCTGCAGAATTTTGCGCTGAAATTAAATGTAAAACAACTTTCGCATATATAATTTTTATTTCTCAACCGATTTTAAAAAGTAAGGCAATTTTATTTACCACTAAATATGTTTGTTTCACTGATATACAACTTATTTACCTACTAGTTGAATTGAATTGGGATTTACGGCGCACCAACACATGAAAGGTTATATGGTGCCTAACAGGAATGAACGTGCCAGGCTCATCCTCCATTTACATCAAGATAAAATATGGAGAATGGGCCTAGAACCTTCTCACCATCAGAACTGCAGAGTTGCTGCAAATTCTATAGTAGACACACCATTTACGTTTCCACGTTTGCATACGCGGTGTCATGATAAAGACCTTGAATGAGCATGATAAAAAATGATAATATGAACATGAAGTGGGGGTCCTACCCCTCTGCCTCTACTAGTTGAATTTTGTCTTGTCCAAAACACCTTTGGCTGAAACAAGGGCCCCAAACAATGTATTAAATAAACAAACTATTACATATGTACTGTAATGAACACTACAACCTTATATATATATATATATTATTATTATTATTATGCTATAGAACAAATGCTAGCACCACTATGCAGAGATTGCACGTTTGACATGTGTAATGAACGTAACACGTAAACATGGATTGTCTACAATGTTCTTCAGTTAGATTATTGCTAGGAATTGAACTCGACGTATTTTAACCCTTAACCCGCTACATATATATAATGGACTGTTCTTTCTTTGAATTAAGACCATTCCATTTATGTGACAAAGGGGTGTTTTGGGGGAAATGACTGATCAGCAGACGCTTAGGCTGATCTGTGTTTACAATGGACACAAAGGCTATTATAGTCGTGCTTAGCGGGTTAAGGGTTAAAAGGATGCTCGATGATCTAAATTTTTGATTTATAAACCTGATTTTAACAAGAGGTCAATGACCTTGAAGCTCTACTGATTGATTTTGATTTCAGGAAGTAGTCGCTACAGACTTGTTTTTTGAAAATCTATTTTTAACCGTTGCGGCCATCTTGAATTTCCGGCCGACCTGAAATTTTGCTAAGATCAATAAGACATTAAGAGCAACATTCCTGTGAAGTTTCATGAAAATCCGTCAGGTAGTTTCAAAGAAGTAGTCGCTACAAGTTTTCATTATATTACTCTATGTAAACAAAGCAGCCATGTTTAAGGTCAAATCAAAACGATTTTCGACAAGGACCAACATCATGTCATACTGATCATTTTAGAAAAAGTTCCCATATCAATATCTCTTATTGTTTTGAAGAAGTAGTCGCTACAAACTTATTTATTTTAAATCTATTTTTAGCTGTGGCGGCCATCTTGAATTTCCGGCCGACCTGAAATTTTTCTAGGATCAACTAGACATCAAGAGCAACATTCCTGTGAAGTTTCATGAACATCCGTCAAGTAGTTTCAGAGGAGTAGTCGCTACAAGTTTTTACTATATAACTCTATGTAACCAAAGATGGCCACTGGCAGCCATGTTTAACGTCGAATCAAAATAATTTTCCACAAGGATCTACATCATGTCATGCTGATCATTTTAGAAAAAGTCCCATATCAATATCACTTATAGTTTTCAAGAAGTAGTCGCTACAAACTTCTTTTTTAAAAATCTATTTTTAGCTGTGACGGCCATCTTGAATTTCCGGCCGACCTGAAATTTTGATAGGATCAATTAGACATCAAGAGCAACATTCCTGTAAAGTTTCATGACAATCCGCCAAGTAGTTTCAGAGGAGTAGTCGCTACAAGTTTTTACTATATAACTCTATGTAAACAAAGATGGCCGCTGGCAGCCATGTTTAACGTTGAATCAAAACGATTTTTGACTAGGATCAACATCATGTAATGCTGATCATTTTAGAAAAAGTCCCATATCAATATCACTTATAGTTTTCAAGAAGTAGTCGCTACAAACTTATTTTTTAAAAATCTATTTTTAGCTGTGACGGCCATCTTGAATTTCCGGCCGACCTGAAATTTTTCTAGGATCAATCAGACATCAAGAGCAACATTCCTGTAAAGTTTCATGACAATCCGCCAAGTAGTTTCAGAGAAGTAGTCGCTACAAGTTTTTACTATATAACTCTATGTAAACAAAGATGGCCGCTGGCAGCCATGTTTAACGTTGAATCAAAACGATTTTTGACTAGGATCAACATCATGTCATGCTGATCATTTTAGAAAAAGTCCCATATCAATATCACTTATAGTTTTCAAGAAGAAGTCGCTACAAACTTGTATTTTAAAACTCTATTTTTAGCTTTGGCGGCCATCTTGGATTTCACATCAACATGAATTTTTGCTAGGATCAACTAGACTTTATGGGCAACATTTCTGTAAAGTTTCATGAATATCCATCCAGTAGTTTCAGCTGTGAAGTCGCTACAAGTTTTTACTATATAACTCTATGTAAACAAAGATGGCCGCTGGCAGCCATGTTTAACGTTGAATCAAAACGATTTTTGACTAGGATCAACATCATGTCATGCTGATCATTTTAGAAAAAGTCCCATATCAATATCACTTATAGTTTTCAAGAAGAAGTCGCTACAAACTTGTATTTTAAAACTCTATTTTTAGCTTTGGCGGCCATCTTGGATTTCACATCAACATGAATTTTTGCTAGGATCAACTAGACTTTATGGGCAACATTTCTGTAAAGTTTCATGAATATCCATCCAGTAGTTTCAGCTGTGAAGTCGCTACAAGTTTTTACTATATAACTCTATGTAAACAAAGATGGCCGCTGGCAGCCATGTTTAACGTTGAATCAAAACAATTTTTGACTAGGATCAACATCATGTCATGCTGATCATTTTAGAAAAAGTCCCATATCAATATCACTTATAGTTTTCAAGAAGAAGTCGCTACAAACTTGTATTTTAAAACTCTATTTTTAGCTTTGGCGGCCATCTTGGATTTCACATCAACATGAATTTTTGCTAGGATCAACTAGACTTTATGGGCAACATTTCTGTAAAGTTTCATGAATATCCATCCAGTAGTTTCAGCTGTGAAGTCGCTACAAATAAAAGTTTACGGACAGACAGACGGACAGACGGACAGACGGACGGACGGACGACGGACTCCGCACCACGGCATAAGCTCTGCTGATCTCTGATCAGTAGAGCTAAAAACTTGCGAGCTCTATCTACATGTAGTCGCTCTACATAAACGGAATCTACATAACTGGAATATCTGCAGTTTTGATAAATGTATAAAGAAGCTATCCCGCCAACAGCCAAAATTTACAACATGTATACCGTTTCTAAACCTACTGACAACCAGGTATATATTATAACATATATTTTAAGAATCACAACTCTGTAGACACAGTATAAAACGGTTTTAATCAGCCAGACCAAACCCCAAAACTGGAGAGTAGAACTCATTTTAAGCATATTGAATCACAAATATTTAAGAATCCGTGAATAAAAATTATACTTTTAATCGGCACATATACATTATTATATGATCTGAACACCTGGTCGGAGTTTTGTTACACAGTTTTGTGTTGTAATTTGGCCGTTATTTAGCGGGTTAGTTTCTTTAAAAACGTCAAAACCTTTGTTCAAATGATGACCCTGGGATCAGTTCTGCCCACGCCCGGGGTGTCATAATTTTACACAAGAGTTATACATGAAAAACTTTAAAAACAGTCTTCCTCTCTGAAACTACAAGAGCTTGAGGTCTAATATTTTGCAGTAGCATAAGCCTATGGTCCTCTACAAAGTTTGTTCAAATAGTGACCTTGGCTTCAAATTTGGTCTCGGACAGGAGACACGTTTTACATAGAACATATATGGAAAAACTTAGGCATGGACCTCTCATATACTGCATGTAGCATAAACTTATGGTCCTCTACACAGTTTGTTCAAATGGTGAATGTGGGGTAAAATCTGGCCCTGCCCTATGGGTCACAGTTTTACATATGCATGTACCATAAGCTTATGGGTTTCAATCAGGTTTGTTCAAATCGAGATCATGGGATCAAATTTAGTCCCACTCCAGGGGTCATATGTTTTACATAATATAGGGAAAAACCTTAAAAGATATTTTTCTCTACAACCACAGTCATACACTATAGACTTACTGGGCATGAACAGATGGATACAACCAACTAGCATCGGCCCCAGGGTCCTTCCCAACCCCTTTGTACATAACCCCACTGTTGTCCCACTGTTGTAACTTGGAAACCGTTGAGATCCACACCCTATAACCATATATAGACTTACTGGCATGAACAGAAGGATACAACCATCAAACTAGCATCGGCCCCCAGGTCAGTCTCCACCTCTTGGGAAATAGCTCATGGGTTATAACTTGGAAACCGTTGAGATGTGCACTCTATAACCATATATAGACTTACTGGGCATGAACAGACGGATACAACCATCCAACCAGCATCGGCCATAACTTGGAAACCATTGAGATCCCCACCCATATAACTATACATGTATAAACAATTACTGGGCCTAAACAGACACCAGATTTTGTGATTGTGCACCATCAACTGCGTGACTACAGATCTAATTATGATTTGATTTTGTTCATCTTTTCGAAGATCATCAGGACTGGTGAGCCATTTTAGCCCTCTAGTTAATACCGTAAGTAGTCGCCACAACATTTGACCCTCTTGTTAGTCGCTACAACACTGCATATCAAAAATATATTTGTACATTATAAAGAAGACATCAAGAGCAATACTCCTGTAAAGTTTCATGATTATCCATCATGTAATTTCAGAGGAGGTCACCAGAAGTTTTTCCTATGTAACTCTACTTATCACATAACATTGCTTCTGGGAGTGCAATAAAGCCATGACATTTCTCGTAATACACTAGTGTATTACAGATGCAAATGAGGACCGAATCACTGTGTTTGTGTACAGTAAAACATTTAATCTCAATTGTTTGCTTGGTATATCATATGATGCATTCAGACACTTTAACTATCTATCATTATTTGAAATCTTACTTTATAAAATGCATATTAGTAACGTTAAATTTGGTTTAAGGTGTCGCATTATTTGTAGAGCGAACACATTACAGCCACGTAACGTAGCTGAAATTATGAAAACAACAAAACAACATTGTGATGTCTCTTACAAATTGCCACCATATATAAGGTAAATTGACAACAAAGTGGAACTATCACGTCGTACATGTAGATGTGTTATGTAATAAACAGAATCTTACATTCGTGACTATGTATTTTTGACTTTAATAAACTTGTTTGACAAAAAGATAGGATACTCGACAGAGCGTCGTATCCTATTATTTTATCCGACTCATTTATTAAAATCAATAATACACAGTCACTCATGTAAGATCCTCTATGTAAACAAATATGGCCCTGGCAGCCATGCATGACACCGAATCAAAATGAGTTTTGTTTAGAACCAACATGTCATGTTAGTCATTTTGGTAAAGGTTATCCAAATCTATACCACTTATGTTTTTCATAGTCGCAACAAAGGTGCATTTTTAAAAGTTCAATGAAAATCCATCAACTATATAACTCTATTTAAACAAAGATGTTAAATATCAAATCAAATTGAATTTTATTTAGGAACAACAACATGTCATGCCAGTTATTTTGGTAAAGGTTTAAAATCAATACCCCTTATGGTTTATGAGAAGTAGTCGCAACAAAACTGTATTTTTAAAATCTATTTTTAGCTGTGGCAGCCATCTTGAATTTCTGATCAACCTGAGTTTTACTTAGAACCAACTAGACATCAAGAGCAACATTCCTTAAAAGCTCAATGACAATCCACCAGGTAGTTTCCGAGCAGTAGTCGCCACAAAAAAAGTTTATGGATGGACGGACGGACAGACGGACGACAGAAGCTGCACCATGGCATATGCTCTGCTGGTCTCTGATCAGTAGAGCTAACAAGAATTGTGTTACGTTGTCTTTGCATAGTCATTTTCTTTAAATAAATAACAATGAGTATAAATATGATACATCAATAATTTAAACATAAACTAAAATGTCAACTGAAAATATTTACAAAATTACCCATTTTTAAGAGATTCAAAATTGAATTACTCCATTTTAAGGACTCTTAATAAAAATAAGAATTAAACCCTGTGTAAGTTCACATTAAGTCCAGCTTGTTGTGAAATTATCTTTAATATGTTTAACAGGTTATCATGTTTATCACAAACAAACATTTTTTGTCCGTAAAATTAAAAATATCCTGTAACTATCTTATACAAATAAATTGTGGTTTACGTGGCACCAAGACAAAAGGGTTATACAGAGGGAAAAAAGTTCAGCAAGTTTTTGTTGCACACTGGAAATAATACATTCTTGGTTTTAAAATCAAGAAACTACTGCCATAGACACAATATTTTATTAAACACACATCAATAACAGTCGAACAACTTAATGACGTAACGAATAAATGAACGTAGGAGACAAGCCCGTAAGGTCCCAAAATGTCAGTATATCTTGTATACAGTATTATTTCATCTAAAAAAACTTGCTAAATTTTTTTCCCTCGGTATACGTTGCCAAAAGGAATAAACACATTCCAGACTAACCATTGGCTTCAAACAAAACAAAAAGATACAGAAGTGGCCTAGCCAATGGACAGCGACAAAGGGAAATACGCCATCACATAAGCTCATCTGACCTTCGCAGTAGAATTAAAAATCAGTAAGCTAACTTATTTCACAAAATTTGTAACGGAATACAGGTGGATCACTGTATTTGGCTCAGAAAGTCCTCTTAACAGATTCCAGGTCTTGGATTCACCAACCATTCTTGAGAATATTCTTAGACTTAAGCTCAAGTATGCAAATTTCAATCAAAATAATTCTATAAGTTTACAGAATAAATGTTCATGTATAAATATGATGCATACTAATAAATAGCAACTTCTTACGATTGTTTATCTTTGACGGTCATGGAAATATCTGTGAACGAATTTTCAGTACTTGAGCTCAAGTCTAAGAATAGTTTAAAGAATGGTTGGTGAATTCCAGGCCAGGTGAATGAATTTGGTTTATTAAAAAATCTTTGTAACAGAGTCCAGATGGATGATCTCTGACTGGTGCGCAGGTTCCTTGTTAAGTTGTTCAGACTGGTGCGCAGGTTCCTTGTTATGTTGTTCAGACTGGTGCACAGGTTCCTTGTTATGTTGTTCAGACGGGTGCACAGGTTCCTTGTAATGTTGTTCAGAAGGGTGCACAGGTTCCTTGTTATGTTGTTCAGATTGGTGCGCAGGTTCGTTGTTATGTTGTTCAAGTAGGATTTATAAGATGTTCAAATTCGATCACTGTGGGTTCTTCACAACCCTGCACTGCGAAATGTCGGTGCGGGACTATGTCATTGCGATTTGTTAACAACCCTGTCCTGTGAGACGTAGGTATATGATGCTGACTGCGGGATTGTGTTACTGTGCTTTGTTGACAACCCTGTCCTGTGAGACTTAGGTGTATGATGCTGACTGCGGGATTGTGTCACTGTGGTTCGTTGACAACCCTGTCCTGTGAGACGTAGGTGTATGACGCTGTCTGCGGGATTGTGTCGATGTGGTTTGTTGACAACCCTGTCCTTTGAGATGTCTGTGTTTGATACTGACTGCGGGATTGTGTCACTGTGGTTCGTTGACAACCCTATCCTGTGAGACGTAGGTGTATGACGCTGTCTGCGGGATTGTGTCACTGTGGTTCGTTGACAACCCTGTCCTGTGAGACGTAGGTGTATGACGCTGTCTGCGGGATTGTGTTACTGTGGTTTGTTGACAACCCTGTCCTTTGAGATGTCTGTGTTTGATACTGACTGCGGGATTGTGTCACTGTGGTTCGTTGACAACCCTGTCCTGTGAGACTTAGGTTATGATGCTGACTGCGGGATTGTGTCACTGTGGTTCGTTGACAACCCTGTCCTGTGAGACGTAGGTGTATGACGATGTCTGCGGGATTGTGTCACTGTGGTTTGTTGACAACCCTGTCCTCTGAGATGTCTATGTTTGATGCTGACTGCGGGATTGTGTCACTGTGGTTCGTTGACAACCCTATCCTGCGAGATGTCTGTGTATGACGCTGACTGCGGGATTGTGCTAGTGTAGTCCAGGGCCTGCTGTAGCGTATTAAACCCAATATAGCCATGGTGATGAAGGGAATTCACTTGAGAACTGAGGCCCCCCATACTGAGAGCATGCTGCAAGGCACTGGGCAGCCCGGCGAGGCTGGGCAGGCTGGCGAGACTGTGCAGGGGATTAGATAGGTTTATGGGTTCAGGCATGGAGCTAGATAGTGTATCAGCAAGACTTAGAGCTCCCGTGGTCAGCGTGGATGGCAGCGAAGCAGGGACACTAGAGGGTACAGATGAAGTGAAGCCATAGTGGCGCAACATCAACGAGGCGGTGGTATCTGCAGAATCAATGTGTTGGTTATACAAGTCAGATGCATGCTGATTTGACACGGGTACAGGATGCAGAGAGGGAATCTTGATTTCTGAGTAGGCTCTCTGTAACTGCACATGCTCGTGCATGTCGTGTGGCATGTGTTCCATATTATGCTGTACAAGATCGTGAATCTTGGCCATTACGTCCTCATGATCGGTAATCGACTCACCACCGGTTTGATCCGACTTTTTAATTCCAGGTGTTGGATCCATTTTCTGCAACGATTCTGGATCATGTATCGACCGTGGCAACACACTGATTTCCGTTTTTATACCCGACCTCCGATTTACTTCTCTGATATCTTTGAGCATTTCCTTAACCTTTGCCTTGCTCATTGAATGGCGCTTTTCCATATGCGACCAAAACGGTGTACTCTGTATAAATGCATGATCACAAATATGGCACATGAACTTCTTTACTCCCGTGTGTATTCTCTCGTGACGCTTTAATCCCGTCTTATCTCTGAACTTCCTGTCACAGAATTCACACTTCAGCGTCGCTTCAAAATGCGTGGCCTGATGAACGTTTAGACTGGACCGCTTGAAGAAGCGCCGTTTACAAACCTCGCATTCGAACCGGGTCAGACCCATGTGTATGTTGGCTTGGTGGGTGAGAAGGCTCGTCTTGCTCAGGAAACGCATCTCGCACACGTTACACAAGTGAGGACGGTCACCTAGAATAAAATAATAAATAGTACTTTTTTAATATCTATTCATCGTTACATGACATGCAGAAATAATGTAATTACATGTATAACTAAAACTATCACTGAAGGTTAAAAATTCTAAGTCAAACAAAAGGCCATAACTCTGTAATAAATTAGGCAGTCGATGTAGATGGACATAAGGGACACCTGTTATGTGTATATGAAGTTTGGGAACAACCCATTCAAAACTGTTTAAGGAATTCAAATAATAACAAGAGGTCAATGACCTTGAAGCTCTACTGATAGATTTTTTTTATAGCTGGAAATAGGACCAGCACTCTATGTAAACAAAGATGGCTGCTTGTGGCCATGTTTGACATCAAATCAAAAGAATTTTGCTTAGGACCAACTACATGTCTTGTAAAGGTTCCACATCAATACCACTGATGGTTTTTGAGAAGTAGTACCCACATAGTAGTATTTTTAAAATCTATTTAACTGTAAAGTTTCATGAAAATCCATCAAAAAGTTTCAGAGGAGTAATCGCCACAATTTTTTCCAGTATTATTTTATTATTAAGTATTATGTAAACAATGATGGCCTCTGGTGGACATGTTTGATATTGAAATGAATTGTGTTAAGGACCAACTACATGTAACGCAAATCCTATTAGTAAGGTTCCAAATCAATACCACTCATGGTTTTTGAAAAGTAGTTATCACAAGCTTGTATTGTTAAAATCTATTTTTAGCTGTGGCAGCCATCTTGAATTTCCGACCAAACTGAATTTTCACTTAGGACCAACTAGACATCAAGGAACATTCCTGTAAAGTTTCATGAAAATGCATCAAGTAGTTTCAGAGGAGTAGTCGCCACAAGTTTTTCCTATATAACTAGATATCAAAGACGCCATTGGCAGCCATGTTTGAAATCAAACTAAAATGAATTTTGGTTATGACCATCTACATGTCATGCCAGTCATTTTAATGAAGTTCCAAATCAATACCACTTATGGTTTTTCAAAAGTAGATGTCACAAACATGTATTTTTAAAATCTATTATAGACGTGACGGCTTTCTTGTATTTCCGACCAACCTGAATGTACATGTATGCCAGGATCAACCAGACATCAAGATCAACATTTCTGTGAAGTTTCATGAAAATCTGTGAAGTAGTTTCTGAGGAGTAGTCGATACAAGATTTTTACTATATAACTCTATGTAAACAAAGATGGCTGCAGGTATCCAATGATTTTCAAAATGATTTTCGACAAGGACCAACATCATGACATGCTGATCATTTTAGTAAAAGTTCCATATCAATATCACTTATAGTTTTCATGAAGTAATAATGAGAACGAGATTTGCTCCCGATAATCCGAGCGAGTGTTAATTATAATTATACTAATTTGGTATGTATGTGTGTATGTCATTCAAAGGTTTATAGTCCCTCCACCAGGTGCGCCTCTTTTTTTTACTGGATATATAAAGAAAATGGTGCTTAGTATTATACTTTTAAACAAATACCATAGGAAGTAAATGTCATATGCCCTTTAAATAAATACAAAAAACAATGCATGAAAATATAAATAATAATCTGTAATATGTCAAAGGCAAGTGAACGCATGTTGGATATTACCTCCCTTTATACACATGTGAAAGAATGTTGGATATTACCTCCCTTTATGGTAAGCTGATATACTATAAATGACATTATACTACATAAACAAAGATGGCTGTGGGCAGCCATGTTTAATGTCGAATCAAAACAATTTTAGACAAGGACCAAAAACATGTCATGCCGATCATTTTAGAAAAAAGCCCTATATCAATATCACTTAAGTTTTCAGGTTGTACACAATTTTTTTTAATCTATTTTAGCTGTGGTGGCCATCTTGAATTTTCGGCCGACCTGATTGTTGTTAGGATCAACTAGACATCAAGAGCAACATTCCTGTGAGTTTTATGAAAATCTGTCAATTAGTTTCAGAGGAGTAGTCGCCACAAGTTTTTCCTATATAACTCTATGTAAACAAAGATGGCCGCATGTCGCATCAGTCATTTTGTTTTTGAGAAGTAGTCGCCACAGAATTGCATTTTTAAAATCTATTGTTAGCCGTGACACCCATCTTGAATTTTCGACCGATCTGAATCTTTGCCAAGATCAACTAGACATCAAGAGCAACATTCCTGTGAAGTAGTCGCCACAATTTTTTTTTTACGGACGGACACCGCACCACAGCAAAAATGTGTTACATGAGGGGACGAGACGCGATGTTACTGACAATGCGATTTGTCAGTATTTGTGAAAGTGGGGGTATAACAATAGTGATGCACCAATGAAATCTATTGTAACCGGTCATCAGTTACTTAGGCATCCGATTATGATGATCGATTATGAAAGTCTATAATCAATCATCGGTAATATGTAAAAATGCACTTTAATTAATATTCAAAATAGAAATAAACATGACTATCCAGGAGACAACAGTTAGGAAATACACTTTTGAAAATGAACATATACACAAATAAACACATTTATATCAATTATAATTATTTTGCTGATTACAATGAAATAACAATGGCATAAGAAACAAGACAGGAAAGAATACATACTTAATGAGAAATTATTCTAAGTTCAAGGTCTGAAACTCAGTATAAAGACACATGATATATATACTGAAAGGAAATAGAAACACACCATGGGAATTTCCGCTATATAGTGTATGTACAATATGCTGCTGTTAATCGAATGGTACATGGCTACGTAAGATCTTTCCTTTCGGAAAAAATACTAAATCAACACGTAACGCAGCAAATAGTATTCCTGCAAAGTTGCATTATTGACAGTATGGCGCAAACTTAGGATCCAAAATTTTGCAAACTCTTTCCGTTCAACATTTATTAATTTCTTGTTACAACGTGTTCTGTGATAAAAACGTCTACAACATCACAGTTGTCCTTTCTCTAACTAACTGCAACTCTTTTTTTTACAAAACATCTTGGGATTTCCTTGGAATATATATGGAATTAAGTGTGCAGTATATACAATATATAGCGGAAATTCTCGTGGTGCGTTTCATTTTCCTTTCAGTATATAATAAATTATTTGCTGGCAGTTTATATAGATGGCATTGTGTACTGTTTAGTCATCAGATTACATTTATTTTGGTGCAAAAGTTAATAGAAGCAATTTCTTTTATGTGATAGACAGTGCAGTAGAAATCAGAATAAAATAAAACAGTGACTGTAGTAAAACATGGATAATATTGAAGTGACCTTCACAGTTCCAATAAAGAAACAGAAAATTTACAGTTTCAAGGAAATGATTTGGAGTCAATGGATTGGATTGAAAACATTTTTTTCCTAGCTGATTTGTTAGTACATTTTGCATCGTCTGCATTACATGAGCTATTTATAGCCATTCACTGTAATTGACAGGCCTATATAACTGTGTAATTTGATAAGTCACACCTCCAATCTCTCCTTACCATGGTAGGGAAAGTTGCACCTTTAATATAGCCTAAACAACAATTAATATTTCAATACTTTTTTCACAAATTAGACAGATATCGAATATTATTTCCTCAAAAAATGACCAGGCAAGGGAGTCTTCACAATTTTAGAAAAAAATCCCTGAAACAGTCACATGTCTGTAGATCCATAGACCACTCTAACTTACCAGCATGTCCCGCCATGTGCATTTTATACTCGTTCTTCTGACAGAACTGTGCCGTACACATGTGACACTGCCACGGCTTCACCTCCTCGTGTGTCACCAGATGCTTCGTCAGGAAGCGGCTACGAGCGAACGCCTTACCGCATTTCTCACAAATGAATGGCCGCTCCCCAGTGTGCTGTCGCATGTGGAAGATATACTGATGCCTCGGCACTGACAGTCCACAGATGTCACAAACCTGCAACTTGTCCTGTTTATCTTTAGCAGGTTTTCTCTTTAAAGCACTTTTCTTCCGGTCTGTGTTCCTATCAGAACTATCAGCATCTGTTTCATTTTCCATCTCATTTTCATCAGCATCGTTTTCATCATCATTATATAATTTTTGCTTTTTTGTTTTTCTGGTTCGTTTTCCAGTACTACTTTTTAGCCTATCTTTGGTGATCAAAGATTTCTGAAACTGATCTTCAGTTTTTCTCGCTCTTCCCCTCTTCTTAAACGGTTTTGATATTGTCATCATTTCATCTTTGTTCTCGCTCAACACGGTGTTCTCCTGCACAACCATACTAACAGATTCACCAAGATCGGCATTTTTTGTGTCGATTTCAGATTTTTCTTCACTTTCTAAACTTTCAATATTTCCAATAATCATTGCCTGAGTAGACTCCATGTCAACGTCATCTGTATCGGAGTCAAACACACCATCAGGAATAACATGCGCGTCCTCTTCAATAGCGACTGTCTTTTTCAAAGATTTTCCTCTTTTTTTACTCCAGGTGTTAGCAGATTTCTTGTCCATTTTTGAGATTTTTTTACTTTTATCTTTATTATCGATAGGTATCATGTACATTCGGGGCTTACTTGGTTTAGGATTATCTTGTTTTCTTTTTCTACCTCCCATTTTAGAATTCGGAGACAATTTGTTTGCAGTCCTCAATGCATCTTTTCGTTCAGTCTCCAGCTTTTTGGAAGATTGTCTAGTTGTAACTGGTTCACACAGGTCGCTTTGGCACTCCCCCTCCTCCTCTATTTTAACACAAAGTTCTGACAATTCTGAATCTGCAAGCTGTAAACCATCAGTTTGAGTATAACTACAGAATGAGTCATATTTTGGGTAGGCCGTCTGACTGACGTCATCAAAGTGGTATGAGCCACCCGACCCATGAACTCTGACATGAGCATGCAGAATGCATATTGTGGAGAACACACTTAAACACCCACCACAAATGAATCTCTTTTTCTGAACAAGTGCACCATTTTTATCAGTATTTACCATCTCGTTTACACACTGACACGACGGTTCTTTCATTTCCGTGTAGTCTTCATCAGCCAAGCTACAGCCAGCATTTTCAGGATCTACTTTCACTTCATCGTCAATAGCAGTTGTTTTATGACTGAAATCTGTTGTGTCTGTTACATTGTAGTTATTGTATACAATATCTGATGTCTCAGCTATAGCCTTAATATTTTCTTGCTGTTCTTCAAACGTGTCGTCTAAATCTTTACCTTGATACTCACTCTTCACCGAATCAATACCCGAATATTTTGAGAGAGCTTCCAATGAGAGACAATAGTTTCTCATATCTTCATTTTGACTACAGACTTTTGCATCTAATTCAATGTCAGTATCGTTTTCATAGTTTGTTGTTGCATCTGAGTGGCTAATTTCGCTATAGTTCCTGAGATCTGATTGGTTGCCTTCATTTAAACCTATGCTTCTGGAATTTGAACGGCTGTTTTCTTTCTCCCCTTTTAGAAACGGACTAGACGCTGTCTGTAAATGTGTGTGAATAGCGCTCATCTGTGGATCTACCATTTGTTTTATCGCATATAGAACATTTGGGCTTGCTTGGGACTGACTCGGGATGACCAATGGGACTGAATAAACATTGGGCTGTGTCTGGTCATCTGACCTAAATGGGTAAGTTATTTTAGATTCTGTCAGATCTGTTTCTGGTTTATAAGGCTGGAAGTTGAGACTGGGGAATGAAGAACTAGGAGTGACTCCGTGCAGGCTCAGATGATCCTCGGTTGAAGGTTTGAGCCTCTGGGATGGCTGCTGTGTGCCTGTGACCCCAGTCTGCAGAGACGCAGTGTCCGTTTTCTGGAACATGTTAATAACATGATCTTCAGGATTGCCTGCTACAGTGTAATGAAGGTGAGAGTCCGGTGCAAAGATATCATGGGTTGTATTATCTAGATAGTCAGAATCTTTGGGCTCAAAGTTGGCTTCCATATCTAGTGTCAGTAAAGTGTCTATATGATCTTCAATTCCTTATATCCACATGGTCTTCATCTGAAAAAATAAAAATAAAAATATATTTCATTGTATGTTGTTCATGTGTAATAGGCTGTGACATTAATAAGATAGTATAAACCAGAGGCAGATCCAGTCGCAATTCCATTTTTCAGTGTTTTTTCCTAAACTTTAGGAACTGCGTAACATACCGTAACAATTTGGAATTTTAGCATGAATTTTCATAAAAATGGGGGAAAATACAGATAAAATATGTATTTAATAAGTGTATCTTTAATACTGTGTTCAGTACACTAAGGTCAACAGAGGCTTTTAAAAGCATTTTGTTCTCAGTACTTGTCACACTAACGCTTCTTTTTATTTTTCTTTCTTTGTTTCATTTGGGATTTTTTGTCTCAAAACTGGGAAAGAATATATGTTTTCACACAGGGAATATGGACCATTAATGGCTATAAAAACAGACAACAAACCCCAATGTTTTTCGAGGCAAAACTCAAACACCAATCCCCATTCCCACCCACTATTTTCAGCATTAATGCGTTTTAAACGCTGAGAGTAAATGCACTTTATGGTAAATCTGCCTTTTACCAATGGCATTCAAAACCAAATAAATGTCGAAAAAAATGCAAATGAATTCCTTCATGTTTTCATTACCTTCCCGTCACTATAGTACAGTACCAACAATAACAACTACCCATCACTATATTACAGTACCAACAACAACAACTACCCATCACTATATTACAGTACCAACAATAACAACTACCCGCCACTATATTACAGTACCAACAACAACAACTACCCATCACTATATTACAGTACCAACAATAACAACTACCCGTCACTATATTACAGTACCAACAACAACAACTACCCATCACTATATTACAGTACCAACAATAACAACTACCCGCCACTATATTACAGTACCAACAATAACAACTACCGGTCACTATATTACCGTACCAACAATAACAACTACCGGTCACTATATTACCGTACCAACAATAACAACTACCCGCCACTATATTACAGTACCAACAATAACAACTACCCGTCACTATATTACAGTACCAACAATAACAACTACCGGTCACTATATTACAGTACCAACAATAACAACTACCCGTCACTACATTACAGTACCAACAATAATAACTACCCGTCACTACATTACAGTACCAACAATAACAACTACCGGTCACTATATTACAGTACCAACAATAACAACTACCCGTCACTACATTACAGTACCAACAATAACAACAACAATAACAACTACCCGTCACTATATTACAGTACCAACAATAACAACAACAATAACAACTACCCGTCACTATATTACAGTACCAACAATAACAACTATCCGTCACTATATTACAGTACCAACAATAACAACAACAATAACAACTATATTACAGTACCAACAATAACAACTACCCATCACTATATTACAGTACCAACAATAACAACTACCCGTCACTATATTACAGTACCAACAATAACAACTACCCATCACTATATTACAGTACCAACAATAACAACTACCCATCACTATATTACAGTATCAACAATAACAACTACCCGTCACTATATTACAGTACCAACAATAACAACTACCCATCACTATATTACAGTACCAACAATAACAACTACCCATCACTATATTACAGTACCAACAATAACAACTACCCGTCACTATATTACAGTACCACAATAACTACCCGTCACTATATTACAGTACCAACAATAACAACTACCCATCACTATATTACAGTACCAACAATAACAACTACCCGTCACTATATTACAGTACCAACAATAACAACTACCCGTCACTATATTACAGTACCAACAATAACAACTACCCGTCACTATATTACAGTACCAACAATAACAACTACCCATCACTATATTACAGTACCAACAATAACAACTACCCGTCACTATATTACAGTACCAACAATAACAACTACCCGTCACTATATTACAGTACCAACAATAACAACTACCCGTCACTATATTACAGTACCAACAATAACAACTACCCATCACTATATTACAGTATCAACAATAACAACTACCCGTCACTATATTACAGTACCAACAATAACAACTACCCATCACTATATTACAGTACCAACAATAACAACTACCCGTCACTATATTACAGTACCAACAATAACAACTACCCGTCACTATATTACAGTACCACAATAACTACCCGTCACTATATTACAGTACCAACAATAACAACTACCCGTCACTACATTACAGTACCAACAATAACAACTACCCATCACTACATTACAGTACCAACAATAACAACTACCCATCACTATATTACAGTACCAACAATAACAACTACCCGTCACTATATTACAGTACCAACAATAACAACTACCCATCACTATATTACAGTACCAACAATAACAACTATCCATCACTATATTACAGTACCAACAATAACAACTACCCGTCACTATATTACAGTACCAACAATAACAACTACCCATCACTATATTACAGTACCAACAATAACAACTACCCATCACTATATTACAGTACCAACAATAACAACTACCCGTCACTATATTACAGTATCAACAATAACAACTACCCGCCACTATATTACAGTACCAACAATAACAACTACCCGTCACTATATTACAGTATCAACAATAACAACTACCCGTCACTATATTACAGTACCAACAATAACAACTACCCATCACTATATTACAGTACCAACAATAACAACTACCCATCACTATATTACAGTACCAACAATAACAATTACCCGTCACTATATTACAGTATCAACAATAACAACTACCCGTCACTAAATTACAGTACCAACAATAACAACTACCCGTCACTATATTACAGTACCAACAATAATAACTACCCGTCACTAAATTACAGTACCAACAATAACAACTACCGGTCACTATATTACAGTACCAACAATAACAACTACCGGTCACTATATTACCGTACCAACAATAACAACTACCCGCCACTATATTACAGTACCAACAATAACAACTACCCATCACTATATTACAGTACCAACAATAACAACTACCCATCACTAACAGTACCAACAATAACAACTACCCATCACTATATTACAGTACCAACAATAACAACTACCCATCACTAACAGTACCAACAATAACAACTACCCATCACTATATTACAGTACCAACAATAACAACTACCCGTCACTACATTACAGTAACAACAACAACAACTACCCATCACTATATTACAGTACCAACAATAACTACCCGCCACTATATTACAGTACCAACAATAACAACTACCCATCACTATATTACAGTACCAACAATAACAACTACCCGTCACTACATTACAGTATCAACAATAACAACTACCCATCACTATATTACAGTACCAACAATAACAACTACCCATCACTATATTACAGTACCAACAATAACAACTACCCATCACTATATAACAGTACCAACAATAACAACTACCCATCACTATATTACAGTACCAACAACAACAACTACCCATCACTATATTACAGTACCAACAATAACAACTACCCATCACTATATTACAGTACCAACAATAACAACTACCCATCACTATAGTACAGTACCAACAATAACAACTACCCATCACTATATTACAGTACCAACAATAACAACTACCCGTCACTATATTACAGTATCAACAATAACAACTACCCATCACTATATTACAGTATCAACAATAACAACTACCCGTCACTATATTACAGTACCAACAATAACAACTACCCGTCACTATATTACAGTACCAACAATAACAACTACCCGCCACTACATTACAGTACCAACAATAATAACTACCCGTCACTATATTACAGTACCAACAATAATAACTACCCGTCACTATATTACAGTACCAACAATAACAACTACCCGTCACTATATTACAGTACCAACAATAATAACTACCCGTCACTAAATTACAGTACCAACAATAACAACTACCCGTCACTATATTACAGTACCAACAATAATAACTACCCGTCACTAAATTACAGTACCAACAATAACAACTACCGGTCACTATATTACAGTACCAACAATAACAACTACCCATCACTATATTACAGTACCAACAATTACAACTACCCGTCACTACATTACAGTATCAACAATAACAACTACCCATCACTATATTACAGTACCAACAATAACAACTACCCATCACTATATTACAGTACCAACAATAACAACTACCCATCACTATATAACAGTACCAACAATAACAACTACCCATCACTATATTACAGTACCAACAATAACAACTACCCATCACTATATTACAGTACCAACAATAACAACTACCCATCACTATATTACAGTACCAACAATAACAACTACCCATCACTATAGTACAGTACCAACAATAACAACTACCCATCACTATATTACAGTACCAACAATAACAACTACCCGTCACTATATTACAGTACCAACAATAACAACTACCCATCACTATAGTACAGTACCAACAATAACAACTACCCATCACTATATTACAGTATCAACAATAACAACTACCCATCACTATATTACAGTACCAACAATAACAACTACCCGTCACTATATTACAGTACCAACAATAATAACTACCCGTCACTAAATTACAGTACCAACAATAACAACTACCGGTCACTATATTACAGTACCAACAATAACAACTACCCATCACTATATTACAGTACCAACAATAACAACTACCCATCACTATATTACAGTACCACAATAACTACCCGTCACTATATTACAGTACCAACAATAACTACCCGCCACTATATTACAGTACCAACAATAACAACTACCCATCACTATATTACAGTACCAACAATAACAACTACCCGTCACTACATTACAGTATCAACAATAACAACTACCCATCACTATATTACAGTACCAACAATAACAACTACCCATCACTATATTACAGTACCAACAATAACAACTACCCATCACTATATAACAGTACCAACAATAACAACTACCCATCACTATATTACAGTACCAACAATAACAACTACCCATCACTATATTACAGTACCAACAATAACAACTACCCATCACTATAGTACAGTACCAACAATAACAACTACCCATCACTATATTACAGTACCAACAATAACAACTACCCGTCACTATATTACAGTACCAACAATAACAACTACCCATCACTATATTACAGTACCAACAATAACAACTACCCATCACTATATTACAGTATCAACAATAACAACTACCCGTCACTATATTACAGTACCAACAATAACAACTACCCGTCACTATATTACAGTTCCAACAATAACAACTACCCGTCACTATATTACAGTACCAACAATAACAACTACCCATCACTATATTACAGTACCAACAATAACAACTACCCGTCACTATATTACAGTACCAACAATAACAACTACAAGAACTGGGAGAAAAGGGACAGGGCCTTTCTAACCTATTAAAGGGACAGGGCCTTTCTAACCTATTAAAGGGACAGGGCCTTTCTAACCTATTAAAGGGACAGGGCCTTTCTAACCTATTAAAGGGACAGGCCTCTCTAACCTATTAAAGGGACAGGGCCTTTCTAACCTATTAAAGGGGCAGGGCCTTTCTAACCTATTAAAGGGACAGGGCCTTTCTCACCTATTAAAGGGACAGGGCCTTTCTAACCTATTCAAGGGACAGGGCCTTTCTAACCTATTAAAGGGACAGGGCCTTTCTAACCTATTAAAGGGACAGGGCCTTTCTAACCTATTAAAGGGACAGGGCCTTTCTAACCTATTAAAGGGACAGGGCCTTTCTAACCTATTAAAGGGACAGGCCTCTCTAACCTATTAAAGGGACAGGGCCTTTCTAACCTATTAAAGGGGCAGGGCCTTTCTAACCTATTAAAGGGACAGGGCCTTTCTCACCTATTAAAGGGACAGGGCCTTTCTAACCTATTAAAGGGACAGGGCCTTTCTAACCTATTAAAGGGACAGGGCCTTTCTAACCTATTAAAGGGACAGGGCCTTTCTAACCTATTAAAGGGACAGGGCTTTTCTAACCTATTAAAGGGACCGGGCCTTTCAACCTATTAAAGGGACCGGGCCTTTCTAACCTATTAAAGGGACAGGGCCTTTCTAACCTATTAAGGGACAGGGCCTTTCTCACCTATTAAAGGGACAGGGCCTTTCTAACCTATTAAAGGGACAGGGCTTTTCTCACCTATTAAATGGACAGGGCCTTTCTGACCTATTAAAGGGACACTGCAGGCTGTAAGTAACGGATATATTGAGCATAAGCAAACCAGAACTATCACTGAAGGTGATAAATACAGTTTGGTTGAATTCCGTTCAACGGTTTAGGAGGAGATGCGGTAACGGACGGACGCAGGGACAGAGGGATGGACAGACGGAGACGATTTTAATATACTTTTTTTTATAAATTATAAATCGATAGGTTGTGTAGTGATTGACAGCATATCCTCACCGTTTAAGAACCCGATATGTTACAATAAATGCATTATAATAGTGCATTAATAACAATAGTGTAATCAAACTGAGTGTTTTCCGAATACCTTTTTTTAACAAAGTCTTGATCAAGATGCTTTTATGTACTTGGATAAACTTAATTGCATACATAATTTTTGAGATACCTTCAAAATGCATTTAAAACTCATGAAAAGAAACCGAAATTAAAATAGATTTTTATGTTGAATATTATATTGGGTTAGAAAATTTTGAGCAGGTCTAGTGATTTTACCAATCTTATTAAAATCAGGCCCTTTATCACGCTGCGATACTCTAGGCTACTTAGGATCTGACAACACTGCATTGGAGGTCACGTCAGATTGACCTTACGATTAGCCAATCAGATTTCAGCCTACAAAATCATTTGGTATAGACTGCTTCACTGCGCATGTCACGTTTCAGTCAAATGCTGTGGAGCAGTTTACGCTTGACATTGAAAGAGACAATGTCCATTACTTTTAGCTTATAAAACACATAATAATTGCATCAACAAACATAACACACCAACCATTATTGAATATTTACTGGGAAAAAAAAAGATTGTCTGATGGAATTCATAGATGTATCGAATCGTGGGGTTGAACCCACACTAAAATTACACTCGCAGAACGTCGCAATTGTCCATTGTCGCTACCGACTGAGCAAAGCGAGCCAGGTGTACTAAGGCATATTATTTAGAAAAACTAATTTCGTAATAATCTTGGTAGAATATTTACTTTTCAGCTACTGTTCCGAATGTTGATTTTCTTCGTATTATTGATGCAAAACATGCCATTTAGTGAAGTTCTTTTAATTTATCGTGCAATCCACAGCAATAACACATGAAGACTTTATCTTTTTTCTGATATAGATCTATGTGTTTTATGTGTATTTTCGTTTGTTCTGTTCACTCGAACATCATCTGAAATAAATGGGAAACGCGTGATTTCATTGGTTTAATTTAGTTGATCTTCTCAGGAATATTGATTAGATGAAAGGTCGATCTGACGTGAACTCCAAGGCAGTGTTGTCAGATACTTTAGTGGAGAGTATCAAAGCATAATTAGGATATGAGTTGATTGGTGATTTTACCCAACAACTAGACCGGTGGTCTAGTCACCGGTGGTCTGGTCACAGGCATATTATTATTGTTATTAGGTATGTGGTCTAACAAACTAAAACTGCAAATTTCTCGCCCTGACCAATTAATGATCATTTCATTAACCCTATTGTAAGCCCAAGTTTGGAAGAAAGACAACTCATCTCATTTATGACCTAAATATATTAACAAGAGTTGTCTCCATTAGGTAAATTGGAAATTTCCACCAATGCAGTATAATCACATTTGACCGATCAATATTTTACTACAGTAAACTGTATTGTATTTGTCCAATATTGTTTTAATATACATAGGCCTACATGTTATGTAAACACCCAGGGTTATATTATATAAATTAGTGTTTTTATTTATTATCGTCTGCTGCTGTTGTCATAGGGAAACATTGTTTAAATATTGGAGAGCAATTAAAAACACGTAACTGCGCATGCGTGGTTAGCGCAGGACTTTCCCATGCGCAAATTAGTGCTGGAAAGAAATCATTTATATTTCTGTGCATGTTTACTTTTTCGTATACGACGATTCTTCTGATTATGAAATTTGTATCATTTTATTAAATTAAATTGATCTTTTCTATTGAAGAGCTATGAACATCGTTTGTTTATGGAAATTCGGATACTACTGCTTTTCGGATACTACATGCATACCAGTAAACCAACGTTTATCATGTCATCTGCATATTTCTGCCGAGAAACATGGTGTCTGAGATAAAACCTTTTCTTCCATTTCTGGTCAATTGTGAGATAGGTGTTTTCCTCATGTGAGATAACTCTATCTCACATGACATGTGACTCTTACATGAAACGTCATGACGTCACGTTGGTGACGTCGCCTTATTCTAGCGTAAAATCCAATACAGTCACTGAAGTATGCCTGTACTAAACGCATAATGGGAGAAAAATAATCCATCATGAGTTTATCCATGTGAGATAGGGAAATCTCACCCGAGGGTCAGAATTGTAACCAGGGACGAGGCTGTGCCGAGTTCCTGGTTGCAATTCTGATCCCGAGGGTGAGATTTACTTATCTCACATGGACACTCATGATGGATTCTTATAATTTCGGCAGTTCCTATCCCGTCAGGTCCACTTCTTTTGATGACGTCAGCACCTCTTTTGATGACGTCAGGGTATATTTGAACGGAAAAAAATGGGGAAAAAAAGGTTGATTAAATGATTTTAAACGATCAACATGATAAATAGAATATCATGTTAGTGCTTCACCCTGATCGTATCCAGTTTATCAGATTCGGCACGAAAAAAAAACTGAAGCCCTTGGCACTGCCTCGGGCTTCATTTTTTTCTCAGCCTCGCTATTTCCTTTTGATGCTCAAAATATTCTGCACATTTAATTGTTTGTCTTTAAATTTAAAATCGTAATTATGCTCCGAAAGATTATGCACTCATCACCCGCCATGTTGTCAGCCATGTTGTCAGATGATAGTGGGTTTCTTTGAATAAGAAATAAGAATACCTTGACTGCCTTGAATGTCGTACATGTACTCATGTGCGAATACGCAAAACAACATTTCAATGGATAATAAACAAACAAAGGAAACAATATTTGTACTTCAAAACATAAATGTTGCATTTTGGGGCTACAGCTTATAAAGACGGATTAATTACCAATACGTAGAAAACTTAGTGTCATTTATTTGACCTCTGGGGTGCTTTTTTTACATACGGACGTTTATATATGCACCCTTGACGTCTCATTGCATTTGACCAAAAAACGTGGACAATTTCAGACTGTGTTACCTTGTGCTGATAGGGGAAATATTAAGTCCCGAAGGCTTGTCGTCCCCCTTGTGATAGAAAGATAGATATTTCTGGTTGGTTTAATAGATCTCTTTCGCGTCAAATATTTCAGGTCTCCATTATCTTGTCTAACTAGCTTTTGAATTTGTCTACATTTCCAGCAGTCACAATATTATCTGGCTACGCATTCCAGCTATTGAGGACACGGTGGGTGAAGGAATTGTGTGTATATGTTTCTTGTATGACGTCACTGCACTGACACCTGTGTTTTGCCGTTCAAACAATGCATAGTACCTTGACTTAAACTGATTTATTAGACTTAAGATATCAGAATGTTTTTTGGATTAAAATTATAGTGTGAAATGGATAACAAATGATTATTCTTCACTTTAGCTAACAGGCTAAGTTGTGCTGATGGGACCCGGGTCATTGTCATACCGGGTACTACAGAAAGGCACCCGGGGTACATTTATGTATACAGAAACGTACCCGAAAATCATCGAAATCCAGAAAGGCCCCAAATATACATAATGTACAAAATACAATGTTGTAAAATACGTTCTGTTACTTCACGGAAACAAAACTTTCATTTTTTACAAAGTTTAATCGATTCACTTTTTAAAAGCCGCTAGCAGTTGCCGCCGCCTTAAAGGAATGCAGATGGTCTAAACATTTGACCAACTCTTCTTGAATGACAAGCTGCATATTTGTTTACTTTTATGCGCAGTGTTTGATGATTTACAACTTTCGGTTTTACAACAATACTTTCTGTATTTTATTACTGATTATGGCAGCCTAAATATGTTTTAAGAACAATAGTTAATGATAAACAATATTGTTTAAGCAGTTGTTTTAACCAAGTTCTAAATTGTTTCAATTTCACCAATGAGATCTTGTTTGTCTGGGTACGTTTCTGTATATTTGGGGGCCGTTCTGGAATTCAAAGATTTTCGGGTACGTTTCTGCATTACATAAATGTACCCCGGGTACCTTTCTGTAGTACCCGATATGACTATGACCCCATCAGCCTAAGTTGTACACTTATAAAATTCAGTGTATCAGTTTAAATGGACTGTTTATGTCTTGCTCAGAGAATCTCTGCGGAAATTCCAAACATAAAAATTCAAACGCATATGCACGTCGGAGGACTGGGCATCGCATATCAAAAATTGTCTCGCCGTTCGTAGACGTGTATTTTATGCCCTAGTAGAAAATTATGTTTCTGACTGACAGACAATGAATTATTTTATTGCATTAAAGAAATTATTGAAAAACATAGAAATATATCTGGCATTGCTATTTTAACTGTATTAAATGGTGTGAAAATATAACCGAAACATGCTGAGGCCAAAATAAAGTCATCCGGGTAACAGTGCTATCCGAATAAGTATCTAGATCTAAATTCAAAACACTCATCTATTGCCAATAATGACGACTCAGGTGAACCATCAACGCCTCTTACATGCAAGTAAGTTCATATGAATAAAAACCTACTTCGTGAAATAAATAAACGTACTTGTTTTCTGTTAACCCTGCAAACTGTCAACAAGATTGAAGTCTTTTGTTCTGGTCGTAATTTGATAGTGTAAATGGCAGATCATTGTGTAAGGGAAGTAACTCGTACTATAATCCAGTTATGAGCTTCGGATAAAAGCTCAGAATGTTTTTTTTTCATCCCTTATCTAGAGATGCCATTTCTTAAGAAAAATACAGTCAAAATAGTCAATAATTGTTCAACAAATAATTCAGAATGATAGGCCTATATAAAGTTCGTCATTGTTTGGGGCGTTTGTTTCAGCCAAAGGGTTTTCTGCAGTAGCTTGAGCAAATAATACACGTAGGCCTACATCCTATCATTCGAACTGGCATTTGTAGTGGTAAATAAAACTACTTTACTTTTGAAAATCGGTCAAGAAATAAATATTTTACAGTCAAAATGATTTTTTGATGGGGCTTTTCCTATGTAAATTCCTTGTTGACGGGACAGCAGAAAATCAAATAATCTCAAATCAAATAACCTCAGTTAGCCTCTGGGCTGATAATTAAAATAAATTAATCATAAAGCCCTGGTTAGCCTTCATATTTAATAATAATTTTGCTATAAAACTTTCAGAGTGTTTTCATTTACATTTATTCAACACAATAAAATTATTTTTGAATATAAATTCTATAAAAGCAGCCTATTATTTTTTAATTTTTTTTACGCAGCAGAATTTTGCATTGAAAAGGCCCTATCAAAAATAACTTTTGCATGTGAAATTATTATTTCTCAACCGATTTGGAAAAGTAAGGTATTTTTATTTACCACTAAAAATGTCTGTTTTAGTGATATATATTTTATTTGGGTACTAGTTGCATTATGTCTTAACAGCCAAAAAAACCTTTGGCTCAAACAGGGACTCATATACATAGACGGATCCTGGCTCAAACAAACGCCCCCAAACAATAGTTCAAATGTTTAGCTGTCATAAAGCATTTATTTTCACGTTTAATTATTATTGTGATATTTATAATAATGTTTTTCATATTAATTGTTCCTTTTTTTTTTTTAAATCAATCAGCCAAAACAGTACTGTAGTGTATTAAAATATGCGATTAATGTTCTTTTATGTCTTTTTTATTTTGCGATCAAACGCATCAGCATTGAACGTCAGACTATTAATAAGGGCTGCACAAGAGTCCAATTTATTAGGCTACTTAAAAAAGATACCCTAGAGAAATTCTTATTTCGTTAAAATACCTAGTGTCTGGAATAAATTAAGCGGCAGTGTTATCCACGCCATAGATCTACCTGTATATCCATGGCCACGCAAAGCAAAGAAATTATATAATAACTACATAAATAATAGGCTGACTCTGAAAAGCTACAAGACGATACATATTGTATGAATGACTGTCAGGACGATACATAAGACGATACATATTGTATGAATGACTGTCAGGACGATACATATTGTATGAATGAATGTCAGGACGATACATATTGTATGAATGACTGTCAGGACGATACATATTGTATGAATGACTGTCAAGACGATACATATTGTATGAATGACTGTCAGGACGATACATAAGACGATACATATTGTATGAATGACTGTCAAGTCGATACATATTGTATGAATGACTGTCAGGACGATACATATTGTATGAATGACTGTCAGGACGATACATAAGACGATACATATTGTATGAATGACTGTCAAGACGATACATATTGTATGAATGATTGTCAGGACGATACATATTGTATGAATGACTGTCAGGACGATACATATTGTATGAATGACTGTCAAGACGATACATATTGTATGAATGACTGTCTGTCAGGACGATACATATTGTATGAATGACTGTCAAGACGATACATATTGTATGAATGACTGTCAGGATGATACATATTGTATGAATGACTGTCAGGACGATACATAAGACGATACATATTGTATGAATGACTGTCAGGACGATACATATTGTATGAATGACTGTCAGGACGATACATAAGACGATACCTATTGTATCAATGACTGTCAGGACGATACATATTGTATGAATGACTGTCAGGACGATACATATTGTATGAATTACTGTCAGGACGATACATAAGACGATACATATTGTATGAATGACTGTCAGGACGATACATATTGTATGAATGACTGTCAGGACGATACATATTGTATGAATGACTGTCAAGACGATACATATTGTATGAATGACTGTCAAGACGATGCATATTGTATGAATGACTGTCAAGACGATACATATTGTATGAATGACTGTCAGGACGATACATATTGTATGAATGACTGTCAGGACGATACATGAGACGATACATATTGTATGAATGACTGTCAGGACGATACATATTGTATGAATGACTGTCAGGACGATACATATTGTATGAATGACTGTCAGGACGATACATAAGACGATACATATTGTATGAATGACTGTCAGGGCGATACATATTGTATGAATGACTGTCAGGACGATACATATTGTATGAATGACTGTCAAGTCGATACATATTGTATGAATGACTGTCAGGACGATACATAAGACGATACATATTGTATGAATGACTGTCAAGACGATACATATTGTATGAATGACTGTCAGGACGATACATATTGTATGAATGATTGTCAGGACGATACATATTGTATGAATGACTGTCAGGACGATACATATTGTATGAATGACTGTCTGTCAGGACGATACATATTGTATGAATGACTGTCAAGACGATACATATTGTATGAATGACTGTCAAGACGATACATATTGTATGAATGACTGTCAGGATGATACATATTGTATGAATGACTGTCAGGACGATACATAAGACGATACATATTGTATGAATGACTGTCAGGACGATACATATTGTATGAATGACTGTCAGGACGATACATATGACGATACCTATTGTATCAATGACTGTCAGGACGATACATATTGTATGAATGACTGTCAGGACGATACATATTGTATGAATGACTGTCAGGACGATACATAAGACGATACATATTGTATGAATGACTGTCAGGACGATACATATTGTATGAATGACTGTCAGGACGATACATATTGTATGAATGACTGTCAAGACGATACATATTGTATGAATGACTGTCAAGACGATGCATATTGTATGAATGACTGTCAAGACGATACATATTGTATGAATGACTGTCAGGACGATACATATTGTATGAATGACTGTCAGGACGATACATGAGACGATACATATTGTATGAATGACTGTCAGGACGATACATATTGTATGAATGACTGTCAGGACGATACATATTGTATGAATGACTGTCAGGACGATACATAAGACGATACATATTGTATGAATGACTGTCAGGGCGATACATATTGTATGAATGACTGTCAGGACGATACATATTGTATGAATGACTGTCAAGTCGATACATATTGTATGAATGACTGTCAGGACGATACATAAGACGATACATATTGTATGAATGACTGTCAAGACGATACATATTGTATGAATGACTGTCAGGACGATACATAAGACGATACATATTGTATGAATGACTGTCAGGACGATACATATTGTATGAATGACTGTCAGGACGATACATATTGTATGAATGACTGTCAGGACGATACATATTGTATGAATGACTGTCAGGACGATACATAAGACGATACATATTGTATGAATGACTGTCAAGTCGATACATATTGTTTGAATGACTGTCAGGACGATACATATTGTATGAATGACTGTCAAGACGATACATATTGTATGAATGACTGTCAGGACGATACATATTGTATGAATGACTGTCAAGACGATACATATTGTATGAATGACTGTCAAGACGATACATATTGTATGAATGACTGTCAGGACGATACATAAGACGATACATATTGTATGAATGACTGTCAAGACGATACATATTGTATGAATGACTGTCAGGACGATACATATTGTATGAATGACTGTCAGGACGATACATATTGTATGAATGACTGTCAGGACGATACATATTGTATGCATGACTGTCAGAGAAATGGTTACTTAAATTTCATCCGGATAAATGCAAGAAAATGAGAATTGGAAATTCGAATACTGATATTGAAAATGACACGTACAATTTAAACCAGTGAGTAATACAAAAGAAGAAAACAAAATACGAGTGATTATAGACACGAGGATAAGATTTGGAAAAAAACAAACAACATATATATGAACAAGTAAATAAGGCCAAAAGGGTTATTATGTGACGAACATTTGATTATTTAGACAATGATACCTTCAAACTGGGATGATAATTAATCATATAAAGCCATGCTTTAAAACATTACTTACTGGTAAGACCACACTCATATATATAATATGCAAACCAGGTAAGGTGCCCTTATCTAAAGAAACATTTAGATATAAAAGGGAATATCCAACGAAAAGCTACAAGAGAACTTTCCAGCAGTGAGTAAGTATACAAGGAGGAGACACGGGTTCATAAACGCTCTAGTTTATCAATTTATGTTGTCGCGCTAGAACGCCAAGATTTACTATTTTATCATGAAAATCGATCGTAAGCGCGTTACATTTGAAAAGTTAAAATTTCAGCCAGCATGTCAAAATATTTACGGCTTTATGTGATAATCAACATCACGAAAAAGATAAATATGTCTACTATTCACTTTTTGTTATTATTAATGCCTAATGTAATCCGTACTTCGTATTTCGTTTGCAATAGCTATACACCATTTTTAAATTTAAAAACTTGAAAATTTCAGCTGATATCTCAAAAGAGGCATTTTCATCACCGGTTACCAGGGACGAATGACTTATTGTATGAGGAAAGGTTAAACATTCTAAAACTACCAATTCTGGCATATAGAAGAATAAGTGGTGACATGTAAGAAACCTAGATAGAAACCTTGCAACACGAAAATATGACCCTGAAGTATCAACTTTATCCACCAAAAGTGAGGTTCCACATCGACGTGCCGTCTCAATGGTGGGTCGGACCAGTTTGTACTATTCTGAGGACTTTGTTTCTCTGCTATAATCTGCGCAGGTTTCTTTGTAGGAATCCCAGCATGATAGTGCACATCTTCACACACTGCCTATGTGTATGGCAAGCCAATTGTCCAATAATTACGTGAACCTAGGTTTACGGTCGAAAAACTAGGATTAATGATCGATAAACTAGGTTTTTCGAACGTAAAAGCATGTTAACCTATACTTTCGAGCGAAAACATAGGATAACGTCCGTAAACCATAGTTCACGCTCGTAAACGTAGGTTTACGCTCTTAAACGTAGGTTTACGCTCGTAAACCCAAGTTCACGGTCGTAAACATAAGTTTACATTCGTAAACTATGGTTCACGCTCGTGAACCCCGGTTTACGCTCGTGAACCCCGGTTCATGCTCGTAAACATAGGATAACGCCCGAAATTCATAGTTCAATCGAGAAACCTAGTTTATCGAATGTAAACCATGGTTTATGGTCGATATACTAGGATTATCAAAACAACTATGAATTTCGGGCGTGAACCATAGTTTACGGACGTAAACCTATGTTTACAACCGTGAACTATAGTTTACGCTCGTAAACTATGGTTTACGCTCGTAAACATAGGTTCAAGCTCGTAAAACCGGGTTTATCGACTTGTAACTTTGCTTTTGGACCGGTATCTGTGATTTACGAGCATAGACAATCACGACTGTGAACCATAGTTTACGAACGTGAACTATAGTTTACGAGAGTAAACCTAGGTTTACGATCGTGAACCATAGTTTACGGACGTGAACCTAGGTTTACGACCGTGAACCATAGTTTACGAACGTGAACCTATGTTTACGATCGTGAACTTGGGTTTACGAGCGTGAACCATAGTTTACGAACGTGAACCTAGGTTTACGTTCGATAAACTAGGTTTCTCGAACAAATCTATGATTTTCGGTCGTTATCCTATGTTCACGAGCGTGAACCTATGTTCACGGTCGTAAACCCATGTTCACGGTCATAAACCCAATTTCACGGTCGTAAACATAGGTTCTCGTTCGTTAACTATGGTTCACGCTCGTGAACCCAGGTTCACGCCCGTAAACATAGGTTCACGCTCGTGAACTTAGGATAACGACCGAAATGCTTAGTTCAATCGAGAAACCTAATTTATCGAACGTAAACATGGGTTCACGAGCGTAAACTATGGTTTACGCCCGTTATCCTATGTTTTCGCTCGAAAATATAAGTTAGTATTCGATAAACCTGGTTTTACGTTCGAAAAACTTAGTTTATCGATCGTTAATCCTAGTTTTTCGACCGTGAACATGGGTTGGTTCACGTAATTATTGGACAATTGGCTTGCCATATATGTGACTGTACCTGAAGACGATGTAGAATATGTCCACTCCAGGTACTTTGACTGGCTCTCAGCGTCAAGTTGCTTACCTTTTACAGTATATTCGAAGAAACTGCATGGTATTCGTGCCCTTGTAACGCGTATTACATTGCACTTTTCGGTGGTAGAAGACATACCTCATGTTTCTCTCCACTGTGCCAGCTTGTTGCATATTGACACAGCCTTGGATTGTGCTAGTCGCCCTGTACTAGTAAGTAAAGTATATGATGCAATAAACAGCGAATAGTATTGTCTTTGCCGCTACACACTCTAGCAGGTCATTGATGAACACCAGGAAGAACACGGATTCCAAGATATCCCTCGGGGAACCACGCTTACCCCTGGTACATGTTCGGATGTAGCTCCATGACCTGTTGACTTCATTCTGATAAGAAGGACGTGTGTCTGGCCTCGGATACCGTAGTGATGAATCTGTTCAAGCAAGCCTTAGCTGAGGCACGCGATCAAAGGCTTTAGAGACATCTAGGAGATCCATCTGCTTTGCTGGCTTTTAATCGGTCTCCTCTCTTGAAGATGGCTGTGTCATTTGCTAGTCTACATCGTCGGGTACTGTAAACACGATGGAATTATCTCTAGAAATAGCGGCGAGCAATTCTTTGAACATCGCACTGAGCCATATCTTGTTCCCATATGCCGTGTTTGGATTGACTGTGAAGAAATCCTTTTTGGTGACTTGAATTTCCCGGCATTATTCAAAGGCAGAGGTTGGCCTGTCGGTTATGGGATGCCCATTGGGACAGTTGCGTTTGACGTTTGTCTATTGATCTTTCTTGTCGTGCCAATAAATGGTTTATTCTCTTGTTGCTCTGGCTTCTGCCAAGTCATTGAGTACATTCATTGTGGCGTTCTAGGCTATTGTTTTTTGTATTATATTTATACGAGCATATTTGTGTTTTACTTATATTGTCTATTGATGCTGCCTTGTTGGTTAGATATTAGATCATGGCGGGGATTTCTTTATTTACACTGTCCTGTTTTAATGGGAAGAAGTAGGGTAAGTGTGAGGTGTGGTGCACCCTAGAAACCGGTGTAAACCCCCAGTGGCCTACTTTGCCTATGACCGATCAAGTCGGTAGCCCTCTGGTCAACCCTTTTGTGTTTGTGATGTCGTTTGTATTTATTATGACCTTTGCCTTCTTGTTTGTCTGTTTGCGTGTTTGTTTCTGTGTTTTGTGGTTGACTGTCCTCCTTGAATGCTACTTTCCCTGTCCGATCTTTTTATATTTCTTCCTTAGCGAAAACCGATTTAAGGATGCCCCTTCTTTATTTCAATGAGATTAAAGTTTGCATCATCGCACAAAAATTAAATACACATTGCATACCAAAAACGGAAACCTTTTTCGTGTTTCTGTATCCTTTAGAATATTTTACACCAAAAATAAAATAAATGAACACTTGTGATTTTGAAATTTCAATAAAATGCTTTTTTTTCGTCCGAAAACATTATTTCATATTATTTTTATGACTATGGATTCCTTAACAAACAGAAACAGCTCTCACCATTTCTTTAAAATAATAACTCTACAGATAATTGAATTGAATTGGGGTTTTAAGGTGCACCAACACATGAAAGGTTATATGGCGCCTAACAGGAATGAACACTCCATGTACATCGAGATAAAATATGGAGAACGGGCCTAAAGCCTTCTCACCCTGAACTGCAGAGTTGCTGCAAATTCTATTGTAGACACTCCATTTACGCTGGAGCCACGTTATTGTTTTTCTGCCACTGCTCTAGTGACATTAGCGAGATGGCACCTGAAACAATGCAGGGGTCATGATGAAGACCTTTAATGAGCATGAACAAAAAATGATAAAATGAACATGAATTTGGTTGCGGGGGGGGGGGGGGGGGGGGTTCTACCCCTCTGCTTTCCCCTCCAACGGGATCTGCAGTGGTCCTATTCTTTGCCCCGTAACCAAACGGGGAGCCCGGAACCACACGGAGCCTCTACAGATAAGCGTGCAGTGCCAAATTTGCAACTAGGTCTTGAACATTACTTCATTTTGGATGGGATAAAAATGCAGCGTTTTTCAAAACCTTTCGGTGTATGCATTTAAACTGTCAAAGGTTAGTGAGATTTCGGGGGGTCCAGAGTTCCAATGATAGTGATTAAAAGTAATGAATAAATTGACAAATTCTAAAACTTTTAGTATTGTTGTTTTGTGGCAAATTAATGATTTTTAGATATTATCAAAAATCTGGGACTCTTTTTAATTAATAGAACAATATATATCAACATTTTGTTCTTTAATCTAATGCAGAAAACCTGACAATGTCCAGTTTTAATGCAACTTTGCATAGAAATTATCTGACATGTAACCGTTTGAAAATGGTATATATAGTCCATTTCTGGAGACATATTCTGGCGGTCCCTAAATTATTTTGAGGAGTATATATTCAGTGTAATTTCTTTTGGTGGTTTATGGATCATTTAGCTTATCTGTTATTACTTTAAAGGGACACTTGGCAACCTTGAAGTCTTTATCAAGCATTAAAATTAGCCTCTCGATTTATTAATCAAGTATCATTTTGACTTTAAATCTGCTCGTATATATTTGAATACCATGTTAGGTTTTCAACTTGTCTTCGTTATTCTACCATATATTTAAATACCATGTTAGGTTTTCAACTTTTCTTCGTTATTCTACCATATATTTAAATAACATGTTAGGTTTTCAACTTTTCTTCGTTATTCTACCATATATTTAAATACCATGTTAGGTTTTCAACTTGTCTTCGTTATTCTACCATATATTTAAATACCATGTTAGGTTTTCAACTTTTCTTCGTTATTCTACCATATATTTAAATACCATGTTAGGGTTTCAACGTTTCTTCGTTATTCTACCATATATTTGAATACCATGTTAGGTTTTCAACTTTTCTTCGTTATTCTACCATATATTTAAATACCATGTTAGGGTTTCAACGTTTCTTCGTTATTCTACCACATATTTGAATACCATGTTAGGTTTTCAACGTTTCTTCGTTATTCTACCACATATTTGAATACCATGTTAGGTTTTCAACTTTTTTTCGTTATTCTACCACATATTTAAATACCATGTTAGGTTTTCAACTTTTCTTCGTTATTCTACCACATATTTGAATACCATGTTAGGTTTTCAACGTTTCTTCGTTATTCTACCACATATTTGAATACCATGTTAGGTTTTCAACGTTTCTTCGTTATTCTACCACATATTTGAATACCATGTTAGGTTTCAACTTTTCTTCGTTATTCTACATTTGAATACCATGTTAGGTTTTCAACGTTTCTTCGTTATTCTACCACATATTTGAATACCATGTTAGGTTTTCAACTTTTCTTCGTTATTCTACCATATATTTGAATACCATGTAAGGTTTTGAACTTTTTTTCGTTATTCTACCACATATTTGAATACCATGTTAGGTTTTCAACTTTTATTCGTTATTCTAGCATATATTTGAATACCATGTTAGGTTTTCAACGTTTCTTCGTTATTCTACGACATATTTGAATACCATGTTAGGTTTTCAAGTTTTCTTCGTTATTCTACCATTTGAATACCATGTTAGGTTTTCAACTTTTCTTCGTTATTCTAGCATATATTTGAATACATGTTAGGTTTTCAACGTTTCTTCGTTATTCTACCACATATTTGAATACCATGTCAGGTTTTCAACTTTTCTTCGTTATTCTACCATTTGAATACCATGTCAGGTTTTCAACTTTTCTTCGTTATTCTACCATTTGAATACCATGTTAGGTTTTCAACTTTTCTTCGTTATTCTACCACATATTTGAATACCATGTTAGGTTTTCAACTTTTCTTCGTTATTCTACCATATATTTGAATACCATGTTAGGTTTTCAACGTTTCTTCGTTATTCTACCACATATTTGAATACCATGTTAGGTTTTCAACTTTTCTTCGTTATTCTACCATTTGAATACCATGTTAGGTTTTCAACGTTTCTTCGTTATTCTACCACATATTTGAATACCATGTTAGGTTTTCAACTTTTCTTCGTTATTCTACCACATATTTGAATACCATGTTAGGTTTTCAACTTTTCTTCGTTATTCTACCACATATTTGAATACCATGTCAGGTTTTCAACTTTTCTTCGTTATTCTACCACATATTTGAATACCATGTCAGGTTTTCAACTTTTCTTCGTTATTCTACCACATATTTGAATACCATGTCAGGTTTTCAACTTTTCTTCGTTATTCTACCACATATTTGAATACCATGTTAGGTTTCAACTTTTCTTCGTTATTACACCATATATTTGAATATCATGTTAGGTTTTCAACTTTTCTTCGTTAGTCTACCATATATTTGAATACCATGTTAGGTTTTCAACTTTTCTTCGTTATTCTACCATATATTTGAATACCATGTTAGGTTTCAAATTTTCTTCGTTAATCTACCACATATTTGAATACCATGTTAGGTTTTCAACTTTTCTTCGTTATTCTACCACATATTTGAATACCATGTTAGGTTTTCAACTTTTCTTCGTTATTCTACCATATATTTGAATACCATGTTAGGTTTTCAACTTTTCTTCGTTATTCTACCATTTGAATACCATGTTAGGTTTTCAACTTTTCTTCGTTATTCTACCATATATTTGAATACCATGTTAGGTTTTCAACTTTTCTTCGTTATTCTGCCATATATTTGAATACCATGTTAGGTTTTCAACTTTTTTTCGTTATTCTACCACGTATTTGAATACCATGTTAGGTTTTCAACTTTTCTTCGTTATTCTACCATATATTTGAATACCATGTTAGGTTTTCAACTTTTCTTCGTTATTCTACCACATATTTGAATACCATGTTAGGTTTTCAACTTTTCTTCGTTATTCTACCATATATTTGAATACCATGTTAGGTTTTCAACTTTTTTTCGTTATTCTACCACATATTTGAATACCATGTTAGGTTTTCAACTTTTCTTCGTTATTCTACCACATATTTGAATACCATGTTAGGTTTTCAACTTTTCTTCGTTATTCTACCACATATTTGAATACCATGTCAGGTTTTCAACTTTTCTTCGTTATTCTACCACATATTTGAATACCATGTCAGGTTTTCAACTTTTCTTCGTTATTCTACCACATATTTGAATACCATGTCAGGTTTTCAACTTTTCTTCGTTATTCTACCACATATTTGAATACCATGTTAGGTTTTCAACTTTTCTTCGTTATTACACCATATATTTGAATACCATGTCAGGTTTTCAACTTTTCTTCGTTATTCTACCATTTGATTACCATGTTAGGTTTTCAACTTTTCTTCGTTATTCTACCATATATTTGAATACCATGTTAGGTTTTCAACTTTTTTTCGTTATTCTACCATATATTTAATTACCATGTTAGGTTTTCAGCTTTTCTTCGTTATTCTACCATATATTTGAATACCATGTTAGGTTTTCAACTTTTTTTCGTTATTCTACCATATATTTAATTACCATGTTAGGTTTTCAGCGTTTCTTCGTTATTCTACCACATATTTGAATACCATGTCAGGTTTTCAACTTTTCTTCGTTATTCTACCATTTGAATACCATGTTAGGTTTTCAACTTTTCTTCGTTATTCTACCATATATTTGAATACCATGTTAGGTTTTCAACTTTTTTTCGTTATTCTACCATATATTTAATTACCATGTTAGGTTTTCAGCTTTTCTTCGTTATTCTACCATATATTTGAATACCATGTTAGGTTTTCAACCTTTCTTCGTTATTCTACCATTTGAATACCATGTTAGGTTTTCAACTTTTCTTCGTTATTCTACCACATATTTGAATACCATGTTAGGTTTTCAACTTTTCTTCGTTATTCTACCACATATTTGAATACCATGTTAGGTTTTCAACTTTTCTTCGTTATTCTACCATATATTTGAATACCATGTTAGGTTTTCAGCTTTTCTTCGTTATTCTACCATTTGAATACCATGTTAGGTTTTCAACTTTTCTTCGTTATTCTACCATTTGAATACCATGTTAGGTTTCAACTTTTCTTCGTTAGTCTACCATATATTTGAATACCATGTTAGGTTTTCAACTTTTCTTCGTTATTCTACCATATATTTGAATACCATGTTAGGTTTTCAAATTTTCTTCGTTATTCTACCACATATTTGAATACCATGTTAGGTTTTCAACTTTTCTTCGTTATTCTACCATATATTTAAATACCATGTTAGGTTTTCAACTTTTCTACCATGTTAGGTTTTCAACTTTTCTTCGTTATTCTACCATATATTTGAATACCATTTTAGGTTTTCAACTTTTCTTCGTTATTCTACCACATATTTGAATACCATGTTAGGTTTTCAACTTTTCTTCGTTATTCTACCATATATTTAAATACCATGTTAGGTTTTCAACTTTTCTACCATGTTAGGTTTACAACTTTTCTTCGTTATTCTACCTATATTTGATACCATGTTAGGGTTTCAACTTTTCTTTGTTAGTCTACCATATATTTGAATATCATGTTAGGTTTCAACTTTTCTTCGTTATTCTACCATATATTTGAATACCATGTTAGGTTTTCAACTTTTCTCGTTATTCTACCATATATTTGAATACCATGTTAGGTTTCAACTTTTCTTTGTTAGTCTACCATATATTGAATATCATGTTAGGTTTCAACTTTCTTCGTTAGTCTACCATATATTTGAATACCATGTTAGGTTTTTCAACTTTTCCTTCGTTATTCTACCATATATTTGAATACCATGTTAGGTTTTCAAATTTTCTTCGTTAATCTACCACATATTTGAATACCATGTTAGGTTTTCAACTTTTCTTCGTTATTCTACCATATATTTAAATACCATGTTAGGTTTTCAACTTTTCTACCATGTTAGGTTTTCAACTTTTATTCGTTATTCTACCATATATTTGAATACCATTTTAGGTTTTCAACTTTTCTTCGTTATTCTACCACATATTGAATACCATGTTAGGTTTTCAACTTTTCTTCGTTATTCTACCATATATTTAAATACCATGTTAGGTTTTCAACTTTTCTACCATGTTAGGTTTTCAACTTTTCTTCGTTTATTCTACCATATATTTGAATACCATGTTAGGTTTCAACTTTTCTTTGTTAGTCTACCATATATTTGAATATCATGTTAGGTTTTCAACTTTTCTTCGTTATTCTACCATATATTTGAATACCATGTTAGGTTTTCAACTTTTCTTCGTTATTCTACCATATATTTGAATACCATGTTAGGTTTCAACTTTTCTTCGTTATTCTACCACATATTTGAATACCATGTTAGGTTTTCAACTTTTCTTCGTTATTCTACCCATATATTTAAATACCATGTTAGGTTTTCAACTTTTCTACCATGTTAGGTTTTCAACTTTTCTTCGTTATTCTACATATATTTGAATACCATGTTAGGTTTTCAACTTTTCTTCGTTATTCACCACATATTTGAATACATTATTAGTGAAATGTAATCAATAGTTAGTAATTTGAACAAATGCAATTTATGTAGCCGCGAGTTTTTAAAAAATAAAGATTGCCATGCGTCCCTTTAATATAAAATAAGGCATTTGAAAAATTCTAAAAAAACAACATATAAAACCTGTTGTACTCCTTAAGTGGAATAGACAATCATTTAGTAATTTATAAGGAATTATCAAACAAAAGGGTGTTACCCAGAAGATACAAATAATTAACCGAAATAGAATGAATAATTGTAAATATCGGCCTCATCTTCCGCATGATACAATTGAAATTTTTAGTGGATATATCCGTCAGGAAATTACAATCCATGCGTGTGAAGTATTGTACACCCCACTTATAATACATGTATCACAGCAAATGACACAGATCAGTGGCTGAACATATCTTCCTGTTTATTGTTGTAGTTTCGTCTTGAATTTAATACAACTTGCGAGTGGCAAATACGACTGTTTACCTTTCATTTTGTCGATAAAGGTGCAGTATCGCTGTTACCTTAAATAGGTCACCCATCTGTTATGGTTCAAACATGTAGTGACAGGATACATGCTAATTAAACAAGGATGTTTTTATACTATTTTAGGTGACAGTATTTTGTAAGATAATCTATGTGACAATTTAATCACACTTGCGAGACGCCTTAATTGACACACATGTGAATGTAAATATATAAATGGATTTTCCGCGTCGTTATATCATTTGCATTTATTATATTTGTTTACTGCAAAGACCACATGAATCATGCTGAATCGCAAATCTGAAGTGTTATAGGGATACATAAACATAAACAGAATGGATTAAAACATGACACCTGGACTGGCCATGGGCTGTAGTGTATACAGTTTGTGTGTGTCATGCGGTCTTATATTCAGGTATTATTCACTTTATAATGTATATGCTAATCTCCCTCTCTCTCTCTCTCTCTCTCTCTCTCTCCGTGCGTGTAAGGTGATGGTGGTGGTGGTGGTGGTGGTAGGGCAGCATACTGTGTTACCATTGCCCTTCCGTGATAGTTCCTGTTTTAAGTCAGCGATAGTGTAGACTCAAACTTCATATACAAAACACATTGAATAAATATCATACATTCACACCTAGACCGACAATGACCTACTTTTCATAAGTCATGGAAGAGTTTATTTTGTTTCTCCATCATATGACATGCAATTAAAACTGTATTCCATATGTACCTAATTGTTAATATGTGTATTTGTAATCTTTGTAAAAGAGGAATTAAAGAGTATATATATATATATATACTACCAATTTCAAGCTTGTAAACATGGCTTAAAACCCGTATATATGAACATCTATACCTGGGTCCATATTCGTAAAGCTTCTTAGCAATATCTTAAGTAAATTTTTTATCAATATTTAACATATTTTTCTATCAGTTCAAGACGTTTTCTTAATATTGCTAATACGGTTATGGACACATAAAATCTAGAGCTAAATATTTATCTTAAAATAGATGGTTTGTAGTGACCTTAGGGTTAACACGGAGATTAAAAAATATGTAAAAATCGGTTATTGTGACTCGGAGTAATATTGTCCACTTAAGTTGCCTATGAATACGGGCCCTGGGCCATATTAAGATTTTTACGTATTTTTAAAACTCATTATTAACCTCTCAGGGACATTAGGCCAAAAGAGACAACTGAAATACAACCTACAACTAGTAATATATAGTTTTCTGGGGCATGTTTTATTTGGAAGGACTTTGGTGTACGTATGCATTTAGAACCCCCTGAATCACACACACAAAATGAACAAAGGGTAACTTCTACAATGATAACATCATACCGATAAAAATAATTTATTTATCAACTTATTGGATTAGCCCATTGTTAAACCGTAGTGATTTTCAATCCGAAAGTCATGGGTTCGAAACTGGAATAGGCTATACTATATTCAGTAAATGGGTGTGTATTTTTGATGTTACTAGGCTAAACTATATTTCAGTAAATGGGTGCGTATTTTTGATGTTACTAGGCTATACTATATTTCAGTAAATGGGTGTGTATTTTTGATGTTACTAGGCTATACTATATTTCAGTAAATGGGGTGTGTATTTTGATGTTACTAGGCTATACTATATTTCAGTAAATGGGTGTGTATGTTTGATGTTACTTTGTCGATCGCAGGTAAAGAAATGAAAAAGCTTCGCTATAAAACTGCCTTATATACGGGTTTCCAGCCATGTTTCACGAACTTGAAGTTGGCAGTAAAGCAAGCGTTAACCGCTCCCACACGCCCACTAGCCGTCTATACAGCTATAGTATCTTTAAGTACCTATATTTTACACTACCCTGATTCCGGTTAAGTATTTCCAGTAGATCTCTTTCTTCTCCATGTCATCTATAGCCCTAGACTAGTTAAATTAAATACAGTATCATAACAAAAATAGATTGTCATGACCGACATTGGCATACAATTTTACGTTTTATTGTTTCGTGTTAAGGATTTCCATTAGACTTCCATCAAACTTCATACGTCAACATACGTTGTCATAACGCACACGTAATGCGCCAAGTCGAGTTTTGTTCATTAGCTCTACTATAGTCATAAATTATTAAACTTCAGAGAAACATGAACTTCAAGATGAGAACTACAAATGCGTCTCAAGGTAGGAGAACTCGACAAACTTTGAAATAAATTTTAGTTCACCTTGATCGACATTTACTTACTTTTTATAAGTCATTGATTCATATACGTGCATTTTGGTTATCTCAGTATAGCATACATATAGCCCTACAGACTTAACATTTCAATACACAGCTCATTTCTTTTTACCGAAGGGCATTGGTCTAGTGGTAGAGCGTCTACCTTGTATTCGGAAGGTCGTGACATACCAAATACTTTTTAAAAACGGTAGTAGTCACGTGTAACCTAAATAACGGGTAGTGCTACGTCCGGTTGGCCCAGTGTCAGACTCTGTGGGATATGACTATCATGTACTACGGCCTGGTATTCCAGAGAGGCAGATCTATAAATACTATACATATACAGTAGGTAGATCCTCACCACATAATAAGACACATTCAAAAATTCCAGACTCAATTGTGCCTATACTTTTCGGTAGCTACCTTTAGGATGTCCTATCGGTTCAATGGCGGAAGAACTAAACACCTTAACTACACGCACACACATACAGCTCGGTTTCTAAAACATTTCATAGTTTGGTTTGTTTATGTTTAACACATTCACCCCTTTTAATAATATTACTGTGTATTTCACACACGGTATTCAAATCTATCAAATGCTTCACTGCTTCACTGCTTATCTAGGCAGTGGGCGTAATGTCCCATTCATTAACACTTATTCAGCTGCCTTGATCCTTACATGGGTTTTGCATTTGTCTGTGGTTAACAGACTGTGAGTCATGTAGTTGACGATAAGCAGGCATTACAACTTCAATTCCTAGTGAACTCGTCTGAACAACTTGAATGGTATAAACACATACTATGTAAAGGTTACCTGTGCCTGTGGATTTGACGTTTTCGTAGATCAGTCTACTCAGTGTAGAATATGGCAATGTTATTTCCGAGATCTTTATGTCCGGGATGTTTTCGGAGCAGAATGAAATCCTAAGTGCACGGAATCGGAAGTATTGGAATGTAATAAGTGCAAATCTTTAAAAGTATTTTTATGGATGAAGATGCATGACATTTAATGAATCCATGAATATATAACTACAAAGTTTAGCGTTATATCGGTTTTATTATAATGCCAAAAAAGCAGTGAAAAAGAAACAATTTCAGTTGTCCACACTGTCACTTAAAATGATTTCTGACTTTTTTCCTTCTCAGTTTGCATTTGAACGATTATATCAATAAGACATTGGCCAAGTTTCACAGTGCATACTGTTAACGCATCCATTGCGTAGTTATTGCTTTTGATAAAAACAGCAACACTTATTTCAGCTTGTTAACTTTTAGATTTTCATTAATTATACAAACAATTGTTTGCATTCCTACCACACAGTCATGTTTATTTACTTTTCGGCAACTTTTTTACGCTTGCGTAAATTTTTTCTTGTATACAATATTGATACGGCATTGTTACTATCGTATTTGTGCGGACATGTTACAGTATTAATCAATAAACAAATGATAATAAACCCCCAAATGGGGCATACTGGTAAATTATCACAGCATGTGGCCATTATAGAGAGTACATTTAAAGGGAATGTAGCGGCACAGCCAAACAAGCTCTATTATTGAGAGTTCTGAAAAACTTGGGAAAAATTATAGAATTATCAAAATCGAATGATAAACAAAAAAGATAATACCATTTAAAGGTTATTCTAAAACTAATATGGGAGCCGCCATTTTTAGAACTATGACATCATAGTTCCATATTACCATATATGGAATATTGATAAATATCATTTAAAACGAAGAAAATCACTGCAAATGAATGCATTTTTTACTGGTCATGTTAAGCATTATTGCCATTAAGTATTACATATTTTTCATACATCTGCTGTCGTTTTTAGCTCTACTGGCCAAGGGCCAGCAGAGCTTATGGGATGGTGTGTTGTCCGTCTTCCGTCGTCCGTCGTCTGTCGTCCGTTAACTTTTCTTCAAACGACTTCTCCCCAGAAACCGCTTGGCTAATTTTGACCAAACTTCACATGGATGATCCTTAGATGAATGCTTTTTAGATTTGTTAAAATTAGGTCAGCGCTACATCCAAGGTGGCTGCCATTACCATATATGGTCGACACCTTAAAAAATCTTCTTCTCCAGAACCGCTGGACAGATTTCAACAGTTTTTCTTTTAAAATTATCACCAACGCCTAGACTTTCAAGTTTGTTCAAATAAAGTCCCCGGGGGTCCAAAGTTTGTATATTGAGGTTTTGCATGTTTTTCATATAGACATATAGGAAAAAACTTTAAAAATCTTCTTCTCTGAAACCACAAGGCACAGAGCTCTCATGTATTACATGTAGCATCAGCTTATGGTCCTCTACTAAGTTTGTTCAAATGGTGACCCTGGGGTCAAATTTGTCCCCGCCCCGGAGGTCACAATTTTACATAGACTTATATAGGATTTTTTTCTTCATCTTCTTCTCGGAAACTACAACAGCCAGAGGTTTGATATATTGCATTTACTGTAAGCTTATGGTCCTTTACCAAGTTTGTTCAAATGGTGACCCTCGGGTCACATTGGGCCCCGCCCCAAGGGTCACATGTTTTACATAGACATGTATAGGGAAACACTTAAAAAATCTTCTTCTCTGAAACTGCAAGAGCCAGAGGTTTAATATTTTGCATTTGCTATAAGCTTGTGGTCCTCTACCAAGTTTGTTCAAATGGTGACCCAGGGGTCACATTTGGCCCCACCCCGGGGGTCACAGTTTTACACAGGCTTGTATAGGCAAAAATGAAAAAAATCTTCTTCTCTGGAATCACATGGCACAGAGCTCTCATGTATTACATGTAGCATCAGCTTATGGTCCTCTACTAAGTTTGTTCAAATGCTGACGCTGGGGTCACATTTGGCCCCGCCCCAAGGGTCACATGTTTTACATAGACATGTATAGAGAAAAACTTAAAAAATCTTCTTCTCTGAAACTGCAAGAGCCAGAGGTTTAATATTTTGCTGTTGCTATAAGCTTATGGTCCTTTACCAATTTTATTCAAATGGTGACCCTGGTGTCACATCTCGCCCCGCCCCGGGGGTCACAGTTTTACATAAATGCTTGTATAGGGAAAAACTGAAAAAAATCTTCTTCTCTGGAACTGCACAAGCCAAAGGTTTAATATTTTGCATTTGCTATAAGCTTATGGTCCTTTACCAAGTTTGTTCAAATGGTGACCCTCGGGTCACCATTTGACCCCGCCCCAAGGGTCACATGTTTTACATAGACATGTATAGGGAAAAACTTAAAAAATCTTCTTCTCTGAAACTGCAAGAGCCAGAGGTTTAATATTTTGCATTTGCTATAAGCTTGTGGTCCTCTACCAAGTTTGTTCAAATGGTGACCCAGGGGTCACATTTGGCCCCACCCCGGGGGTCACAGTTTTACATAGGCTTGTATAGGCAAACATGAAAAAAGTCTTCTTCTCTGGAACCACATGGCACAGAGCTCTCATGTATTACATGTAGCATCAGCTTATGGTCCTCTACTAAGTTTGTTCAAATGCTGACCATGGGGTCAAATTTGTCCCCGCCCCAAGGGTCACAGTTTTACATAGACTTATATAGGATATTTTTTTTAAAAATCTTCTTCTCGGAAACTACAAGAGCCAGAGGTTTGATATTTTACATCTATTATAAGCTTATGGTCCTTACCAATTTTGTCCAAATGGTGACCCTGGGGTCACATTTGGCCCCGCCCCAAGGGTCACATGTTTTACATAGACATGTATAGGGAAAAACTTAAAAAATCTTCTTCTCTGAAACTGCAAGAGCCAGAGGTTTAATATTTTGCTGTTGCTATAAGCTTATGGTCCTTTACCAATTTTGTTCAAATTGTGACCCTGGTGTCACATCTTGCCCCGCCCCGGGGGTCCCAGTTTTATATAAATGCTTGTATAAGGAAAAACTCAAAAAAATCTTCTTCTCTGGAACTGCAAGTGCCAAAGGTTTAATATTTTGCATTTGCTATAAGCTTATGGTCCTTTACCAAGTTTGTTCAAATGGTGACCCTCGGGTCACATTTGACCCCGCCACAAGGGTCACATGTTTTACATAGACATGTATAGGGAAAAACTTAAAAAATCTTTTTCTCTGAAACTGCAAGAGCCAGAGGTTTAATATTTTGCATTTGCTATTAGCTTATGGTCTTCTACCAAGTTTGTTCAAATGGTGACCTATTGGTCACATTTGGGCCCACCCTGGGGGTCACAGTTTTACTTATGCTTGTATAGGAAAAAAAATGTTTTTTTTTTTTTTTTTTTTTTTTTTTTTTTAATTCCTTTTTTTTTTTTTTTTTTTTTTTTTTTTTTAATTTTTTTTTTTTAATTTTTTTAATTTTTTTTTTCTATGTTGGACCAGTCGGACCAGTAACAGAGGAGTTATGGCTCTTGATTTAGTTAAAAATGCTATATTTTGCCTCGTTAATACGGTAGGGCCTTTATTTTTCATCTGATCTTTGCCAAGCTTTACCAGATTCTTTAGTTACGGCCCTTGATTTAGTCAAAAAGCTGTTTTTTGCCCGAAACTTCCAATAAAACATAAATGGCAATCACTCGCTTCATTGATGTTATAAGAGCCATGTTAGCCAGTAGAGCGTCCACAGGCCCTCTTGGGCCTCTTGTTTCCCTATATATCAGTAAATATTCATATTTATATTTATAAATATTCCATATATGGTAATTTAGAACCGTGATGTCATAGCTCTCAAAATCGCCGCTTCCATATCCGTTTCAACAGAAACTTCAAATGATCATATCTTCTTTGTTTATCATTCGATTTTGATAATTCTTTCACCGTTATGCAAGTTTTTCATAACTCTCAATAATAAAGATAATTTGGCTGTCGCTACATTCCCTTTAATACAAATGGCAGTAAACAACCAATAAGTTCTGTATTTATCAAATATGGTTATTTAATATTTATTTGTTAATAAAGTACATTTTATACACATTTTCAGTTACCAAGAAGTTCTGTATTTATCAAATATGGTCATTTAATATTTATGTGTTATTAAAGTACATTTGATACAAATTTGCAGTTACCAAGAAGTTCTGTATTTATCAAATATGATCTTTTAATACTGGTCTGTTATTAAAGTAAATTTGATACAAATTGCAGTAACCAAGAAGTTCTGTATTTATCAAATATGATCCTTTAATATTGGTCTGTAATATTGCTTGTATACAATATTGATACGTCATTGTTACTAATGCCCCTGTCACACAATAGCGCGTTTCCACTGCGTCGGCACGGCGTTGTTTAATTTTCCAGAACGCCGTGAGATCGCAAGAAAAATCTGATATTTTTTCGTGAAGATGGAGATGTCACGGCGTCCTCACAGCGACCATGGCGTTGCTACGGAGCTCCCATGGCGTTCTATCGCGTTCCTACGGAGTTCTTGTTGGCGATTGTCTGCGCTCTCACGGCGCTTCCACTGCGTGCACTGCGCTTTCACGGCGCTCACACTGCGCTGACGGCGTGTTGAAGACGTTCGTTTGCACTACCTATAATTCATTTATACTATTTTGTTCGTTTTTGTCATGCAAACGCCGATGGACGCGGTAGAAGCACCTTGGGAGCGCAATGATCGCCGTGACAGCTCCGTACAGTCGTTGTAAGAGCGCAGTAAAATAAATAACACTCCGTATAAGCGCCGTAGACGCGCCGTATAAGCGCGTTAGAGACGCAGTGACATATCAGAGAACGCCGTACAATCTCCGTGCAAGCGCCACCGACAACCACAGCGTTCGCACTGCGACCTCTGTGCGCGCCCGCGGAGCTCCTGTGGCGTTGTAGGAGACCTTACTGCGCTGCTATGGCGACCTTACGGCGACCCCACTGCGCTCATATCAGAACGCCGAGCGACGGCGTTTGTTTTGTGCATGCTCAAAGTGCGCGCCGTCGCTTGGCGTTCTATGCGATCCCAAAGCGTCTACTGGCGATGCCACTGCGTTGCTGCGGCGATGCTTGCGATCGTACTGCGCGCACCTCGGCGTTCTGCATTTTTCTTGGACGCCGTTGGATCGCCGTGAGAACGCGGCCCTAGTGTGACAGGGGTTTATCGTATTTGTGCGGACATATTACAGTATTAATCAATAAATGTTACAGTATTAATCAATAAATGTTACAGGATTAATTTAATCAATAAATGTTACAGTATTAATCAATAAATGTTACAGTATTAATCAATAAATGTTACAGTATTAATCAATAAATGTTACAGTATTATTCAATAAATGTTACAGTATTAATCAATAAACAATTGATAATAAACCCCCAAATGAGGCATACTGGTTAATTATCACAGCATGTGGCCATTATAGTGAGTACATTTAATAAAAATGGCAGTAACCAAGAAGTTCTGTATTTATCAAATATGGTCATTTAATAGTGGTCAGTTATTAAAGTAAATTTGATACAAATTGCAGTTACCAAGAAGTTCTGTATTTATCAACAAACACAACAGACGGAATTAATTAATGGTGATATTGTTTACATCAATATTGGATTAACAAATCAAGCCTTTCAAAACCTACGGATACAATATGCGAAATGTCAAGATGGTTTCAGAGCTACTGCGCTCACATAATTTAAGTCTACAAACTACAGATTTTCAATTTAAAAGATTGAATTGTTTCAATGCTTATCAGTCTCTTCCTTTCTGTGGGTGCGCCAAGCCGTCGCGGGTAGATATAGAGTTTAATTATTGTTGAAGTGATACGGGAAATAATTCCCGAGTGAGAAAGATTCTAGCGATATAGAAACGAGTGCGTTTTCGCACGAATTTCTATATCAAAACGCACTCGTTTCTATATCGCAAGAATATTTCTCAAGAGTGAATTATTTTTCGTATCACGACAAAAATATTAATTAACCTACATAATATATATTCTATGATGAATTTCTTTCCAATCGTCTTTTGACACAAGTATTCCTTCTTCTGTCACTCCTTTGGCGACAGCGCGGAGTAATATCATGACGTCAATTCGTGACGTAATATCGTGACGTCTATCGTTTGGTTCATAACATTTGGCTACTGTGCTATCTTGCACACTACATGCTAGGCGAGATAGCACAGTAGAGGAAGGGATATGTTATAGATTTTCTTAAACTGGGACATTTCTATAATTCATCACTCAATATATAATATATTTACTTAAAACGTCAAGCGCAAAAAACGTAAACAAACTGCGTTTTGAGCGGCTTTTATGATGGCGGTCAAAATGACACCAGTGATGTAAATTGTATTCAGCTGACAATGTACAAAGATGGCATACATAAACAAATAGATTTACATGATGTATTCGTTTGTTACACAGTGGAGTTTAAGTTTTTACATGTTTTGTCTATTCTGTTTTATTAAAAACACAATTTCTAGGCATTTACAAATCGCCGACTGTTTCGAAAATTTAAGTGAAATTTGAGCTTTTAATCAAATTGATAATTACAATTTGTTCTTATAGCGAGAAAAAAGACGACACCAATGACGTCAAGAAAAATCTTCCTCTACAAGTCTGCAAAATATCATTACAATTTGGAAAAAGTACTTTTTTCTACCCCAAAAAACGTTACATGACCGTCCATACAATTTCACGCGGAAATAATGAGACATTTTTCAATCGGGTGCTTTCAACAAAACACTTTTAAAATCACTTTTTTATTATTAAAATTCATAAAGAATTTATACAAACCATTTCCTTATAAAATAACCATTATTTTCATATTCTACTTTTTAAAAAATGTGCCGTCTATATTGTGTTATTGTAAAAATTATCTCCGATAAAAATGCATCGATATAGGAAATTTTTATTTTGTAACGTTAATTCAATTTTTATGGATTTTAACAGCGAGAAAAAAGACAAGAGCATGAACGATGAGTTTAATCCTTCCTCTAGCAGTATTTAAATTTTCAAGAAAATTTGAAAAAAGTACTTTTTGCTACCCCAAAAAAACGTTTGGTCACCAGTTTACGCAAACGCTGTGTAGAGAGACACGGCAGATGAGTAAACAGAGGTCAGCTCACTGCGTGATACATTCTGAAATTAGTTTATAAACGGTAATGAACAAAATGTCATTCAGTAGCTAAATGTTTATAAATAAATCGGTAACATGATAGATCTTTTAAATTGTAATTTTATTAAAAACTAACAACAATCACAATACCGTGTTTTCCCGAAGTCCACATTCCAACACCACAAGTTACAAGAAATGTGACGTCACATGAGTTTTTAAAACTTTCACAGCCTAGACACAGGGTGAAAGGATGTACGCGGACAATATTTGTCATCTCAATTCTCAAGGATGGGTGTGCTTGTGTTTGTTTGTTTTTGGTCGCGGAGCCCTTTAAAAAAACACACCATAGGCTAGGCTATTATCCCTCCGACGACACCCACCCCGCCCCTCCCGCCTTTCCCATACCAAAACATGTGGTTATGGGTTAACATGTATATGACTGACAGTATGTAAGGTCATTTGGATGATAGACTAACAAAATATGAACTATGGGTTTATTGATTGGAACAACAACCTCAGATGGAGATGAGATGGAGATAAATATTTCCATCAGACATGCCATCACCAGGGTTCGAGCACAGCTCTTAGGTGCAACACCTTATCCACTGTATTACCGAGGCCTCTGACTCAAATCAATTACAGGTATCATCATTCTGATTTAAAAAAACAACATCTACCCACTACCATGAAACTCTGCCCTGAATGCCTGAATGTCTAATCACACAAAAGTGGGTCTTAGACAATGAAATAAAACATGTGGTAAAACAATCGTGCCTCAACCGAGACTAAGTCTCGGATCAAGTGACAGCACTCACAATTGACAGAATACTCTGGTGGTAAGGTCGTCCTTGTTTAGATACCCCTCCAAGAAAGCGGGCATGGCATATACTGTTACCCTTGTCTGGTCGTTTGATTCCTCTCATTTAGTAAATCATACAACTTTCAAATGGAATGGAAAAACATGTTCATACTAAAATGAGCTTGACCTACTTACACACTATTGATTCTTGTGTATTTGTGACTGACGGCGCTAAATGGGGCATCCGTGTCCAATGGACACATTTTCGAGGTATAGGTTGATGGTTGGTTGAATGGTGTTTACGTCATTTTCAGCACATTTTAGGCTATATACGAGTCGGTTTTTGCTGTTTTTTGTGTTTTTTGATGTGTGTGTGTGTGTGTGTCCTGAGTAGAACCAGTACTGTATGCATCCTACCAACTGTCAGAATCGGCACCTTCTCACTTGTAAACATGTCGAGCTCCCAGTGGGATTACAATTATAGGAAGGGGTCCGTTAGGTTACCAATCGTACAGCGAACACATACCTGTCAAGTCTCACGCATTGGCCATTGAGCGCCAGACACGCATTTTTGTGTCAATTCACGCGCACACGCATACGTTCTATGTTCTCACGCGTTCTGAATAGTTGCCTATTGCTATTTGTTGCCGACTTCTTTTTATAAAATGTAGTTCACCAATTCAATTTCTCCACCCGGTATGCTCAATTTCCTTTTTTCTTTGACGTTGAAATGTGTGTTTAAATGTTAACAAGAGGTCAATGACATTGAAGCTCTACTGATAGGTTTTTGATAGCTAGATCAGCATTCCTGTGAAGTTTCATGAAATTCCGTCAAGTAGTTTCAGAGGAGTAGTCGCTACAAGTTTTCATTATATAACTCTATGTAAACAAAGATGGCCGCTGGCAGCCATGTTTAACGTCGAATTAAAATAATTTTCGACAAGGATCAACATCATGTCATACTGATAATTTTAGGAAAATACGCATATCAATATTACTTATAGTTTTCAAGAAGTAGTCGCTACAAACTTTTTTTTGAAAATTTATTTTTAGCGGTGGCGGCCATCTTGAATTTCCGGCCGACCTGAAATTTTGCTAGGATCAAATAGACATCAAGAGCAACATTCCTGTGAAGATTCACGGAAATCCGTCGAGTAGTTTCAGAGGAGTAGTCGCTACAAGTTTTTACTAACTAACTCTATATAAACAATGTCATGCTGATCATTTTAGAAAAAGCCGATCTTTACCAAACTTTAACAGGTCGTTAATATCAATGACAGCTCGGACAAGTTCGAAAACCAGCCAGATCGGACCAGTAACAGCAGAGTTATGTCCCTTGATTTAGTTAAGACAATAGGGCCCTTATTTTTCATCCGATCTTTACCAAACTTACCAGATTGTTAATATCAATGAATGCTCAGACTAGTTCGAAAACCAGTTTGATCGGACCAGCAACAGCGGAGTTATGGCCCTTGAATTAGTTTAAAATGCTATGCTATATTTTGCCTCTTTAAGACGATAGGGCCATCATTTTTCATCCGATCTTTACTAAACTTTACCAGATTGATAATATCAATTACAGCTCGGACAAGTTCGAAAACCAGCCAGATCGGACCAGTAACAGCGGAGTTGTGGCCCATGAATTTGTTAAAAATGCTATATTTTGCCTCGTTAAGACGATAGGGCCTTCAGTTTTCATCTAGTCTTGACCAAACTTTACCAGATTGATAGTATCAATGAAAGCTCGGACAAGTTTGAAAACCAACCAGATCGGACCAGTAACATCTGAGTTATGGCCCTTGATTTCGTTACAAATGCTATATTTTGCCTCGTTAATATGATAGGGCCTTCTTTTTTCATATGATCTTTACCAAACTTCACCAGATTTTTTTACTTCTTGTTTTATATTATTATTTTTATATTAGTTCTGTAAAAAAAAACACACAAAAAAAAAAATCTTTCATATTTTTTTTAATTTTATTTTTAATTACTTTTTACATTTTTTTTTTGTTAACACTGTGTTGGATTTCACGAAACTTAACAGGAAGCTATGATTTCTAGTTGTGCCTATTACGTTTTTTTACGGTTCGTTGATTTTTGATGGAGTTACAGCCTCTTGATATTTACTTTAAATTTCATGTCAACGATGCTCCTGCTAAATGCCTTGTTGGATTTCTACAAAACTTGGCAGGAAGCATCGAGAAGATGTCTTGTTGTGCATATCGCGCTTTTGTTCAAGTTCGTTGATTTTTGACGGAGTTATGGTCCTGAGACATTTTTACTTTAAATTTCTTGTCGTCGCTACTCCTAAACGGCTTGTTGGATTACTACGAAATTTGGCAGGCAGGAAGCCTCAGTATGATGTCTAGTTGTGCAAAGCGCGGTTTATCAATGAAATCTTGGATAATTTAGAAAACCAGCTAGATCTTGTTAGTAACGACAGAGTTATGGCCCTTGATTTGATGAAAAATGCTATATTGTATTTTCCTTTGTTAAATCTGTAGTTACTTCCATTGTTTATCTGAGAGCTGGCGTGGCGCAGTCGGTAGCGAGGCGGATTTGTAACCGGAGGCCCCGGGTTCAATCTTCCGTGGTGACACTGAGTTCCGTTGGTGTGTTCTTGGGCAAGCCACTTTCCCTTAGCCTCGTCCGTCGGATGGGGACGTGAACCGGGCGGTCTCGTGTATCGGTCTATCCTCCGAGCACGTTAAAGAACCATAGGAATCTATTCGATAATAAGAGTAGGGCAGGTTCCCGGATTCCTATGTATCCTTCCCCTCTCTCTGGGGCGGCTCTAAATAACCTATACTGTGTTGATGAGCCGTTTAACAACATTCAATTCATTGTTTATCTGATCTTTACCATATAAGAGCTGTTTTAGCCAGCAGAGCGTCCTCTTGTTTAAAATGTTATTTTTAGATTTGGCGGCCATCTTAGATTTCACATCAACATGAATTTTTGCTAGGATCAACTAGACTTCATGGGCAACATTTCTTTAAAGTTTCATGAAAATCAATTCAGTAGTTTCAGAGGAGTAGTCGCTACAAAAAAAAGTTTACGGGCGGACAGACAGACAGACGGACAGACGGACGACGGACACCGCACCACGGCATAAGCTCTACTGATCAGAGATCAGCAGAGCTTATGCCGTGGTGCGGTAAATAAGATAAATAATTATTTGTGACAAATAAATTCTATTAAATTGTACCACAGACCATCTCAGACTTCCTGCGCCCCGCCAACCTTGACCCCACAACCCAAGAAACAACCGCCCCTTGGAACCCCATATCACTCTTGACATCCACTGGGTCTTGACAGCTATGAGAACAGTAACCGGATAGTAGCAAAATAAATTCAGTTCGCCATTAGAAGACTCGTTGGCTTGAGATGTACAAAGTCTTCTTTTCTTTTTAAATTACATATTTTGTCTAGTTTGTGAAAAATACATCAAGCGGGGATCAGTTGGTTATTCCTACTTCATTATTACCCCCAAATATAGTTTTGCTGCGGTCGGTCCCTTCGCTGCCTCCCTTTCGATTTCTGAATGGTGACGATTTCTATTCATAACCTCTATCCGACTTAGTGTTTTCCAAAAGTTTGTAGTCTCTATATAGATCAAACTCTTAATCGTGAAGAGTGATGATAGTAAAATCTCTATGAATAATTGGTGCAAGTATTTGAAATACGGAGGCAAATGATTGGTTAAAAAAGTAGAGTAAACACTAATTTAAGATGGGAGTTTTAAAATAACAAGAGCATGATATTTCTTATGTTAGAACGGAACTCGTTATGTACCCAACAGAACTCGTTATGTACTCAACGGAACTCGTTTAATATGGAAAACTAGACGACTTGACTAGTTTTTGATTCATTAAAACTCATTTATACTAATTCGTATGATGCTTTACGGCGCTTATAATTTCTCGTTTTGTGAAAATAGCACTTTATTTGAATTGGATGTGCAACTGATATCAATATAAACCCCTTTAAACTAATAGTTATGATTTAGCAAAATAAAAAGCCGAGTGGTCGAAATTTCCAGACCAAACATTTTCATCTTTAAATTACTCAAGATTTATTGCTAGAAGAGTGTTCCATGGAACATTTGTTTTGCCTGCCATATGCTTACATGTATTTCAGCAAATATGAATCTAACTATAGAAGCTTGAAGACAAGGGTTGCAATCCTTCGTGAATTTTGGAGCAGATTTTTAAATTTATGAAAAGAGGCATGCCTCTGTTATGGATAATTGATAAGGAATAACTGTATAACGTGTTATGACCATAGGCCAGTATTTTGCCAAGTTACGAGGTAGGTTAGATTGCAGGTTAACGTTTTATGAAAAATGGCATACCTATGCTAAAATGAAAGTCCGAGTTATTGGACATGTGTAACAACATCTCCTGGGGAGTTATTGGACATGTGTAACAACATCTCCTGGGAAGTTATTGGACATGTGTAACAACATCTCCTGGGGAGTTATTGGACATGTGTAACAACATCTCGTGTGGAATGATGAAGATGTGTGTGAAGTTTCACAAACATAGATCAAATATTTTTCAAGTTATGACCAAGGTTAGGTTGCATGTTAATGTGTGCCGGACGACAAAGTGATCTCTAAGCGTCTGCCATGCCACGCAAGTAGATACAAGAAGGGGTATAACTCTGCATTGAATAACTGATAAGGAAGATAGGTATACAGTTTCATGACCATAGGCATATATTTCGACAAGTTATGGACGAGGTTAGGTTGAGGTTAACGTTTTATGAAATGGGGCATAACTCTGCCAAATGAAATTCAGAGTTATTGGACATGTCAGTAGTACTGAACAAAATAACTTGACAAAGAAGAACTGGATAAATGTATTAATATAGTGGCCTAAGTATATATTTATATATATAATCATGTCATGTTTAATGGCAACAGAAATCGACGCGGCAATTCCGATTGCAAACCAAGCTGAATGGATAAGACCATTTTGGCCTTCATTTGCAAGTTTATTACACTAGTGAATTATGATAAATAGGTCATGCAAGTTAGATGATGAAACATGCTTTTCAAAGTTAGGTTGTAGGTTAAAGGGACACATGACAATCTTGAAGTTTTTATCAAGTATTACTCTCGATTTATAATCCAGTATAATCATGCTTGCATACATTGAATAAAAGTTTGTGTTTTTATTTTTCCTTCGTTATTCTACCATAGGTTTAAATATATTTATATTGGTACACTAGGCTAGCGCTAGGATTTCCTTTAGACTCCTACTATACTATCATCAGGACATATATATTCAAAGAGAATTTGCTTAATATTATTCTTATAACTACAGTGATTGTTTTCACCCTTTTTGGGAATGGTACCGGTACCCATTTAATTAGGAAAATTCGCGTCATTTTGCCTTCAATTGGAAATAGTTCACTATCACACAAAAGCAAGTTGGGAATGGCACCGTTTTTCGGTGCCATGTATATAAGGAAAAAAACACTGATATTAATGATTGAACAAATGCAAGTTATGTAGAAAAACTAACTGGACGCCGCGAATTTTAAAACAATCAAGATTGCCGTGTGTCCCTTTAAAGTGTGCCGGACGCCAGACAATGTTTTCTTTCTATTCCTTGGGAACATAATACATACCATCACAACTGGAAATTTTAGCGTGATTGTTCATACAAATTGGAAAAAAATACAGTAAAACATTCATTTTATAAGTATTTTTAATACTATTTATGTACATCAAGGTCAACTAAATGCATTTAAACCTTTTCTCCTCAATACTTGTCACACGTACGCTCCTTTTTTTCAATCTTTCAATTGGGAACGTTTTTTTTTAAACATAGCTCATCATCGACATGTAATCTTGGTTATGTATGGTTATGGTTATGTTCAATACAATTATGTATTTCTTCAACTTCTCAATGGATGTTGTTTTTTATTGACTTTGAGTACGAAATAAGCATCTATACTTTCTTTCACATCATTCTCAATGGCACGGATGAAAGTGATATTTATGCAGGAGGAAAACCGATGATCCAGGGATTTTTTTTTGAGTATAAGCATCATGTCATTCTTCATGTAGATGTAGTTCAAGATAATCCATTGAAATTATTTTTTATCACTTGGCTCCATTAGTTGTATACCGTAACCATGCACTTTGTGAAAATGGCAGCAACTTGTCTGAAAATAAAGAAAATGCACTTATTAGGTAAGTTCTACCATCTATTCATCGGATTTCTGTGGGTATGGCGGCTTTATACTTACTTATTCAGCTGACCAATCAAACTTTGACCACTGTATAATCATCATATTAGTGATACTAAACTTAGATTCGATATCCTGCAGAAACAGGATTCATGTACTACAGTAGGGGTGCTGTTAGTATATATTGGCCTGCATAAAGCGGCAGATACACAGCAGTTACGGTAGGCAGATAGGGCTGTCGGTTAGGATCTTGGTTCGATAAAGAACAGTTCGGTGTTACGAACATGGCTGGTGTTTACGGCAACAAGATTGTTGTTAGAGTTAGGAAGTAATTGAATCTGACTGTTGCAGAAGTAACTGATTAACTTTATGTTTTGAACTGAACATGCTTACATCAACAATTACTTGTTTAATAAAACTATACGATCACTTTGCTATTCAACGTAATAAACTATACGAACTTTGACACGTGTGTGTTGTGTTTTTACACGAGCTACTTATTTCAACACACACGTCTCAAAGTCCGTATAGTTTATTACGTTAGCTGAATGACACTACTTAATGAGGAAACAACAGCATCCTACGTCTTTAGATAACAGAAGTTCAAATATAAATCATGTCCTGGTATATCCGGATAGTGTCACTTAGCCACTTATGAACCCCCGGTGAACCCCCGGTTTCATCTGCTGAACACATTATACATGTATAATTCAATGCCTAAATTTTACCACTTATAGAAATATAGTTGTCAGCATTTTCCTTTTATTTTACGTTAGTAAAATACTCATAAACGAGAAATGATACTGTATAAGTTAAGTCCCCTATGCATGACTCTGTTACAGAGAGCTAGACCACTACGGTCAGTGTATTTACAGTGTGTGTGTATATCTCCTTGAAAAACAAAGTTTATTAGAAATGAACGCTATTTCTTTTAAAAGAAAATAAATAAATAAAGTAAATGTAAATATTCAATGCAATTTGTTGCTATTTAATGAGCCGTGGAGCCCAGAGATATGACTTGAAATACATGTATGTAAATCAAAAGAAAATATTTTTTCTTGAGCCAGGGCCTTTTTACCAGTTTTGGGGAAAGGGCCTAAATGGGGGAAAAATCCATGAATGGGGAATGCAATTTCCTGAGGTAATTCTTTCTAAATATATTATTGTCATCAGGATGTGAAATGCTTTTTTCACCATATAAATAAGACCTGCATACAAACCTCTATGACATCCATGTTTTTAGTTTCCTTCAACCTCAACAGTCAACTCGTCCAACCATGAGTCACAGCGGATGTCAGATCAGAATATGTATTTGGTTCTGAAGTCACGCAGGCATCATGTCTCCCTATGGAAATAAACGAAACAATAGAAAAACACTCTATATAACTATCATCTAAAATTTGAATATTTCATTAAGGATTCAATTTTATTTATAATTTACAGTAAGCTTGTTAGAACATACTGTAGATTGGTATAAAACATGTTGGCTATGACACTTACTTGTTCGTGGCTATGGTTGGCCTATATATTTTTTCAAGAAATGGAAGGCAATTTAACTGGGTCAATTTAACGGGGTCAGCTTAACTGGGTCAACTTAACTGGGTCAACTCAACTTGGATCAGTCTAAAGCGCTATTAGTGAAACTTGCTGTTTGATATGATTACACGTTTAAGGCCATGTGACCCATGTGGAAATCTATAACTCATGGCGAAGTATAGAAGTCGATAAATATAGAGCTGACCATAACAGTTGTTGGTTTGCTGTTTCCCTACCTACCCACGTTAAGGCCATGGTTAGTTCCATATGTGACCAATGTGGAAATATATAACTAATAGGTTAAAGGGACACATGACAATCTTGAAGTTTTTATCAAGTATTACTCTTGATTTATAATCCAGTATAATCATGCTTGCATACATTGAATAAAAGTTTGTGTTTTTATTTTTCCTTCGTTATTCTACCATAGGTTTAAATATATTTATATTGGTACACTAAGCTAGCGCTAGGATTTCCTTTAGACTCCTACTATACTATCATCAGGACATACATATTCAAAGAGAATTTGCTTAATATTATTCTTATAACTACAGTGATTTTTTTCACCCTTTTGGGAATGGTACCGGTACCCATTTAATTAGGAAAATTCGCGTCATTTTGCCTTGAACTGCAAATAGTTCACTATCACACAAAAGCGAGTTGGGAATGGCACCGTTTTTCGGTACCACGTATATAAGGAAAACAACACTGATATTAATGATTGAACAAATGCAAGTTATGTAGAAAGACTAACTGGACGCCGCGAGTTTCAAAACAATCAAGATTGCCGTGTGTCCCTTTAAAGTGTGCCGGACGCCAGACAATGTTTTCTTTCTATTTCTTGGGAACATAACACATACCATCACAACTGGAAATTTTAGCGTGATTGTTCATACAAATTGGGACAAAATACAGTAAAACATTCATTTTATAAGTATTTTTAATACTATTTATGTTCACCAAGGTCAACTAAATGCATTTAAACCTTTTCTTCTCAATACTTGTCACACGTTCACTCCTTTTTTCAATCTTTCAATTGGGAACTTTTATTTTTAAACATAACTCATCATCGACAAGTATGCTTGGTTATGTATGGTTATGTTTATGTTCAATAAAAATATGTATTTCTTCAACTTCTCAATGGATGTTGTTTTTTATTGACTTTGAGTACGAAACAAGCAATTATACTTTCTTTCACATCTCTGTCAATGGCTCGGATGAAAGTGATATTTATGCAGGAGGAAAACCGATGATCCAGGGATTTTTTTTTGAGTAATAAGCATCAAGTCATTCTTCATGTAGATGTAGTTCAAGATAATCCATGGAAATTATTTTTCATCAGTTGGCTCCATTAGTTGTATACCGTAAGCATGCACTTTGTGAAAATGGCAGCAACTTGTCCGAAAAATAAAGAAAATGCACTTATTAGGTAAGATCTACCATCCATTCATCGGACTCCTGTGGGTATGGCGGCTTTATACTTTATTTATTCAGCTGACCTATCAAACTTTGACCACTGTATAATCATCATATTAGTGATACTAAACTTAGATTCGATATCCTGCAGAAACAGGATTCGTGTACTACAGTAGGGGTGCTGTTAGTAAATATTGGCCTGCATAAAGCGGCAGAGACACAGCAGTTACGGTAGGCAGATAGGGCTGTGGGTTAGAATCTTGGTTCGATAAAGAACGGTTCGGTGTTACGAACTTTGCTGGTGTTTACGGCAACAAGATTGTTGTTAGAGTTAGGAAGTAATTGAATCTGACTCTGTTGCAGAAGTAACTGACTAACTTTATGTGTTGAACTGAACTCGTTACAAGTTACATCAACAAATTCAATTACTTGTTTAATAAAACTATACGATCACTACTATTTAACGTAATAAACTATACGAACTTTGACACGTGTGTGTTGTGTTTTTACACGAGCTACTTATTTCAACACACACGTCTCAAAGTCCGTATAGTTTATTACGTTAGCTGAATGACACTACTTAATGAGGAAACAACAGCATCCTACGTCTTTAGATAACAGAAGTTCAAATATAAATCATGTCCTGGTATATCCGGATAGTGTCACTTAGCCACTTATGAACCCCCGGTTTCATCTGCTGAACACGTCATACATGTATAATTCAATGCCTACATTTTACCAGTTATAGAAATATAGTTGTCAGCATTTAACGTAAAATACCCATAAAAGAGAAATGATAATGTATAAGTTAAGTCCCCCATGCATGACTCTGTTAGAGAGAGCTAGACCACTACCGTCAGTGTATTTACAGTGTGTGTGTGTGTGTATATCTCCTTGAAAAATAAAGTTTATTTGAAATAAACGCTATTTCTTTTAAAAGAAAATAAATAAATAAAGTAAATGTAAATATTCAATGCAATGCTGCTATTTAATGAGCCGTGGAGCCCAGAGATATGACTTGAAATACATGTATGTAAATCAAAAGAAAATATTTTTTTTTGAGCCAGGGCCTTTTTACCAGTTTTGGGGAAAGGGCCTTTTGGCCTAAATGGGGGAAAAATCCATGAATAGGGAATGCAATTTCCTGCGGTAATTCTTCCTAAATATATTATTGTCATCATGATGTGAAATGCTTTTTTCACCATATAAATTAGACCTGAATAAAAACCGCTATGAAATCCATGTTTTTAGTTTCCTTCAACCTCAACAGTCATCTCGTCCAACCAAGAGTCACAGCGGATGTCAGATCAGAATATGTATTTGGTTCTGAAGTCAGGCAGGCATCATGTCTCCCTATGGAGTTCAGATTGACCTTACGATTAGCCAATCAGATTTCAGCCTACAAAATTGTTCGGTATTGACAGCTTCACTGCGCATGTCGCATTGAACAGTATTGAAAGAGACATTGTCCGTAACTTTTAGCTTATAAAACACAAACGAATTGCGTTGACAAACATAATACACCAACCATTATTGAATATTTACTGGATTTTTTTTTTGTAAACGGAATTTAATTGTACAAATATTTTTACCATTAAGTGCATTTCTTTGAATGTATCGTGCAATAACACAGCAATAACACACGAAGACTTTTATCTTTATTCGGATATGTAGATTTGCGTTTCTTCAGTTCACTCGAATAGAATATGTTTTAATTTCATGTGAATTAAAAATGAATCGCGTGATTTCATTGGTTGAATTTAGTTGATCTTCTCATGAATATTGATTAGATGAAAGGTCAATCTGAGATGACCCGGTATGTATGTTCACAAAAAAGAATCCCTGTAGCGGAGTATCAAAATGATCACAAATGCTCAATAATTAGTTCCTGGCGCACCCACAGTTTATTGTATATTTTTTAACAGGGTCAACTTAACTGGGGTCAACTTAACTTAACTGGGGTCAACTTAACTGGGTCAACTTAAATAGGACCAACTTAACTGGGGTCAACTTAATTGGGTCAACTTAAATAGGATAAACTTAACTGGGGTCAACTTAACTGGGATCAGCTTAACTGGGTCAACTTAAATGAGACCAACTTAACTGGGATCAGCTTAACTGGATCAACTTTTTTGAGTCAACTTAACAGGGTCAATTTAACTGGGTCAACTTAACTGGGGTCAACTTAACTGGGTCAACTTAAATGGGACCAGCTTAACTGGGGTCAACTTAATTGGGTCAACTTAAATGGGACCAACATAACTGGGATCAGCTTAACTGGACCAACTTTTTTGGGGTCAACTTAACAGGGTCAATTTAACTGGGTCAACTTAACTGGGGTCAACTTAAATAGGACCAACTTAACTGGGGTCAACTTAACTGAGGTCAACTTAAATGGGACCAACGTAACTGGGGTCAACTTTACCGGGTCAACTTTAATGGGGTCAACGTAACAGGGTCAATTTAACTGGGTCAGCTTAACTGGGTTCATCTTAACTGGGTCAACTCAACTTGGATCAGTCTAAAGCGCTATTAGTGAAACTTGCTGTTTGATATGATAACACGTTTAAGGCCATGTGACCCATGTGGAAATCTATAGCTAATGGAGAAGTATAGACGTCGATATATATAGTGCTGACCATAACAATTGTTGGTTTGCTGTTTCCCTACCTACCCAGGTTAAGGCTATGGTTAGTTCCATATATGACCAATGTGGAAATCTATAACTAATAGGGTAGTATAGAAGTCGATAAATATAGGGCTGACCATAACAATTGTTGGTTTGCTGTTTCCCTACCTACCCACGTTAAGGCCATGATTAGTTCCATATGTGACCAATGTGGAAACATATAACTAATAGAGAAGTATAGAAGTCGATAAATATAGGGCTGACCATAACAATTGTTGGTTTTCTGTTTCCCTACCTACCCACGAAAAAGGGCGAAACCCAAAACATTTCATAGCAATTCTTTAACATTATTTTTTTTGTTGCTATCTTCAGTATATTTTTCTTTAATTTCTTAAGGTGTTTACTGTCCTTGGCATAAAAAAAATTCACATACATACCTATACATTTATGAAATCCTGGGTGGGGAAAAGCAAACAAACACGTTTTTAAGGATTTCCTAGAGAATATTATAAGACCTTCTTATCGAGCTTTAAATCTGAAAAAAAATGTTTATAGTAAACAGTTTTGGCAGCCCTGACAACACATTGTTTAAGATGTTTCGAGCCGCTCCAGAGAGGAGAGAATAAGTATACATAGGCATCCTAAAACGGTGCCCTTTCCTTACTATGGAAAATATTTAACAAGCCCGCAGGATAGACTCCGATGCATGGGACCGCCTGGTTTACATTTACAGAGTTCCTGGCTAAGGATGCACCGAAGTAACTCAGCGGCCCCAACAAGGCTCGAACCGGTAACCTCCGGTAATCTCGGGTAATGTCCGATAATCTCATGAATCAGCCTCAAACGTGCTATCCACTGGCCACCGCGGATCCTGACACATGGTACATACATTATACCTATGCACAACTTCGTATTTGTATTAGAAATTAATTGGGTCAGCTTAAATGGGACCAACATGGCGTTGATGGCTATACTACTCTAGACGACACTGAGATATACGACACTGAGATATACGACACACTGAGATATACGACACTGAGATATTTTATTTCATATCCCTTAAATGAAATGTACAATTTTGTTTACAAAAGATCATATGCAAATTCATCAATATTTATTTTAACCGATTCATCAAATAATATTAAAAATGAATAATAACTATCACTGAAGGTGATGATTAACTCCGCAAACAAAGAGCCATACTTCTGTAATGAATTAGCAACAACAATGGGTAATGTAGAGGGGCATAATGCCATCAGTTGTTATGTTAACATGAAGGTTGGGAACGACCTATTCAAAACTGTTTTGTTTCGACGGGACGCGACGTGACGGGAAAAAAACGTGTTACACGACGGGACGTTACGGACAGCGTGATTCCTGTCATAGCCCCAACTTCACTTTGTGAAAGCAGGGGTATAACTGTAATAATCAATCTTATTATATACCTATCAATAACTATATACATAGTACCTTTATTTTCTTACAGTGAAATACAAAAACCTGTATCACCTAGAAATTTTCTGAATCTTTATCATTATGCTTCTAAAAATAGATTCCGTCCTACTAAAAATAGAACCGGGAAATTCCTAAAAATGCACGCCAAGACGACGTAACGTCAAACAAACAAAACAAGTACGTCTTATCAATGAACTTTAACTTGTAAGCTGTGGCTACACCCCCAAATATATTATGATACACCCATTTTCCTTCTGCGCTTTGTTGAAAATAAGCCTTGAAACATTTATAAATCTTCTTTATTGCAAACGTATGCAACAGAAATGTAAATATTACACTTCTATGGGTGAAAGATTGGGATTTCTCAGTGAAAGAATATTCATAATCGCTAAATATTAATAGCTAACTTCGAACAGAAAAATAACTAACAGCGACGTTGAGTATTGACGTAAATAACATGTTGTTGACGTCGACGTCATCCGCCGATAACGTTAAATAAAGCGAATAATTCTGGTTAAAATCATACATAATCTGATTAAAAATGTAATAAATAGATTATTTAACTGTTGTGATCGATTATAGGGAAATCCTTCACTCGACGGTAGGCGTGTGTTTTTTTCACTCACTCGCTTACGCTCGTTCGCGAAAAGAACCACAAGTCTACCATCTCGTGAAGGATTTCCCTATAATCGATCCCAGCAGTTAAATAATCTCTAAATATTCTATTTTTTAATCATATGTAGGAGGTATATAATAAAGGATCATTACTAGAGTACCGTGTTCTGGAAGTTTATGTATAACCTCTTGTAGGTAAATGCCAGATCAACGATCACACTCGAGGCTACGCCTCTCGTGAGATCCTTGATCTGTCATTTACCTACTCGAGGTGATACAAACGTCCAGAACACATTACTCTAGTAATAATCGATCTGATACTCGTTTAACATTCAGTCATAACAATTAAATGTCTTATCAGCATTTAAATCGGGGTACCGTCTAGTGTATGTTTGTATCACTGTATATACGTAACACATAATGCAATTGTGTATTTCTCTCAGTACATACCTGGAAATATGTCACATATCTACTTAACAAAACAAGTTTAGCATGACTTTTTACGGACATAGATTAAACATATGAACATTGATATAATTGTTTGAAGATATTAAAAATGCTAGGTTAGCATGTGCTGTTTGGAATATTGTCTTATTATATTACTTTTCTAAGCGAAGTATCAGAATTACCCCCCCATATCTTAAAATCATCTTATTTCATTATACAAACGCATTGCTTTGAACAAATGTAATGAGAGGCATTGTCAAGAAGTGTCCATTCTGTCATTTTTTGGAAAGCGCTGAAATGTGATCACAAACGAGTGTTATTCTCAAACAAAAACATTCCAAATATCGGAATTCTAGAATTACCCCCCATTTTCATTGAAATGAGAACGGTTTTCGGTAACCAATATTTTAAAGAATGTTTCCAGTTTCCATCATATATGCTTTATATTTATAACCGAATTTGTTTACAAATGACTTCGTAGTATTATTGCGTTGTATGTGCTAAATTAATTTTGCTCAGTACATGTATATATATATAATACAGACTATACACCACAGTGTAATATGTTATATGTACAGTATATAATTATAGACGAGGAAGTTACAACATGCGTCTATACTACAGACTATACACCACAGTGTAATATGTTATATGTACAGTATATAATTATAGACGAGGAAATTACAACATACGTATATACTACAGACTATACACCACAGTGTAATATGTTATATGTACAGTATATAATTATAGACGAGGAAGTTACAACATGCGTATTTAATACAGACTATACACCACAGTGTAATATGTTATATGTACAGTATATAATTATAGACGAGGAAGTTACAACATGCGTATATACTACAGACTATACACCACAGTGTAATATGTTATATGTACAGTATACAATTATAGACGAGGAAGTTACAACATGCGTATATACTACAGATTATACACCACAGTGTAATATGTTATATGTACAGTATATAATTATAGACGAGGAAGTTACAACATGCGTATATACTACAGACTATACACCACAGTGTAATATGTTATATGTACAGTATACAATTATAGACGAGGAAGTTACAACATGCGTATTTAATACAGACTATACACCACAGTGTAATATGTTATATGTACAGTATATAAATATAGACGAGGAAGTTACAACATGTATATATACTACAGACTATACACCACAGTGTAATATATTATATGTACAGTATATAATTATAGACGAGGAAGTTACAACATGCGTATATACTACAGACTATACACCACAGTGTAATATGTTATATTTGTACCATAGCTGTAATGTTTTTCCTTTATTCTTGCTTATGATATATTTTTCATAAACCTGAAGATCTGAACCTAAGCCGTGCTATAAATGCCGGTATATTTCAGCCGTGCTATAAATGTCAGATTCGGCAGTTATACCATGGCCTACTCCATTGTACACGCGCATAGTTGGAAGTTTACCCACAACCTGTCAATCAAAATGTCAATTACCGGCAATTTCTAAGGTACAAAACATTTATAGCATACTTTTCTCGTATGCGATTTATACTGCACTCTCGGGCCTGCGGCCCTCGAGAAGCAGTATAAATCGCATATACTCGAAAAAGTATGCTATAAATATTACGTACAGTATACACTTATAGACGAGGAAGTTACAACATGCGTCTATACTACAGACTATACACCACAGTGTAATATGTTATATGTACAGTATACACTTATAGACGGGGAAGTTACAACATGCGTATATACTACAGACTATACACCGCAGTGTAATATGTTATATGTACAGTATACAATTATAGAAGAGGAAGTTACAACATGCGTCTATACTACAGACTATACACCACAGTGTAATATGTTATATGTACAGTATATAATTATAGACGAGGAAGTTACAAAATGCGTATATACAGACTATACACCACAGTGTAATATATTATATGTACAGTATATAATTACAGACGTGGAAGTTACAACATGTATATATACTACAGACTATACACCACTGTGTAATATGTTATACAGTATATAATTATAGACGAGGAAGTTAAAACATGCATATATACGTCAGACTATACACCACAGTGTAATATGTTATACAGTATACAATTATAGACGAGGAAGTTACAACATGCGTATATACTACAGACTATACACCACAGTGTAATATGTTATATGTACAGTATATAATTATAGACGAGGAAGTTACAACATGCGTATTTAATACAGACTATACACCACAGTGTAATATGTTATATGTACAGTATATAATTATAGACGAGGAAGTTACAACATGCGTATATACTACAGACTATACACCACAGTGTAATATGTTATATGTACAGTATACAATTATAGACGAGGAAGTTACAACATGCGTATATACTACAGATTATACACCACAGTGTAATATGTTATATGTACAGTATATAATTATAGACGAGGAAGTTACAACATGCGTATATACTACAGACTATACACCACAGTGTAATATGTTATATGTACAGTATACAATTATAGACGAGGAAGTTACAACATGCGTATTTAATACAGACTATACACCACAGTGTAATATGTTATATGTACAGTATATAAATATAGACGAGGAAGTTACAACATGTATATATACTACAGACTATACACCACAGTGTAATATATTATATGTACAGTATATAATTATAGACGAGGAAGTTACAACATGCGTATATACTACAGACTATACACCACAGTGTAATATGTTATATTTGTACCATAGCTGTAATGTTTTTCCTTTATTCTTGCTTATGATATATTTTTCATAAACCTGAAGATCTGAACCTAAGCCGTGCTATAAATGCCGGTATATTTCAGCCGTGCTATAAATGTCAGATTCGGCAGTTATACCATGGCCTACTCCATTGTACACGCGCATAGTTGGAAGTTTACCCACAACCTGTCAATCAAAATGTCAATTACCGGCAATTTCTAAGGTACAAAACATTTATAGCATACTTTTCTCGTATGCGATTTATACTGCACTCTCGGGCCTGCGGCCCTCGAGAAGCAGAATAAATCGCATATACTCGAAAAAGTATGCTATAAATATTACGTACAGTATACACTTATAGACGAGGAAGTAACAACATGCGTCTATACTACAGACTATACACCACAGTGTAATATGTTATATGTACAGTATACACTTATAGACGGGGAAGTTACAACATGCGTATATACTACAGACTATACACCGCAGTGTAATATGTTATATGTACAGTATACAATTATAGAAGAGGAAGTTACAACATGCGTCTATACTACAGACTATACACCACAGTGTAATATGTTATATGTACAGTATATAATTATAGACGAGGAAGTTACAAAATGCGTATATACAGACTATACACCACAGTGTAATATATTATATGTACAGTATATAATTACAGACGTGGAAGTTACAACATGTATATATACTACAGACTATACACCACTGTGTAATATGTTATACAGTATATAATTATAGACGAGGAAGTTAAAACATGCATATATACGTCAGACTATACACCACAGTGTAATATGTTATACAGTATACAATTATAGACGAGGAAGTTACAACATGCGTATATAAAACAGACTATACACCACAGTGTAATATGTTATATGTACAGTATATAATTATAGATGAGGAAGTTACAACATGCGTATATACTACAGTCTATACACCACAGTGTAATATGTTATACAGTATATAATTATAGACGAGAAAGTTACAAAATGCGTATATAATACAGACTATACACCACAGTGTAATATGTTATACAGTATATAATTATAGACGAGGAAGTTACAACATGCGTCTAAACTACAGACTATACACCACAGTGTAATATGTTATATGTACAGTATACAATTATAGGCGAGGAAGTTACAACATGCGTCTATACTACAGACTATACACCACAGTGTAATATGTTATATGTACAGTATACAATTATAGACGAGGAAGTTACAACATGCGTCTATACTACAGACTATACACCACAGTGTAATATGTTATATGTACAGTATATAATTATAGACGAGGAAGTTACAACATGCGTCTATATTACAGACTATACATCACAGTGTAATATGTTATTACAGTATATAATTATAGACGAGGAAGTTACAACATGCGTATATCCTACATACTATACACCACATTGAATTTGTTATACAGTATACAATTATAGACGAGGAAGTTACAACATGCGTCTATACTACAGATTATACACCGCAGTGTAATATGTTATATGTACAGTATATAATTATAGACGAGGAAGTTACAACATGCGTATATACTACAGACTATACACCACTGTGTAATATGTTATATGTACAGTATATAATTATAGACGAGGAAGTTACAACATGCGTATATACTACAGACTATACACCACAGTGTAATATGTTATATGTACAGTATATACTTATAGACGGTGAAGTTACAACATGCGTATATACTACAGACTATACACCACAGTGTAATGTGTTATATGTACAGTATATAATTATAGACGAGGAAGTTACAACATGCGTATATACTACAGACTATACACCACAGTGTAATATGTTATATGTACAGTATACAATTATAGACGAGGAAGTTACAACATGCGTATATACTACATATATATGTATTATGGGTGTTCTGGACCAAAACCAAATCACCCCAAATAATCTAAAATCACCACACAAAAATTTTCAGTTTACTGAAAATTAAGTCGATTTAACTGGTTATTTATCATGTCCCAGGCGCTAAATAACCCAAGATTTTAAGATTGAATTGTGAAAATGGTTCAAATTTGGATGTTTAAATTTTATTACAAAATAGAGGTTAAACATTCAAACTTAGGTTAACAAACTTTTTTTAAAATAGGGTAGTGAAGAACACAAGTTTAAATTTTTTGTAATATTATAAAATGTTTTTTTAATACAAAACAAATTTGTCGATTTGTTATCAGAATTTTAGTTAAATCAACAAATAAACACGAAATTAATAAAATATGTTTAAACCTCAATACATCTTAATCGGAGACACACAGCGTTGTACAACTTTAACCTCCAGTATTCGTGTTTCATTCTAATCGAATGAGCACCACAACCAACACATACTTGATATCTTGCAGAAGTGCCTTTTTTACATTTTAGGCACGGTAACACATGACTTGTTTTTAATCTATATTTATGCAAACTGCAATAATCGGAATCTTTTGTTGGCTTTCTTTTACATGGATTATGTAATCCAATTTTAAGAAATTGACAAACATTACTTTCCATTGTCTTTTTTGTATATAATTATTTTATATTTAAGAAAAATTATTTTTAATATATAACAAATAAAGTATGGAAAACGAGGAGACTATACAATTTTTAATACGTCTGTTTGATACAGGAGTAATAGATAAGCAAACACTGTCTAATGGTATTAATGCATTAAAACCAAAGGAAAGTCTGAAAGAGGTTAAATCTCAAACATTAGAAAAATTACTCATGAGACGGCGTGACAAAAAACTACGTAAAAGAGAAAAGCAGAAATATGCTAAATTACAGGAAAATGTTATAAATGAACTGAAAGAGTTTAATGATAGAAAATCTAATAAAAGTATCCCAGAATTAAAACTGGTTGACAAACCAATGTGTGGTTTATTAAAAGCATACGAGATGTCTGTTGAAAAATATAAAAACCCTCAAAAACTATTTCATGATAAAAAATCCATTATTACAGAACAAATTATCAAAGAGCCAAAAGAGACGAATGGATTAAAGTTTCAATTTGGTCTCATTGTAGATTTATTTAAAGACGACGGCGCTAACAAAAAATATACCACAGCAGTGTTACGCAGTGAACAAAATGCCATCTTGAGCTCTGAAAAAATAAATGAGTTTTACGATGAGTCATCTGCATTTATACAAGAAAGCTTAGAAAGATTTACAAACACAGCATCTGGATTGGAAATTGACCACTGTGTTAAGTTGTACTTAAATATAGCAAAATATGAACCATTAAAAGGTTCTTCATATATTCCTTTACCCAAAGCAGTAGCTGATAAAAAAGCAATTATAAATGTAAAAAACGATGATGATAAATGTTTGTTTCATGCGATAAATTCTGCTTTAAATCCAGCTGCAGATCACACAGACAGATTATCAAAGTATCCTAGTATAGAGTTCTTAAAGAAAGATAACATTGACTTTCCCACTCCAATTTCACAAATTTCAAAAGTAGAAAAACAAAACAACCTTGCTATTAATGTTTACGGATGCACAGGAAAAAGGGTATCTGTATTTCCATATAGAATATCAGAGCAACCGCAAGAAATAAAAAGAATTAACTTGCTTTTAATTTCTGAAGACGTTGAGGTTGATTTAGAAAATGAAGATGAAGATGATCCAAATAATAAAGAAGGAATTATAGATGACAATTATAACCCTGATGATTATCCCGCTGAACCAAAAAAATTAACAACAAAATATCACTATTGCTGGATTAAAAATCTAAATAGATTACTTTACGATCAAAACAAACATCACGGTAAAACTTATTATAAAAGTAGACCAGCTGTTGTCAGCCTCAGAGCCTTGTGCAATGTAATCAATATGATATGTTTTATCACTCTCATAGACTGTAAAACTCATCGTTTTGTTGTCGTATACAGTATTTATCAAAGGATGATAACCAATATTTGTCCAGTAATTATAAATTGTTCCTAGACCATCATTATAGCTTTGTTTCTGTCTCCAGTCTGAATTTAAGTCAATGTTAAACTCCTTGCATATTCTTTCGTATGCGTTTCGGTTATATGTGTTATTAAAAGCATTCCAATTTGAGTCTTGCGGCATTGCTACACTCATTTCAAATAGTATTCGTCTGACTTGGTAATAGACATGAAATCGAAATAACGAACCAACCAGGGCATCAGCTTTTAGATGATTGTTGAAATCAATACCACATCCAGTTGTCGCACACCAAAGAGCAAAATTCAACTGGTTCTGCCAAAATAACATCCAATCTGTTCCCCAGCGTTGGACTATAGCATCTGATTTAACGTACGGGAGTTTGTATTTTTCAAAGACATTAGAAAATGATGCTTTAAAGCCTTTACCGTCTGATGTAATGACTATGTTTTGATTTATTATATCTATCACTTTCTTGCTGAAAGTATTTGAATAGTGAGCATCCGGATTATATTTGAATTCTTTAGAAATCATTTTTATTTTATATATATATATTAAAAAAAAATGTTTCATACAATTTCAAACATAGACAATTCTATTAACTTACAACAGTATATCGATAATAAAAATGGAGATAAGCGCGTTGGATTAAAAAGTTTTACATACACTATTGGCTGGTTTAATATTAATAATTATGAAGTCATAAAGACAAAAAAACCAGATAAAGTTTATCGATTACCAGGTGGACTCTATAACTTTCAAGACTTGGTAGAAGATTTTAGCAATTTAAATGAAAATATTATCCTAACCATTTTTGCAAAAAGTGCTACAGCCATTTTAAATACGTCAATAGAGACACGAATGTCAAGCGGTCTTTCAAAAATACTGGGGTTCGAGGACAGAAAATGGTTAAAAGGTATTCAGGCCGGAATTCACCCAATTAATTTAGCTCCTTATAAACAGCTATATGTTCATCTGGAACAAGTTAATACGAGTAGTAATTATTTCAATGGTGCACCAAGCACTATTATAGGGGTTATACCTGTAGTAAATAAGCAGTTTGTGGATATTGTATATACACGTTTTTATCCTGAATATCACTGTCTTACAAATGGTGCAATTACTGAATTGAAAATAGAAGTCAGAGATGCGTATGGCAACAAAATAAATAATCACGGTTTGCCTATGAGTTGTGTTTTAGAAATTATTTAAAAAATATATTTTTATAAAAAAAAAAATGAGTATATTTGGACCAACAAGACCTAAAAAAACAGAAGACTTAGAGGCTTTGATAAATAATGTTCAAGATTTATATAGGCGAGTTTTGCCTTTTGTTGACCAGTTTAATCATTTAAAAAATAGAGTTGATAATCTTAAATATGGGATTATAACAATATTTGCGGAGGCTAAGGGCCCACTTGTGTTGAATAGAATACTCTCATTTGGTAACGGTGGAGCAGAAACAAATGTGGGGCATGTAATGACACGCCGTGGTCGTATTATGGGAATAGGTTTAGCATGTGAACGATTAGTTGGTGACGTATCTGTAATAGTTTCTGTCAATGGTGTTGAACAACCAAATTATGGCATAACGCTTAACATCATCCCACGCAATCATGATAACTTTGATAAACCTTAAGAGATTGGTGCTGATTCTGCTGTTAACTTTGTATGCAAGATTGCCAACGCTACCGCTGTAAATACGGTGGCATCATTATTAATTGAATTAATTAAAATTTTTATTAATAAATAAAAAGATGAAGCAACCGACAGCACCAAGTTTATATCCTGAGTTGCCAGTGGAAGACGGACAAAATTATAGATTACACAAGATTTCAGAAATTGAAAAAAAGTTAATTACAGAACGAGATATACGTCAGTCACTTTATAAAAAATATAAACGTGGTATTAATATTACAGATGGAATTGACACTACCTTAATATCTGCAGGTGTTATTATGGCTGGGATTGGATTTGTTGTTCCAGTTTTGTTACCTTTAGAAATAGCAGCAATTGTATGTGGAGCTACAGGTGTTTGTATTAATTTTATCAGACGCAAGCTTAATGCAAAAGCTCAAAAACATCATTAAATAAAGCTTTGGCGGAGTCTAAGTTGAATAGCATAAAGCAGTTAATATCAAAAGCGTTGAGTGATGCACAAATATCTGAGCAAGAGTTTAAGTTGATTTTAGATGAACTGGAAAGATACTATAATTTGAAACAGGATATCAAACAAAAGAAACTTGAAATTAGTGAAGTTCAAAAAAAGGAACTAGTAGAGCAGGGAAGAAAGGAAGCAATGGCAACCTTACAAAAAAGTCTAAAAAGTGTGTGATTTATTGTTTTAGTAGTGTGTTTGAGTATGATCCACCACCTTTGTATTCAACCTAAGTTTTAATGTTTAACCTCTATTTTGTAATAAAATTTAAACATCCAAATTTAAAACATTTTCACAATTCAATCTTAAAATCTTGGGTTATTTAGCGCCTGTAACATGCTAAATAACCAGTTAAATCGACTTAATTGTCAGTAATCTGAAAATTTTTGTATGGTGATTTTAGATTATTTGGGGTGATTTGGTTTTGGTCCAGAACACCCATAATACATATATATACTACAGACTATACACCACAGTGTAATATGTTATATGTACAGTATATAATTATAGACGAGGAAGTTACAACATGCGTATATAATACAGTCTATACACCACAGTGTAATATGTTATACAGTATATAATTATAGACGAGGAAGTTACAACATGCGTCTATACTACAGACTATACACCACAGTGTAATATGTTATATGTACAGTATACAATTATAGACGAGGAAGTTACAACATGCATATATACTACAGACTATACACCACAGTGTAATATGTTATATGTACAGTATACAATTATAGACGAGGAAGTTACAACATGCGTATATACTACAGACTATACACCACAGTGTAATATGTTATACAGTGTATAATTATAGACGAGGAGGTTACAACATGCGTCTATACTACAGACTATACACCACAGTGTAATATGTTATATGTACAGTATACAATTATAGACGAGGAAGTTACAACATGCGTCTATACTACAGACTATACACCACAGTGTAATATGTTATATGTACATTATACAATTATAGACGAGGAAGTTACAACATGCGTCTATACTACAGACTATACACCACAGTGTAATATGTTATATGTACAGTATATAATTATAGACGAGGAAGTTACAACATGCGTCTATACTACAGACTATACACCACAGTGTAATATGTTATTACAGTATATAATTATAGACGAGGAAGTTACAACATGCGTATATATTACAGACTATACACCACAGTATAATATGTTATATAGTATATAATTATAGACGAGGAAGTTACAACATGCGTATATACTACAGACTATACACCACAGTGTAATATATTATATGTACAGTATATAATTATAGACGAGGAAGTTACAACATGCGTATATACTACAGACTATACACCACAGTGTAATATATTATATGTACAGTATATAAGTATAGACGAGGAAGTTACAACATGCGTATATACTACAGACTATACACCACAGTGTAATATATTATATGTACAGTATATAATTATAGACGAGGAAGTTACAACATGCGTATATACTACAGACTATACACCACAGTGTAATATGTTGTACAGTATATAATTATAGACGAGGAAGTTACAACATGCGTATATACTACATACTATACACCACAGTGTAATATGTTATACAGTATACAATTATAGACGAGGAAGTTACAACAAGCGTCTATACTACAGACTATACACCGCAATGTAATATGTTATATGTACAGTATACAATTATAGACGAGGAAGTTACAACATGCGTATATACTACAGACTATACACCACAGTGTAATATGTTATATGTACAGTATACAATTATAGACGAGGAAGTTACAACATGCGTATATACTACAGACTATACACCACAGTGTAATATGTTATATGTACAGTATACAATTATAGACGAGGAAGTTACAACATGCGTATATACTACAGATTATACACCACAGTGTAATATGTTATATGTACAGTATATAATTATAGACGAGGAAATTACAACATGTATATATACTACAGACTATACACCACAGTGTAATATGTTATATGTACAGTATATAATTATAGACGAGGAAGTTACAACATGCGTCTATACTACAGACTATACACCACAGTGTAATATGTTATTACAGTATATAATTATAGACGAGGAAGTTACAACATGCGTATATACTACAGACTATACACCACAGTGTAATATGTTATACAGTATATAATTATAGACGAGGAAGTTACAACATGCGTATATACTACAGACTATACACCACAGTTTAATATGTTATACAGTATATAATTATAGACGAGGAAGTTACAACATGCGTATATACTACAGACTATACACCACAGTGTAATATGTTATATGTACAGTATACAATTATAGACGAGGAAGTTACAACATGCGTATATACTACAGACTATACACCACAGTGTAATATGTTATTACAGTATATAATTATAGACGAGGAAGTTACAACATGCGTATATACTACAGACTATACACCACAGTGTAATATGTTATACAGTATATAATTATAGACGAGGAAGTTACAACATGCGTATATACTACAGACTATACACCGCAGTGTAATATGTTATACAGTATATAATTATAGACGAGGAAGTTACAACATGCGTATATACTACAGACTATACACCACAGTGTAATATGTTATATGTACAGTATACAATTATAGACGAGGAAGTTACAACATGCGTCTATACTGCAGACTATACACCACAGTGTAATATGTTATATGTACATTATACAATTATAGACGAGGAAGTTACAACATGCGTCTATACTACAGACTATACACCACAGTGTAATATGTTATATGTACAGTATACAATTATAGACGAGGAAGTTACAACATGCGTATATACTACAGACTATACACCACAGTGTAATATGTTATATGTACAGTATACAATTATAGACGAGGAAGTTACAACATGCGTATATACTACAGACTATACACCACAGTGTAATATGTTATACAGTATATAATTATAGACGAGGAAGTTACAACATGCGCATATACTACAGACTATACACCACAGTGTAATATGTTATATGTACAGTATATAATTATAGACGAGGAAGTTACAACATGCGTCTATACTACAGACTATACACCACAGTGTAATATGTTATTACAGTATATAATTATAGACGAGGAAGTTACAACATGCGTATATACTACAGACTATACACCACAGTGTAATATGTTATATGTACAGTATATAATTATAGACGAGGAAGTTACAACATGCGTCTATACTACAGACTATACACCACAGTGTAATATGTTATATGTACAGTATATAATTATAGACGAGGAAGTTACAACATGCGTTTATACTACAGACTATACACCACAGTGTAATATGTTGTACAGTATATAATTATAGACGAGGAAGTTACAACATGCGTATATACTACAGACTATACACCGCAATGTAATATGTTATATGTACAGTATACAATTATAGACGAGGAAGTTACAACATGCGTATATACTACAGACTATACACCGCAGTGTAATATGTTATATGTACAGTATACAATTATAGACGAGGAAGTTACAACATGCGTATATACTACAGACTATACACCGCAGTGTAATATGTTATATGTACAGTATATAATTATAGACGAGGAAGTTACAACATGCGTATATACTACAGACTATACACCACAGTGTAATATGTTATATGTACAGTATATAATTATAGACGAGGAAGTTACAACATGCGTATATACTACAGACTATACACCACAGTGTAATATGTTATATGTACAGTATACAATTATAGACGAGGAAGTTACAACATGCGTATATACTACAGACTATACACCACAGTGTAATATGTTATATGTACAGTATACAATTATAGACGAGGAAGTTACAACATGCGTATATACTACAGACTATACACCACAGTGTAATATGTTATATGTACAGTATATAATTAAAGACGAGGAAGTTACAACATGCGTATATACTACAGACTATACACCACAGTGTAATATGTTATATGTACAGTATATAATTAAAGACGAGGAAGTTACAACATGCGTATATACTACAGACTATACACCACAGTGTAATATGTTTTATGTACAGTATACAATTATAGACGAGGAAGTTACAACATGCGTTTATACTACAGACTATACACCACAGTGTAATATGTTATATGTACAGTATATAATTATAGACGAGGAAGTTACAACATGCGTCTATACTACAGACTATACACCACAGTGTACTATGTTATATGTAATATTAATAGCATACTTTTTCGAGTATATGCGATTTATACTGCTTCTCGAGGGCCGCAGGCCCGAGAGTGCAGTATAAATCGCATACGAGAAAAGTATGCTATAAATGTTGTGTACCTTAGAAATTGCCGGTAATTGACATTTTGATTGAAAGGTTGTGTGTAAACTTAAAACTATGCGCGTGTACAATGGAGTAGGCCATGGTATAACTGCCGAATCTGTCATTTATAGCACGGCTGAAATATACCGGCATTTATAGCACGGCTTAGGTTCAGATCTTCAGGTTTATGAAAAATATATCATAAGCAAGAACAAAGGAAAACCATTACAGCTATGGTACAAGTACAGTATATAATTATAGATGAGGAAGTTACAACATGCGTATATACTACAGACTATACACCACAGTGTAATATGTTATATGTACAGTATATAAATATAGACGAGGAAGTTACAACATGCGTCTATACTACAGACTATACACCGCAGTGTAATATGTTATATGTACAGTATATAATTATAGACGAGGAAGTTACAACATGCGTATATACTACAGACTATACACCGCAGTGTAATATGTTATATGTACAGTATATAATTATAGACGAGGAAGTTACAACATGCGTATATACTACAGACTATACACCGCAGTGTAATATGTTATACAGTATATAATTATAGACGAGGAAGTTACAACATGCGTATATACTACAGACTATACACCGCAGTGTAATATGTTATATGTACAGTATATAATTATAGACAAGGAAGTTACAACATGCGTATATACTACAGACTATACACTACAGTGTAATATGTAATATGTACAGTATACAGTTATAGACGAGGAAGTTACAACATGCGCATATACTACAGACTATACACGGCAGTTTAATATGTTATATGCACAGCATATAATTATAGACGAGGAATTTACGACATGCATAAGTATGAAAACTTGAAACTAAAAACACAATTTTTATAGATGAATTATTTACACTATCCTGTTGACAGGTTAAGAGTGAAGTTTGGTGCACCTTGAACCGGTTTAAATTCCCCGGCGGTCCCTTTTTCTTTGTGCTTCTTGAATCACCTCTGCGTTGCAATACTTGTTGGAGTGACTGTATTGTGTGAATGCTACTCTTCCTGTTGGACTTATAACCTTTTCCTTGAACTATATTTTGTATCGAAATAAGTATAACAAGAATGTTTCTGTTTTAAGTCTTACAACTTAATGCACACGGCATGGACGAGACCCCGGCAGACGTAAGCCTTAGATTAACAGGCGGCTTTCTTCAGGATGAGGACATAGGAAATATCGAGGGCATAGTGGAAATATGGCATGATGGAAATTGGACAAATATTTGTTGGGATGACTTTACAAAAGATGCAGCCAACAAGGTGTGTAGGAATTTACTGAAGAACTCGTAAGTGCTAACATATTTTATAACCATACGTTAAAAACGAACTAAAGGTCTCACTACACAGTGCATATTTACTATGTTAAAGTTTTCTATGAATAAAGTTTACTGGGCCATTCCAAACAGGAAGTTTCCAAGCTATATGTTACTTTTGTATGAATACAGTCATTTGCCAACACAAAACTCTACAAACACATTTTTTTTTTGGATTTGAGTGGTGTCCTCCATTGCATTTTTTTGGGCTTTAACTATACACCACAGTGTAATATGTTATATGTACAGTATATAATTATAGACGAGGAAGTTACAACATGCGTATATACTACAGACTATACACCACAGTGTACTATGTTATATGTACAGTATATAATTATAGACGAGGAAGTTACAACATGCGTATATACTACAGACTATACACCACAGTGTAATATGTTATACAGTATATAATTATAGGCGAGGAAGTTACAACGTGCGTATATACTACAGACTATACACCACAGTGTAATATGTTATACAGTATACAATTATAGACGAGGAAGTTACAACATGCGTATATAATACAGACTATACACCACAGTGTAATATGTTATACAGTATACAATTATAGACGAGGAAGTTACAACATGCGTATATAATACAGACTATACACCACAGTGTAATATGTTATACAGTATATACTTATAGACGAGGAAGTGACAACATGCGTATATACTACAGACTATACACCACAGTGTAATTTGTTATATGTACAGTATATAATTATAGACGAGGAAGTTACAACATGCGTATATACTACAGACTATACACCACCAAAATTCCTAGTCTTCTTTCAACACCCATAAGACTATCATATTTTGGTGGCCGTGTCGACTATTAGCTGCACATCCAACTTCAGACTGTGTTCATCTCACCTGTAACAACAATAAACGTATCTGTCAGCAATAAAACTATTTAAAACCGAAGAACACACTACTACTTGAATTATCCTACCGTGGATTTCAAGGGAGATAACTGTGTAGTGAGACCTCAAGTTTTTCAACCCCGACCACACTTATACTGGACGAATAGGTTCCACTGCATCACAAGACAGACTAGACGTGAGAATCATGGCTCTTATACCATAGAACTATGTGTCCTTGGCTGATAGGTATGACACCGTACCGACGACTTATCGACCCCGTACCGACCCCCATTCCGGCAAGGTCTTTGAAGACATCACGCAATAAAGCCTGCATAAACAACCACTGTATTTCAATAGCACAAGCTTAAATAACACACATACATGCCGAAAACTCACCAAAGAGAAAAAGAACATGCCGATCTGGTCGGATTTTATAAGTCACTGCTAATTTCAGTCATTTTCATTGTTTACGTTTGAAATAATCTCGTTTTCTTATGGCGTCTCATTCCGTATTCGAAATCTTAACCTTGCCCAACTCTCGAACGAAACTATTTCCGGTTTTGCGTGTGTGTTGAAATTGTATTCATGAGTTATGCGGTGTTAAGTTTCTAAATACGGAACGAGAGCGGCGACGTAAATACCGACAATGTTTAAAACTTTAGAGTGGGTAACAAACATATTCTCGATCGGCGTGATATTCCCTTCTTTGGTGAATAGTATGCATGCATTGTGGTATTTAAAGTCTGTTCTATTGAAATACGGCGGTTGTTTATGCTGGCATTGTGTGATGTCTTCAGAAACCTCGCAGGTAAAGTGCGCATGGTCCTACCTATCTGTTAAAGCATTGGATGCGTCCACATCTCCGTGCAAAAAGAAGCAGGAAGAAAACACAACACGGCATCAGTAATGACATCCCGAGCGCCCACCTCTGTGACATGGCTCTATGGTAGGTACGTACTTCCATAAAAGCCACGATTCTCACGTCTAAAGACGTACATGATGCAGTCATGTGTATGTCCCCATCAGACGGGAGGTATTTTACATAGAAAAAAAATGTGTTCTATTGGCATTGAAAACTTATTTGATATAGATATTATATATCTGTATACTTAATACGTAAAGTAGTATCAGTAATAGATTCTATATTTCTGTATACTTAATGCGGAAAGTAGCATCAGTAATATCGCGGTTATGATTTAGAAGACGAAGGTCCGTAGCTAGCTCTAACATTTAACAAAGGCAAATCCCTTTCTAGGTTGGTCCGGTCCAAAGGCATGCCTCCCGTAAAAATATGGATTTCTTCGGGTTTTTACGCATTTCCAGAACTAATTGTTCAGTTTTAGGCATAACATTTGCAGGCATATTTATTCAAGACGATTTTGGCGATTATCTTTGACTTTTGTTTTAGCTCAGGTGAGCTATTGTGATCGCTTTACATCCGTCCGTCTGTCCATTGTTACATCAACAACTGCTTTAAATGACCTGTGACTCAGGAACCGTTTCACTTTGGTCAGTGTTGACCAAAATCCTTTGGTCTGTGGTTTTCAAATTTGTTAAAATTAGGTCAACAAAACATCCAAGATGGCTGCCAGTCCAACAAATGGTCGAAACCTTAACATATCTTCTCAAGAACTACTGATCAGCGTTAAAAAGATTTTCTTTATTAATGATCGCCAATCCTTTTAATGCCAAGTTTGGTCCAGAGTTTGTATATAATACAGAGATTATGCACGTGTGACATAGACGTGCACAAGGAAAAGCTTCAAACTTCTTCTCCCCGGAAACCACAAAGCATGGAACTCTCATACATTGCTTGTAGTATACGATTATGGTCATCTACCAAGTTTGTTCAAATGGTGACACCGGGATCAAATCTTGCCCCGCCGTATTTTGTTTGTAGCATAAGCTAATGATCCTTTGCCAAGTTATTTCAAATGCTGATCCTTGGGTTAAATTGGGGCCCGCCCCATGGATTGTATGTTTTATATAGACGTGTATACATATATATAGAAAACTTAAAAATCTTCTTCTCTGAAGCCACAAGGCATATAACTCTAATATATTGTATGTAACATATTAGGCTTATGGTCGTCTATCAAGGTTGTTTAAATGACCGTTCCAATGCGGTAGCCCTATTGTCAACCCTCTTTTAGTGTTTGTGATGTCGTATTTGACCTTTTATTCATTTGTAATGTTGTATTCTTTTGAAATGTTGTTCTCTGTTTCTGTGTGTGTTTTTGGTTGACTGTCGTCTTTGAATGCTACTTTTCCTGTTCGAGTTTTTAATCCATATTGTTTAAATGGTGAACCTGGAGTCAAATCTGGAATCCCGTCCCGGGGGTCACAGTTTAACATAGAGTTATATAGGAACATTTTTAAAAAATATATATTCTCTGAAACTAAAAGAACTAGAGGTCTAATATGTTGCATGTACTAAAATCGTATGGCCCTCTACAAAGTTTGTTTAAAATTGTGATCTTGGGATTACATGACCAGGGGTACCTGATTAAAACAGAGCTATACTATGTAAAGTAAGTTTAGCAACATTTAGGGAATTTTGAAATATTTACCATTTTTCAAAGCATAATAAAACAAGCACAACATAGAACATTTAAGTCAACACCTATTTACCATTTACCAATAAAATGTGTGTAAAATATCAAAAAGGGATTGAATTAACTGTTCTATACTGTGCTTGCGTTATTATGCTTTGAAAAATGGTAAATATTTCAAAATTCCCTACGTGTAGCTAAACTTTTTTACATAGTATATATTGGAAAGACTGAAAAGAAAATTAACTTCACAGAAAAGAGAATTCCACAGAGGTACAGGTGTTCCTCAGGGTCATGGTCTACAGAGGTACAGGTGTTCCTCGGGGTCATGGTCTACAGAGGTACAGGTGTTCCTCGGGGTCATGGTCTACAGAGGTACAGGTGTTCCTCGGGGTCATGGTCTACAGAGGTACAGGTGGTCCTCAGGGTCATGGTCCACAGAGGTACAGGTGGTCCTCAGGGTCATGGTCCACAGAGGTACAGGTGTTCCTCAGGGTCATGGATGCTCACATACCTAATCAGTGTACGAAACTATTAAGTATGGTGTAAATATAATTATTTCTTTCCATTATTCACTACATGTATAATATTAATTGAGTAATGCCGCTACTTCTTTGTCTGTTATCACGTAGCTGTGAGAGTCGTAGCTCTCATGCATTTCAATAGACTACTGTGCATTTCAGGAAGCCTGTGCGTCAAGTATGAATCGAGATTTTGTTTTATTGCTTGCTTTATGTTTTCATACCTGATATGGTTAGACAGAATCAAAATAGACGCTCCTGCATCTGTTTGCAATCCTGCCATAGCCATCCGGTATGCTTCACAAAGCCTAAAAATCATTTTGACCCCATTGTTTCCATTGTAAAAATTAAAACATGGCGTTATTTTTAAAATTGTCGTCTGCGCAGGTTCAGATGTACCAAGTAAAACGTGAGGTTATGAAGGGTGGTGTTGTTGTTCAATGCTCAGCACCTCCGGCAATCAATCATACTTATCCTTCATTTTGAAATTAAAACCGTTATATCTAGCAAATAAAGGGTAGCTGTTGGACAACTGATTTTTTAAGTCACTCAACCCTAGAAAAATGGAAACTTCCGACGTCGCCATTTTGATTTTCGGCTGTCAATAAAATTACATGTAAACAGGGAGTTCAAAATTAATGTTTGGCTTTGCGAAGCTTACTCGTCGGGGGCCACTTTCCGTCACTTATGTAAACATAAACTAATTTTTCAGACAAATCTATGTATCCTGACAATTTTTACTCTATTTTCTATTAGGTTACCTCTTCCTTGAAATTTGATATCAAAGAATTTTGTTTTATATAAATTATCGAAGTGCCACGTGACCTGTTTATAAATAGACTAAAACTGAGAAATCATTTTGTCTACAAGCCCAGTTTCCGTCATGTATTTTATCGAGTAATAGATTCAACTAGGTCAAGTTACAGTAAACTTTTATGAATTAGAAACTTGTTTGCAAGTCTATTCAACAATTTCATTGTAAAAATGGTATGTTTGCATTGTTCCATCAGTCACCTCGATCGTTATAACAATGCGCCTGGAATCGTCAATGTAAAACAATTTTACACTGTAAAGATGGGTAACTCTATGTAAATCAAACAGATACAGGTTGTACGAGTTGCTTCTCTTTGGTGAAACTATATAATCACGGTCTATTTAACTGCGTCCACTGAAGAGTGATAAAATTATGACGTCATTACAGTGTTATTTTTTTAATAGTTTATTATGCGGCAGTATGCGCGCGCATCCCCAACGCCACATAAGGAAGTAAATACATTTTTCGGAGAAATCCCTTTCGTTTTTGTACCGCTTATTTACTTTTTGGTTGTTTTTCCTGTTTCCAATCTTCATTTATAAGTGACATCTCGTAAGTAATTTGCAGTGTAAAAACGTTTTTTAAATGAGAATGACGGAAACTGGGCTTGGACGGAAACTGGCCTCTGACGAGTAGAGGATTGCTACGCGAAGATTGAAAACAGATTCAGGAGCGTCCGTTTTCATTCTTTTCAATCATATCAGGTATGAAAACATATAGAAAGTAATAAAAAAAATCTCGATTCATATTCGACGCATAGGTACCCTGAAATGAACAGGAAACCTTGAATACCACCTGTACATGCATAAAACTCACCAAAGAGAAGAATATCTCGTCGATCTAGGCATTTTTTGTCAGACTATCCATTGTTTTAACAGACATGTTTTTTTCTGAAATGTTTACCTTTCGAAATATCTCGCGCTGTGTCGTTGCGTAATTGGAAAATTAAACCCGTCCATAACTGACAAAAAATACATTTAAACCGGAAATTGTCAGGTGTGTGAGTAGGGCCGGGTTTAGTTTTCAAATACGGAGCGCGAAGTCACAGGAGAACGATTATTTCGAACGTAAACAATGGACTTGTCTGAAATTATCAGTGGCTTATGAAAACCGAGTATATCGGCGTATCATTCTATTCTTTTGTGAGTTTTATGCATGCACGTTTGGTATCTAAGGTTGTTCTATTAACATACGATTGTTGTTTATGCAACCATTGCGTGATGTCTTCAGAAACCTCGCCGGAAAAGTGCGTATTGGTTTCGGTACGGGGTACTGCCTATTATTCAAGGCATGGGAATCATGGCTCTATGGTAGGTACATATCACCTTAAGAGCCATGATTCTTACTTCTAGTTATCACGTTATTTAACAGTGCCACCCTCAACTCACAAGCATCCAGACCTTTAGATAATTGTTATTCATTATGTCCTCTTTTTATTAGGTTTATTATTTTTCTTTCATACACACACTCAACTAGACATTTTAATCATGGCGAGAAATACGAACCCAATGCTTTTCCTGGAAACTTATCGACAAACGCAGTGCACTTGAACTGTACAAGTGCCGAGACTTACACCGAGTGTGTGAGAGAGCCGGACCCAGGAAACAACTGCACGAAAGGCGGTCGGGTCGCCGCAGTATGCTGCAACGATGGTATTGATACAAGTAAGTGCATGTGGGCGCGCGAGCATGCTTGTGTGTGCATGTGTGTGGGCGTGCGTGTTTGTGTGTATGTGTGAGCGCGTGCGCGTGTGCGTGCTTGCGTGCGTGTGTTTACCTGCGTGAGTTGTATATGTGTACGTGTGTGTTTATGTTGTTATATTGTATACTCTTGCTTAATTTAATGGCAAAGAGAGCAGTGTTATGTACAATCTTGTAAGAATGAAAGAAAACTGTAAACTAAATTCCAGGTGTGCTTATTTCTAAGTTTGTTCCAACTCTTTTATAAGCGACTCCGTGGTCGAGGGATTAACGACGTTGCGTTGTAAACCTTCTCGCTTATCACCGTTGCGGGCTCGAATCCCACTGGGAGCTCAACTTGTATGAGATGACGGGAGGTATACAGTTCTGGTTCTACCCAGGAATTAGTGTGTGGTCTGCCTCCACCACAAAAAATCGACCGTCATACACAGCCTAAGTGTCGTTAAACACCAAACAAACTAGTGTGTCATCACGGTGGTTAGTAGTTAGTAGTTAGTTTGTATTATGTTGACTGTATTATATCGTTGTAGATATTACATATTTCATAAGTAACAGTATAAGAGAATGTATACACGTAGTATATAATGAATAATGCTGAATTTCAGAAATGTTTTTGAAGAATTGAATTGAATTGGGGTTTTAAGGCGAACCAACACATGAAAGGTTTTATGGCGACTAACAGGAATGAACATGCCAGGCTCATTCTCCATGCACATCGAGACAAAATATGGAGAACGGGCCTAGAACCTTCTCACCCTGAGCTGCAGAGTAGCTGCAAGTTCTATAGTAAAAACTCCATTTACGCTGGAGCCACGTTATTGCTTTTCTGCCACTGCTCTAGTGATATAGGCGAGATGGCACCTGAAACAATGCAGGGGTCATGATGAAGACCTTTAATGAGCATGAACAAAAAATGATAAAATGAACATGTATTCGCATGGTGGGGATGGTTCTACCCCTCTGCCTTCCCCTCCAATTGGATCTGCAGTGGCCCTATTCTTTACCCCGTAACCGAACGGGGCCCCCGAGAACCACACGGGGCTGTTCTTGAAGAGAAATGACGTCAATATTTATTTGTTGAATTCTAGAAGATGTCCATGTTTAATGATCACGTAAACACCAGAGTTGAATATTGCATTCTAGGCACAGTAGAACAATGAAACACTGGAATTATGACGTGTCGGTTCTCTGACGAATATGAATCCTTTAGTAGCTTTGTCACTCGCTTGCCATCGAATAATATCCTATGACAGAATGTATTGTTTCTGGTGTACTTGTTTAAGTTTAAGTCCAATGCGACATTGGATTTTTTATCGAAGTTGATTTGCGTATTTCGAATTTAATTTTAGTTATACGACGGTAATGTCCTATCGCAACGACGCGAGAACCCTCGTCTTAAAACGTTAACTTTTTAAAACCAAATATGCGCTGGCTGTAATTAGTTCCAACACCGAAGAAAGTTACATTTTGTCCCCCTTCATGTACATTTTGAAGGAAGTACATTCCTGTTCCAAAATGCTGATTTCCTGCATTTCGGCCGACTAGGTCAAATATAACGTGTATTTGTTCACATGTTGAAGTCTGAATTTTGAATACTTTAACAATCGTAAAAGAGAAATCGGTTTCCTGGGCTATCGATCACGTGACCTTAATTAATTAAGTCTGTGTCCTGTATCGGATAGTATACTGTTATCACACAATATAAATTGTTAAAGAAACCAATCCGCCATATAATGGAACAATTACACTACCGACCTGTTCATCAAAACTCTATCCATGTGTTTAGGTCATACAATAATGTATATGTGCCGATTAAAAGTGTAGTATTATTCACGGGTTCTTTAAAGTACCCGTGATTGAACATGCGTAAAATGAATATGGTAACTCTTAATTCATCGCTCTAGTTTTGTGGTTTGGTTTGGCTGGTTAAAGCCGTTTGTATTTTGTCTAGAGTTTGGATTCTAAAAAATATGCAAGTTATATATATATCTCTCGTCGTCAGTAGGTTTTAAAACGGTGTACATATGTTCTAAAACACGGCTGTTGTTGTCGGTATAGCTACTTTAAACTGATAGTGTCAGATATGGCATTTATTGGCTTATACAATGTAATTGTAATCAATGTGTCTGGTAAATGTGTTTATACTCCAAAATGATCCATACACTATGAAATAATTCAGAAATAAATATAAACGCAATGTTTTAAAGATAGAATCCGGGACTGTAGAAAGTATAATAAACAGGTCCTCATAGAACGTAACATTGAAGAATGCAAATTATAACGGGGTAACGCTTTAACCACAGCACCTGAAACGAAAATCTGTAAATAATAGCAGATCTCAATAAGATAAGGACTATCGAATATATTTGTTTGTTTGTTTGTTTGATTGAATGGTGTTTTACGTAATATTTAGCACATGCCATATATGACGATGGATTTTTTTATGGTAGAGGCAGACCAACCTATTTTTCCTGGGTAGAACCAGTACTGTATACCTCCCGCTATCCGTAAGAATCCTCACTTTCTCACATCACAAGACAGTGGGATTCGATCTGGCTGGTTTTCGAACTTTACCCTAACCCTAACCCATACATCTGACCAAATTTGGTAAAGATCAGATGAAAAATGGAAGCCCTTAAATATAGCATTTTTAAACAAATCAAGGGCCACAACTCCGGTGTTATTGGTCCGATCTGGCTGGTTGTCGAACTTGTTCGAGCATTCAATAATCTTGTAAAGTTTGGTCAATATAGGATCAAAAATGGAGGCGCTAGAGGGAGGACAGACACAATATAGCAATGTTCGTTAATTCAAGTGCCATAACTCCAGTGTTAATTGTCCGATCTGGCTGGCTTTCGAACTTATCCCAGCTTTTATTGATAAAAACAATCTGACCAAGTTTGGTTAACCTCGGATCAAAAATGAATGTGCTAGAATGAAGACAACAAAGAGTTAACTGACTGACGACAGACAACAGACCATGCCATAAGCCTTACTGCCCAGAAGAGCTAAAAATCTATTATCTTTTTTTATATGTTAATTTAATTATGTATATGTATATTTATTATATAATTCCTAGTGAAATAGTGGATTGTATTGTATGTTTATATTTTCACCGGAAAAAATGGAACTACTTTTTTCTACATTTGCTTATAACAGTCATAATTCGTGTCAAAGTTTAGAACTATATTCTATGTGCATTAAATATATATGTAAATCGCCTCACGCGCTGGCGTTACGATATTTATCCGCGAATACGTTAAAGGGGAACTGTCGGATCGAAACGTATTTTCTGTTTGAAACAATTTGGTAGTGTTGCATGATAAAAAGTTTATAATAAATATAATATTTGTTGGTTTGTCGTGAATATAGGATTTATTTTCATCTCGAAGTGAGAAAACTTATATTTCACTCGTGCTAAAGCACTCGTGAAAATATAAGTTTTCTCAGTATTCTATCTTCTCGATGAAAATAAATCCTATATTCACTCCCTACCAACAAATATCCTCTGTATATTGTTTTTCTATTTGAATATGGATTGTATAAAATAAAAAAAATAATTATGTAACGTGGCTGTTGTTGACGGGATTGCTACTTTAAACATTAAATGTTTTGTACGTTTTGTATTATATGTATTGTGTTCTTGGTCCAAGCTCCCAAACATACCAGTACATGCAGTATAACGTGGTCGGACAGCTTCAATGAAAGTAAACCATATACCCCGTGCTATCATTACGCACAAGCGATGTCGTACACCCATGCTGTCTATTCACTGTCATCAAAAAATATCAAGAATCTACCAACAAAGGCTTGGACAGCATCACGGATGTTGAGAGTAAAAGCTGATGACATCATAGGTAAGCATCTTGTAAAATTTCGAAACAATCTGTTGAAAACTGTGGGAGGAGATAGACACTCAAGATATTTTAACGTAAAATGTGATAAAAGGACCTTAACTCCGATAATGTAAGGTCGATTTTGACGCCGAATCGATATGCACATCTTGATATCATAGGTAAGCATCCTGTAAAGTTTCGAAACAATCGGTTGAAAACTGTGGAAGGAGATAGACACACAAACCTTTCGGGACGGAAAGACGGACGAACATGGCTAATGCTATATGCGCCCTCACCATTCGGTGGTGGAGGCATACACATACACATATTGCAAATGTATATTAATATACACAATGTGAAAAGGATTGGAACTAAGGCACATATCTAATACCAAACACATTGCAAACTTCCTATCTGAACCAATGAAGAAACCAAAATATCAAGTGACACTTTAACTTTTTCTTCTAACTCCTCACTGAAAAATATATTGCTTTTGATGAGAATATATTCAAAAGGGTCATAATGAATAGCAAAATGGGATTATACTAATTTAAAATCTATTTTCAAAATATTTTTTTTATAAAAAGCTGTTTAAAGTAACAAATATCATTATTTTTTGCCTTTTCCTTAAAAACCATCATTAGAAAGTGAAATAAATTTATATGCTAGGTCTTGACATAACTGAAACTTATATACTGGTACAATATTTTGTGAAATTTCAGCACTGTGTCACCTAGGCTAATGACATTTCACAGTTTCCTTTCTATTGGTTATTAGGTCTGTGGGCAAAGTTTACACCGCAATCAATTACAGAAAACATTAATTAATATTTTGTCATTGAAACAAGTAACTTAAATATTTGTAAAAACGCATTTCTATTTGAAAAAAATATTCAAAATCGCCAACATAATCATCATTCTGGACATACACATTTCATTTAACCTAAAATTATTTAAACGTTCAATATTTTGAGTGAAACATGGATTCTTATAGAAATAACATAATTAGGAAATTGCAGAAGACAGTGGTCGAATACGTATCACCTTTTGAATTGTTTTATAGTTCCCAAAATCATCATCCCTATTATGTCAAAATAAACAATGTCGTGTGATTATAATTAAAGCTGGCAATTTTGAGTTGTATATCAAGCGTTAAAATAAGCACTTCAGTTTATTAATCCTGCATCATTTTGATTTAAAACGGTTTGCAAATATTTAAATAAAAATTTGAGATTTTAATTGCCTTCGTTATTCTGCCAAATGTTTAACTATATTATTAAATTGTGCAGTATTATATATGGTTATTAATATATAAAAACACCTTGCTTTGAACTATTCTAAACAGTAATATTAATGATTGAACAAATACAAGTTATGTAGGAAAACTAACGGGATGCCGTGAGTTTAAAAAAATCGAGATTGCCGCGTGTCCCTTTAAGGTTAGTGACATAAGCAGAATATGTATTTGTTTTCAGATTGCTTAGGCCCAGAAGACAAGTTTCATTACAATGTTACAAATGTTACAGACGGTGTGTACAATATCACCGGATGTGCCAGTCATTGTTTACAAAACGCCGCGGAACCACTACGAGCTATCGGATTTACGGTAATTCGAGTAGAGTTGTCGTTTCTTGCATCCACATAAAACCTCTGTCAGATTCTCAGAACAATTGCTTGGTGGCACTCATGTTATATGAAAGTGTTAATTTTACCCAGGGTTATATTGCGGAAGAATAAAGTTTATGCTTCGGCATATCACTCCGCCGTCAAAGCATTACAAATAGACACCACCATTACGTTTTTCATAGGGTTACAGCAAAGCGTTCGGCTTACCAGCACTTTTCAAAGTCTCATAGCTCAAAACAACCTACCAACAAATAAAGTACTGACCTAAATGCACCCAAAATGTTCAAAGCAAGCGGTGTTTCGTTCGTTTGTTTATCACTCAGTCAGTAGACCCTGTGTCAATAGTGGTGTCAGGCCACGGTGTTGATGCTATGTTCATGTGACATTATGACCCTGGTAAAGATTTATACATATACTGAACAAAAAAAGAAACTTCTACAGAAAATTATTGTTAATTATATATTAAAGACTATAATTTAAAAAAGGAAGCTATTTAAGTATAATTTAATCATTACTCAAAAGGTGTTCATAATGAACATTTATTTTGATCAAATAGATCTATTTTGATAATAAGACATTCAGACTTTTTTTGAATCTTGGGACCATTTTAAAAGTCAATGTATGTCAATAGCGTGTGCAAAATCGGAAGTTTAATTTGTCTAGTACAAATGTTACATAATGTTAATGAGCTAGGAGAGCGCTTTTAGCCCATTTCACGCCGGCATTTGACGAACGATCGCGGATAGTATCGATCTCTCTCTGAGTAGCCTAGTCTTGATCGTCTTCGACGCTCGATTGTAAAAAGGTGCGTCTGTATCAGCCAATCAGAAACGATACCAGAATATCGGTAAAATGGCTGCCGCGTCTAACTGTTTTAGAAGAACCGGTCTAGACGTTTGTCTTTAAAACAAGCAAGCGTCGAAGATGATCTAGCCAAATAGGTCGACCAATCAAACGATAATAGGCACATTAATCTTGTTGTGTCATGTGACCGAAATTCCGAACAGTGTACGGAGAGTACCGGTGAAATGGGCTATTGAAGACTGGACAGTCCTCGACACTTGCAAGGCCGTGCGTCGCCGTTGCAAGACCGTATTCGATCCGAGAGGTGGCCATACACGCCATTGACGTGTGACTTTTGAAATCGGCTCATGGTTCCAAAATCACTGTAGGTACAGTGCGAATCGATATTGAGTTTGTAGATATCAACACGCTAGTTTGCAGACGGGTTCAGTTGCACCACGGGATTGAATTGACACTGCAAATGTAAACAAACGCAATATTTTTACGATATTTCAATTGTTTCTAAAGTTAAGTTACATTTTCTTCACTATGTTTATTTCATTAATAAATTAGTAAAGACGAAAAATAGGCTGTATATTTCTTCTAAATAAATTATGTGTCTAAATGCTGTATCCTTTACACTGGATTTGTGAAATGATATACTGTAGTAGTTTGTGCCGAAATATTTATTAATTGTTTTGTCTTAAATGCTCAGTTCGATGAAATCTAGTCAAGTTTGTATATGTATATGTGCTGGTTTCTTGAAGTTACGCATTAGTTTGCCGATGGTATGTTTGCTATATGCGCTAGTTTTTCGATGGTTTTTGGTGACTTTTTAAAACTTTAACTTTTCTTATTTTCTTGTAGTATATTCATTATTTAAACAAAGGGCAACCATGGAGTATTTTACTATAGTTCAAGTGAATCTTTTAAACTTCACTTATTTCTTTCTCATCAAGACTATGTTACATGTTCGATGTTATTACTGCACAGAAGAAACAGAAACATTTGCCAGTATCGTACACAACAAATTCATACATATGGTCATCCACATTCAAGCTTCAAAAGGAAAGTCTCCTAATATATGTCAAAGCATTTCAATTTGTTTCTTGATACATTCGTCCCCGATAGATGAAAGGTCAGTTATTCCATTATCGTATACTGAATCCATATAGGTAACTGAATTTGAACAGGACATATGACAAAAGCGAAAGTATATGTTGCTGTAACAGAGTGTCCATTAAGTATGTCATTGACCTTGATAATACAACAGCGGAAACATATTTTAAAATACAAAAGAAACCCAAGATTCATACAGATGATGACATATACTAAACCAAATTGCTAAGTATCGACCTAAGACTATGTCAATAATATTCTCATTGTTTTGTGTATTTTGAGCTTGATTAGAGATACGGCTAAACTGCAAAATAACGAGTGTAAATCGTCTGCTCTGATTGTATGAACATATTTTAAAACTTTCAAGTCAATGTGTTTTCTTAGAAATAAGTTATAACACTTATACAACTAGGTATATAGGATTTTATTAAGTACTTCGAATTAGTGAAGCTTTCGATGTTCCTAATTCTAAAACATGCCAGTTAAAATTATTTTGACATCATGTTTTACTAGCATTGCCACTACACATGCGCTTGCAAAATAAATGTTCGAAATATTTAATGTTAACGCTGAATTACAGCTACTTGAATTTCAAACACAATGTAAAGGGAGGTAATTTAAGATTATCCATATTTAATTTTTTTATAGACGGGAAATCTGCGATAAATGGGTCATTTTTTTTTTTTTTTTTTCTATTATTTCATACCAATTTTAAGAATTTTATATCTTTAAGCGATCTTTGACTCATGTTATGTGTTTTATCAGTACATATAAAGGGAAGGTAACTCTCAAAAAATGTAACAATTTAAACAAAAAATAAACCTTTTACAAACTATGGGTCAAAACAAAATACTCATCATATATCTATTCTAAAATATATTTAAAATAAGAAAATTATTTAAGATACAAAAGTTGATACTTAGCAATTTTGTTCAGTGTATATTATGTATTGCATATATTATTGACAAAACACAGATGTTGCAAATGATGATATTCTGGGTTTGACTGATATGTTACCCTCTGCAACGGAAACGATAGATGGTTTATTGTCAGAATGGAAGATGTTTTATTTTTATTTTCGGGCATCGCTTCCAGTAAAAAAAAACCTAGCATGAGATTGTTTATGAACGTGGTTACGTTGTGCTGTGTCAAATCGGATCAGTAACAACGGAGTTATGGCACTTGTTTTTTCTCAAAATTTTCATTTTCTGCCTTGTAAACACTCTAGCACCTTCATTTATCATTTGATATTTACCAAACTAACATATATTGTTAATATCAATGAAAACTCGGACAAGTACGAAAACCTGCCAAATCATTTGATCGTTACCAACCTTGCACATATTGTTAATACCAATGAAAGCTGGGACAAGTTCGAAAACCAGCTAAACTGGGTCAGTAACACCAGAGTTATGGCCCTTGTTTTTTTCCCCTGAAAATGCCATTTTCTGCCTTGTGAACACTCTGGCACCTTCATTTATCATTTGATATTTACCAAACTAACATAGATTTTTAATATCAATGAAAGCTTGGACAAGTACGAAAACCTGCCAAATCGGATCTGTAACATCTGAGTTATGGCCCTTGTTTTTTTCTGAAAAAATGCCATTTTCTGCCTTGTGAACACTCTAGTACCAAACTAACATAGATTATTAATACCAATGAAAGCTGGGACAAGTTCGAAAACCAGCAAAATTGGATCATTAACACCAGAGTTATGGCCCTTGTTTTTTTCTGGAAAATGGCGTTTTCTGCCTTGTGAACACTCTAGCACCTTTTTGATATTTACCAAACTTGCACATATTGTTAATATGAATGTAAGCTCGGACAGGCCCTCTTGGGCCTCTTGTTTTTAATATATTTTTATTTTATTTTTTTGTTTATTTTTTTTATTTATTTATTTATTTTTTTAATTGGGAGGTTAGGTGCCCTTGTTGCATCAGTTTTACATATTATTTATATGTGAAGAACTTCTTCTCTGAAACCAACAGTTTGTTTTGTTATACAGATGCAAATGACTTACTTAACACCTGGGTGACTAATTTTTCAAGTGTTATTGATAAGCATGTGCCGCTTAGAATACATAGGGTTACAAAGCTCCAACAACCTGATTGGCTTAATTCTGATATTTTAGATGCAATAAAGGAAAGAGATAAATGTAAAGCAAAAAATGATGCTCAAAATTACAGAATTTTAAGAAATAAAGTATGTAATTTGATTAAAGAATCTAAGAAGTCCTCTTATGAAAGAAAAATTGAAGAAGGCAAATCAGATCCAAAGTCAATAAGGAAAATATTTAAAGAGCACGGTGCCTCCACAAAAACTTCTCAAAAAGGAAATTCTGTAAATCAGATCAATAAAAACAGTGAGGAAATAACAGATAATTTTGAGATGGCAAATGAGTTTAATAATTTTTTTGTAAATATAGCTGCAAATTTAAAAGAACCTATTTCAAACTCAGACTTTACAAAAGTAAAGCAATTTGTAAATCGCACTGTTCCAGACAAAATGTACTTTAACATTCCTCTCATAACAGAAGAACAAACTCGTAAAATGCTTCTCAGCCTAGATACATCCAAATCCACGGGACTTGACCAAATTGGTCCAAAATTACTAAAATTATCAGCCAATGTAATATCAAAAAGTATTACATATATTATTAATTGTAGTATAAGACAGGGAATTTTCCCAGATACGTGGAAAGCTGCTAAGGTTAATCCCTTATTCAAATCAGGTGCATCTGATAATGTAAACAACTACAGACCAATTTCTATTTTACCAACTCTTTCCAAGTTGATTGAAAAACATGTGCACAACTCATTTGTTGAGTTTTTAAATTATTATAAATTACTATGTAAATCTCAAAGTGGGTTTAGAAAAAGCCACAGCTGCGAAACGGCTTTAGTTCATATGATTGACACGTGGTTAAAAGTATTAAATGAAGGTAAATGTGTTGGTGTAATAATGGTTGATTTTAGGAAAGCATTTGACTTAGTGGATCATAACTTTCTTTTAAAAAAAATGCAGATCTATAAATGTAGTGACACTACAGTTAAGTGGTTTAAATCTTATCTAACAGATAGGAAACAAAATGTTTCACTAAATGGGGTTCTCTCTGATAAACAGTTAATTACATGTGGAGTACCACAAGGCTCTATTTTAACCTCTCCTATTCTTATTATTCATAAATGACCTTCCTATATGTCTTGATGGTACTGTATCTAATACAGACATGTATGCAGATGATACCACTATCTACGATGTTAACACATCAAAAGCAGTAATTGAGCAAAACCTTCAAACTGCTTTAAATACCCTCAATGCTTGGTGCCGAAATAATGGTATGGTTTTGAACACAGAAACAACTAAAGTGCTCTTAGTTACTACACCTCAAAAGCGTGCAAGACTTGTTAATAACAAATTATCATAAACATACAATAACATTGAACTGCAACTTACAACAGGTGATAAAATTCTGGGAATGCATATAGATGAACACTTGAAGTGGGATACTCACATTTTGTATATTCGTAAGAAAATATCAACCAACATCTGGCTACTGTCAAGAATAAAATCATATATTCCTTTAAATTACCGGATAATATTTTATAAGGCATATGTTCAACCTCATCTAGATTACTGTAATATAATATGGGGAAATACAAACAAAGCTAACATACAACTGTTATTACGTTTGCAGAGAAGAGCATGTCGTACTATTTTAGGCGACCAATATACCACACTAAATGAAGCACTGGTTATCATTAATTCCCTTAATATCGAGCAAAGGATATTTCTCCAAAAGGCAAAATATATGTATAGAGTATCAAAACATGCAGTCCCGTCATATATTTGTGATATGTTTCATCCTACTGTTATCTCGCAGAGAAATCTACGATCTGCTTACGAATTAAATTATATAACTCCAAGACCAAACAAAGAACTATTTAAAGGGAGTATGTCATACGCTGGAACAATTGTGTGGAATAGCATTCCTTCATATATTAGAGAATGTACTTCTTTAAAAACCTTTACATCTAACTGCGTTAAATGGCTGAAAACACAATCATAATGTAATTATTGTAAAAGCATTGTTATGTTTGGCAGTTTTAGATAATTATTGACATCTTGTGTACTGTGTGGTACTTTATTATGCACACCACCACTTCAAACCATGTATATAATTATGTATATATATGATGTGTACATGGTTGTAAATGTGTGTGCATGTGTGTGTATTTGGATGTATGTGTGCGCAATAATGTAAGTGCACAATAATGTAAAGGAAATATCACTGTTTTGTTACATATGTTTTACATTGTACATGTATATGTATGACTTTGCAGAGGGCCCCAAGGGAGATTAGTGTTGGCTTATTGGGTCACCCTCTATAAATAAAGACATTCATTCATTCATTCATTTTCAAATGGTGACTCTGGGGTAACAGTTGGTCACAGTTTTACATAGACGTATATAAGGAAATATTTTATATTTTATTTTCAGCTTATGTTCCTCTAAAAAGTTTGTTCAAATGGTTACCCTGGGGTGTAATTTGTCCCCGCCCCAATGGTCACAGTTTTACATAGTTTTATATAGGGAAAAACTTTAAAAAAATCTTCTTCTCTAAAACTTCAAGAGTCAAAGGTTTAATATTTTGAATATACACTCAACTTATGGTCCTCTACCAAGTTTGTTTGAATGGTGACCCTGGGGTCAAATTTGGCCCCACGCTCCAGAGTTTTATGATGGAGTTATGACCCTTTAAGGATTTTACTACAAAAAATTGTCCGGATTAGTTCTCCTGAACCCCTGGCCAGATTTCAGCGAAACATTGCAGGGATGATTAGTACCAAGCTTAGTTGTGCATATCACCACCGTGTTCCGATTAAAATATTTTTGGTGGAGTTATGGCCATTTAACGGTTTTACTCCACACACTTTGTCCGGACTAGTTCTCTTGAACCCCTGGTCGGATTTCAAAGAAACGTTGCAGGGATGATCAGTACCAAAATTAATTGTGCATATCATCACCATGTTCCAGTTGAAAGATTTTTGGGAGAGTTATTGCCCTTTAAATGTTTTAATACACAAACTTTGTCCAGACTAGTTCTGCTGAACCCCTGCCAGACGAAACTTGGCAAGAGTGATCTGTATCAAGCTTAGTTGTGCATATCGTCACCTTGTTCCTGTTGAATGTCTTTTGGTGGAGTTATGGCCCTTTAAAGCTTTTAATACACAAGCTTTGTCCCGACTACTTCTCCCGATCCCCCGATAAGAGCTGTTTAACCAGTAAAACGTCCACATGCCCTCTTGGGCCTCTTGTTTTAGTTCCATTTGATAAAACTTTTTTTTTTATATTTTATTTTCTTTTGATATAAATTTTGATGTATACAAACGTGAAAAAAAACAGTCTGGTTCCCTGACCTGCTACATTCGCTACTTTCGTAATGAGAATGGTACTGGTTAGAGAATCATGCGGACTAAAACAATGGTGAAATTGAAATATCGTTTACAAAAAGTTGTGTGTGTCCTATGCCTTCTTGTATCAGGGTGTTGGTGTATGGTAAACATTAGAATTTCCAGTTTTGCAGATTTAATTTTTTATTAAATGATTACAGTGCCTTTAATATTTTTTTCAGAATGAAAAATGTTACTGTTTCTTCAAACCTTCGAACCGATCTACTGGATTCGACTTCACAAATATGACGTTGTTTGCAATTTCCGAGAGTAAAGCGTCGCCCGATTACTGTATTGCAATGAGAACTCCGGACAAACAAGTCTTCTCTTTCTTCATTGAGAATTGTAGCAGGGCCTTTCCAGTTCTGTGCGATGATTGTATGTATATATTTTCTCTCGCCGTTTCAAAGGAAAACAAAAGACATATGCTTCAGGATAAGTGTTACTTTTCCGGCGACGGCGACAGCCGAGTCAGTATTCAAGACTTGTGTTTAATTGACGCAATTATTTTTGGTACAACTTAACGTGATGCAATGCGGTCGTGACCTTGACCCTCCAGACAAATAGACATTTTTACATTCGGGTTTTGAGTTTTTGTCACTTTCTCACGAATGCATTAGACTACAAACATAATTCAAAGCTATAATGTTTTCTTCGGTAGTACAACACACTGTGACCTTGACCCTCCAGGCAATGGGCAGCGTCACATTCAAGTCACATATTCACTTTGGTTATTTGTGTTTTTTTAGCCTTTTTTGTAGTAAAAGTAGACAATGCATTTTAATTGCTTACGTAATGCGGACGAAATTTTTTGTGTCGCCTGCGTGGCATGGCATACACTTAGGGATCACGCTGTCCTTCGTCCGTCGTCGTCGTCCGTCGTCGTCCGTCGTCCGTAACACTTAAAATCTGCAACCTAACATTGGCCATGCATTTAAAAGTGTTTGACATACTTTACACACATCTTCATCTTAACTCAAGGAATGTTGTTAAACATGTCCAATAACTATGACTTTCAATTTGACAGAGTTATGCCCTTTTTCCATAAAACTTTAACCTGCAACCTGACGAAGCTCATGACTGAAATTAGCACACTGCAGTGGACACAAGTGTTCCGCGGAACACCCTTCTAGTTATATGACATAAAATTCGAACACACATGAAACAATGCTATTTTGTTTTGAACTACACATTAGTTGACATAGAGCCTCGGGTTTATCGTTACAACAGGAAGACGTGAGATTCTTGTTTAGATACACCACATGTATACTGAACCAGACAAATATTTTGTCAATAAACGACTGTAAATTTAAAAAAAATCATTCAAATCACCTGTCTTCAACGGTACCAGTCGGCATATAATAAGTTCATACATTAAGGGTATTGTCTACTGGTGCGTTAGCTGTTTGGTTCAGTATATATAGTTCACGATTTTACATTGCTTTTTTTACAGTCGATACTACTGCGCGTTCGTCGTCATGTGAAACAACTAAAGTAACAACTAAAGTAACAACTAAAGCATATAGCCCAGCTACGAGTAACACAAGGTAGGTATTGCCATCTTCGAAACTGTAATGAGGCAGTTAGTATTTATTAAATATATACGGAGCAACATAAATGTAGCGCATACGATGTATGTCATTTCCACAGACGAGATACAAAGCCGTGTATGTTCGGGGTCAATGATACATTGTCATAGATATGACCAATACTAATGTTACATAGTCATTTGTAAACAAAGTCGGTGATACAAAATAAAGCAAATATTAATGATAGGAGCATGCTTTTATAGGTTATCAAAAATCGTTCTGCACATGTTTTCAATGAAAAGAGAGGTAATTTTAAAATTACGAAATTTGGAATGTTTTGGTTTGAGAATAACAATTGGTTGTAAGCACATTTCACTGGACAATGACGGACTGGGCTATTCTTGTCAATGCCAAACAGTAAATTATTTCAAAGCAATACGTTTGTATAATGAAACAAGTTGTTCAAACAATTATAACAACGTTCATATGTTTAATCTTATGTCCCTGAAAAGTCGTGCTAAACGTTTTTTGTTCAGTATTATTATGTCTAGTGATGGTGTGCATGACTTGCATGTTGCTAGATAGAAGGTAGTTGCGTTTTAACCTTGACGTATGAAACCACTAATTATTTTCACCATAGACACTTATGTTAAAGTGTCACATATTACTGATTTGCTGCAACTTCAACTCAAGAATAGATACTGCAGCAATGTAATTTTCATACAGAAAACTAATTTTCCACTTGAAATATCACCAGAAAAGGTAGGGTCACAAGACATGTAAGAAAGTTCGTGTTTGTTTATTAAACAGGTCAAGGGTACATCTGTTTTCAGCGATGGTTGCTCACAAAGTATAAGCATAGAGACGAACTTTCGAAAATGTTCTTCAGTGATCCAGTAAAACCTAATTAATACGCTTTTTATACATACAACCACAAACTCGAACAGAAATGTGCCGTTTTCCCCTATTTATATTGCACATTTCCATCAAAAAATGAGGGATTACTTTTTATTATAGGAACTACATTCGGAGGTTTACTTGTAGTTAGTGTTGAGCACTCGTGAGCACACAAAACAGTATACTAACGAGTGGCTACTCCACTCGTGAGAATACTGTTTTGGGAGCTCATTCGATGGAATAAAGTTGCATCTTCCACTGAAAAACAAACAAATGTCCTCTATATTATTTATTTGCAACTTAAAGCTACATAAGGTTTGTCTTTCGTTACAATCTTTCACATCTTGTTATTATCACAACGTATAGCGCTCTCATATAATTCACGCAGCATACGTTTACCATCCTCTACATAGATTGTTCAAAATGGTGACACTGGGTTCAAATCAGACCGTCCCGTGTGCATAGCGTTCTAAAGGAACTTCTTTTAACAATCATCTCCTCTGAAACTGCAAGAGCTAGAGGTCTAATATTTTGCAAGTACCATAAGCTTATGGCTGTCTATCCAGTGTGTTCAAATCGAGATCATGGGGTCAAATTTGTCTCCAACCCGGGGTCACATGTTTTACTGACTAATAAAGGGAAAACTACAGTACCATTAGAATACCTCGATACCAGTATAATCTCTCGAAACCAGGAGAATCCCTCGATACCAGTATAATCCCTCGATACCAGTAAAATCCCTCGATATCAGTAGAATCATTTGATACCTGTAGAAGAACCCTCAATACCAATACAATAGAATCCCTCGATACCAGTAGAATCCATCGATAGCAGCCAGTAGAATCTCTCGATACCAGTAGAACCTATTTATTTCAGTAGAACCCTTCGATACCAGTAGAAGACCTCGATACTAGTAGCAATCCTCGATACCAGTATAATACCTCGATACCAGTAGAACCCCTCGATATCAGTAGAACCCTTTGATACCGGTAGAATCTCTAGATACCAGTAGAATCCCTCGATACCAGCAGGACCCCTCGGTACCAGTAGAACCCCTCGAGAGCAATCTAATCCCTCGATACCAGTAGAATCCTTCGATAGCAGTAGAACCCCTCGATACCAGTATAATCCCTCGATACCAGTAGAAGCCATCGATACCAGTAGATTCCCTTGATACCAGTAGAACCCATCGAACCAGTATTATAATCTCTCGATACCAGTTGAACCCCTCGATACCAGTAAAACTCCTCGATAGAAGTAGAAGCCCTCCATACCAGTATAATCCATCGATACCATTAGATAGAACCCCTCGATACCAGTAGCATCCATTGATAGCAATATAACCCGTCGATAGCACTATAACTCGTCGATACTAGTAGAATATCTCAATACCAGAAGAACCCCGCGATACCAGTAGAACCCCTCGATAGCAGTAGAATCCCTCGATAGCAGTAGAGCCCCTCGATACCAGAATAATACCTCGATACCAGCAGAAGCCCTCGGTACTAGTATATCTTCTTGATACCAGTAGAATCCTTCGACACCAGTAGAATCCCTCGATACCAGTAGAACCCCTCGATAGCGTTAAAACTCCTCGATAGCAGTAGAACCCCTCGATACCAGTAGAATCCATCGATAGCAATATAACCCGTCGATAGCAGTATAACTCGTTGATACTAGTAGAATATCTCAATACCAGTAGAAACCATCGATACCAGTAGAATCCCTTGGTACCAGTAGAACCCCTCGATACCAGTAAAATCCCTCGCTACCAGTAGAACCCCTCGATACCAGTAGAACCCCTCGATAGCAGTAGAATCCTTCGATAGCAGTAGAACCCATCGATACCAGTATAATCCCTCGATACCAGTAGAAGCCCTCGATACCATTAGATCCCCTTGATACCAGTAGAACCCCTCGATGCCGTTATAATCTCTCGATACCAGTAGAACCCCTCGATAGCAGTAGAACCCCTCGATAGCAGTAATACCCCTCGATACTAGTATAATCCCTCAATACCATTAGAACCCCTCGATACCAGTAAAATCCATCGATAGCAATATAACCCGTCGATAGCAGTATAACTACTAGTAGAATATCTCAATACCAGTAGAACGCCTCGATACCAGTAGAATCCCTTGACACCAGTAGAACACCTCGATACCAGTACAACTCCTCGATACCAGTAGAACCGAGGGGTTCTATTGGTATCGACCAATAAAACCCCTCGATACCAGAAGAAAGGAGAACCCTTCGATACCAGTAGACTACCTCGATACCAGTAGAACCCCTCGGTACCATTAGAACCTCTCAAAATCAGTAGACTACCTCGATACCAGTAGAACCCCTCACTGCCAGTAGAACCCATCGATAGCAGTAGAACCCCTCGATAGCAGTAGCATTCTTCGGTACCAGTAGAACATCTCGATAGCAATAGAAACCCTCGATACCAGTAGAATCCCTCGATACCAGTAGAACCCCTCGATAGCAGTAGCATTCTTCGATACCAGTAGAACATCTCGATAGCAATAGAAACCCTCGATACCAGTAGAATCCCTCGATACCTGTATACTTTTTCGATACTAGAAGAATCCCTCAATACCAATAGAACCCACTGATACCAGTAGAATCCCCCGATACCAATATAACCCCTCGATACCACTAGAACGCCTCGATACCAGTAGAATCCCCGATTCCGTAGACTGCATCTTCGTATTCCCAATAATTTGTTTGACAATAATAACGCTACAATTTCCACCTTTTTAATCATCATGACTTAAGTTGGTTTCTTTCACGAACAAATATTGTTTCTGGAATTTACGAACAAACTAGCAAACTCTGGTATATATATATATATTTGTTATTGTTGAAAGAATGACTTTATATTTCAGTATCTCGCCGCCAGACGACAATGCCACAGGTAGTACTCCGTCGAACAACTCTCTGTCTAATGGTATAACTCATACATTACATTTAGTACATTTAGTAGTATGTAATTAGTACATTTAGTAGTATGTAATTAGTACATTTAGTAGTATGTAATTAGTACATTTAGTAGTATGTAATTAATATGAACAAAGCAAAGCCTCAAGATGGGCGAAGCTAACTATTTTAAAATAGATCTAAACGATGTGATGCAGGGTTAGCATTATACTGTATTTTTAATGCACATTGAGCTGAACGGAAAAGAAAGAACAATTATCCAGCCCTGCATTTGCATATTTAGTACACTAGTGCAACATGACAAATATATTTCCCACAAAGGAAGTTATGTAATAAATAAAAATACAGATTTCAAGACTCTGGATCTCAAATCTCAATTAAACTGAACAGTGATATCCATACTCATTCAAACTAAAAGCAATTACCTTAACAATCAAGTATGTGCCATGTGCAACTTGCCATCATGTGTATCTAGGTCCAGGCTGTCTTTGTTCCAGAATTTTGACATTGTGTATGATGTTTCATATTTGTCTTTGTTATAAAGGATGTTTTGCTAATGAAAAGGTTAGTGACTATCATGTCACCCGCCTTGCAATATTCAGTTATTTTAAATTTCTTTATACTCGTATTTAATATTAATAATAAATAAAAGGTAATTAGCGAGTGCAATGTCACCCACCTCCAAATATGTTATGTAAAAGTGATATTGAATCAATCATTTTCTCACCCCACCATAAAATGAATTGAAGTTAGTGCATAACTAGGTAAAGTAAAGGTTAGCCACTGTTCCACCTCAAATATAAAATTATATGAATTAATTTAAATATATTGAGTGTCAATAATAAATGAAAGTTTCGCGACTGTCTTGTCACCCACCTCCAAATATGTAATGCTATTAATTTGTGTTAGAACATAACTCGATGCCAATCACAATTAGTAATCATGCTGGTCCCCATTTCTGCAAAATGTTTTCAAAATATAAATTTGCCCAAAAGTATCACTTGAGACGAACACAAACTACACACATAATAATGATGCAATTTCTTCTACGAGTGTTGAAGAATGTGTGAATGGTTAATGCAGAAGGGTAAATCTCAATGGTATGGTAATGCCACAGATGGCAGTAACGAGTAATGATGAAGAGGATACATTTGATCTGGGTTTGATTATTTTGATTAGAAACATTGGTAAAATATCATCCGGAGAACATGATAAACTATTTTCTAAATATGTTGATTAAATAATTGTCTACCAATATAGGTTATAATTACACATGAAAAGCAAAGAAGAATCTGCATTTGAAACGCTTGACAGAGTTACGCAGATAAGGCGTTTAAGACTCCAAATCGTGATTTTTTTTGTAATTTTTACTGCTTTAAATAGTAAAGCAACTTATAGTAGCTAAACTATTAAATGGCGAGCAGAAATCAACATCATGACCTGACACCAATAATACTAAGGGGTGCTGGGGTCGGACTGGTATTACTTTGCTGCATTGAATAAAGAACAAAATAGCAACACTTTCAGACCGAGTCCTTTATTCCTGAACGAACTTTGGAATATTTTTTTTTAAAGTACTACTTTCGACCGTTTACTTTAGACATTTCTTTTATGTATTTATGTTTGTACTTTAATTTATGGTAGGCTAGTTAGAGCTATGAGATATTGGAAAGTTCTGGTAAGCACAAACGCTATACGGTAACACTATGGGTAACGTATTTGTTATTGGTGGTGTGAAAACGGCGAAATGAGATGCCAATGTATAAATTTTATTTTACCGCAATATAATTTGAGGAAAATTAATTGTTTTATTCACTATATTACCGTATAGCATATATAGTTTTTTCATTTTCGTCGTTTTCCAATATTCTGGATTTGCTCAGACGTTGACAGAGGTTGTATGTGGAGACAAGGAACGACAACTCTAGGTGGAGATTGATAAGTCCGATGTTAATGTAAACGTGATGTACGTTGGCGTTCGTTTAGTGACGTAACTTCCGGTACAAACACTCATTACATCAACGGCTCATCAACATATTATAGACTATTTAGAGCCGCCCATTAAAAAGGGGAAGAATACATAGGAATCAGGGAACCTGTCCTACTCTTACTAACGAAGAGATTCCTGTGGTTCTTTAACGTGCTGGGAGTACTGAGTTCGATACACGGGAACGCCCGGTTTACGGTTTGCGGTAGGATATATCACAGGCAGGGAAGGTCATCCCGTTTAATGTTGAGAAATAGGCATACAATTTAAATTCTGAGTTAAACAGGAACTCATGTTAACACCTCTCTGCATTTAATAATGAATCTATGGATGTATTTCGCTCTTTATTTTTGAGTTGTTTTGTACTGTCTATTTGAATCGATATTTGTAAATCATTTCTTGTTTCTTTCTATCTTCAGAATTACTCATCGTGATAGGTGTCGCTGTTTTTATTGTAATTGCAGTAGTTGCCATGGCTATCGTTTATCGGAAGAATTTTAAGAGGTTGGTATTGTATGTTAATGTTACGCAGACTTGATTTTGTTTAATATTCGAGGCGTCCCGTTAGTTTTACTATAAGTGCATATTTCCAATTCATTATTAACAATTATTTTAATAGTTCAAAGCACATTTTTGTGCATATTACTAATTGCCTATTATTTTGCATAAGGGCTACCGCCTTTGGACGGTCAGTGGCCTAACAATGCCGCTGGGGATAAATGGGTTGGGATGGGGTGTGTGGTTTAAACCAAGTTCTAGGGAGTACCAAACCTCACTCTTACCCTATTGTCATCCCAATAAAACGGGACAATGTAAATACAGATATCCCCCGCCAGGATATATTCTCTAACACACAAGGCAGCATTAAGAGGCAATATAACATATGAATGATCATGTATAGATGAATATAAACTAACACGAAAACCTAGAAAGTCCAAGCAAATATTCATTGACTTGGCAGAAGCCAGCGTAAGAAGAGAATACACCGTTAAGGAAAAAACAAGGGAAAATTCAAGACAAACATCAAACACTACCGTCCTTAGATGGCATCATAGGGTCTACAATCTGTCCAGTCATTGCACAATCAAAGAGGAAAGCATAGTGGCTAACTATAAATGGGTCAACCACTAAACATGCAGTGCGTTGCAAAACGATAGGCTCATAACCCTTTTTGAAAACATGTTAACAATTTTTATAAAGTTTGTATGAAAATGATTAGGACCAAGGATCTTACGAAGTTTGAAAATCCCATCACCATAGAACTTATTCAAGACTGCTTTATGCCCTATTAAGGTTTTTATTCAGATGACTCAGTGAAAAACTGTGTTTGCAATCGAACGAAATTGTATTATAATTACAGTAATCATACTAGTAGTGTAATACTCACGAATAGGAATCATACAATATATATACACTCATTTTATAAGAAAAGTACGGTTAACAATATTCATATTTTCTCCAGTGTAGGTTGAACTAATAAGGAGACCATAATTAACGGATATAAGTGAGAGTTTTGAGAACGAAGCTGTTGTAAGGTTTGCATTAACTTTGAAATATTATCCCGCCGAAGACCGTTACACGACCGAACAAGGTATATTTCACTACCTCTTGTTATTCTTGTTAGATTCACTTTGAAACAGTTTAACATTTTTTCCACATGTTCAATTATTTGTCACAACAGACATGTTTTTTTACAGTTTCAGAAAGAGACTTTCAAATGTAGAAGCTGAGCGCCAGCGACCTAACTCCATATCGAACCGTACCTACCGCTCGACAAATCTTCAAATTGATAACAATGACGAAACGTACGATCTGATTAACGACATGGATGTCGAGGAAGAAACACACATTGACACATCTAACTGCAAACCACCCCCATTTCCAGCAAGAGATTCTGACAATTTGACACTGCCGGAAGACGTTATAATGACACTGGTTGATTACACAACGCCGTCTGATCGTCTGCTCACTCCGCCTGACACGTTTCACGCAGAAGCCGAATATACGACCACATACGATGATCCGATAAGACAATTATCATTAATACAGAATAGCGAAACAGTGAATATAAATAAAGATGGAACAGTTGTATACAACACAGATTCCAAAAGCACTTTAGAACGTCACGACGGTTGTCTACCAACGGAAGATAATCCAGTAAACTGTGATACAAATATGGACGCTCCTGGGTCAAGTAGTGCACATGGCTCCGACGTTTTAAATGAATGTGAAGCTAGTTCGTCCGACTCAGAAGACAGTCTTGGATTATTGATTGCATTCGACCTTGATCACCAAACAAAAGATACGGACTATGAACTGCAGGCACAGCCTGCAAACGCATACTATAAAGTACAGAAGGACAGTACAGCGAGTACAGATAGGTCACCAGGACAAATCTCTGTGAACGATGAAGGAGCAGCAGGTTATGAAGATACGTCTATTATTGATGGAAATTTTAAAACGAAACAAAAGGAAAATGTAGCCATGATATTTAGAGAACATTCTGAGAACACTGAAGAAGAATCGGATTATGAAGATACCACAGTTTTTGATGGAATTTTTAAGACGAAACCAAAGAAAAATGAAGAAGTATTATTTAAAGAACATGTGTGTTTACATGATCTAACGGACACAATGCTGAGCAAACTCGGCATACGAATTGTGTCCGATCCGTGTGATTATTCGACCTGTGCCACGTGCACCACGTGCACCAGAAGAGGATCAGATCTCACGATGCCTACCTACTACAACACTCACGAGAACATCGGTAGAGAAGATGAAAGTATTATCAATATAACTAGTATGACTGACGCGTTTCGTACAGACCCTGTTACAGATAGAGGGGATATTACTGAGTATGATACGTTAGGGAATACTAGTCGCTGTGCTGGAGTACTCAAATATATGGGAGATAACACGTATGCACATACGAGTTTTAAAAGAAAGCCAACGTATACGACAAGTGGAAGGGGTCGATTAAAGCGATGCAATTCGTTTTAGGCATGCGTTTCTATTTCGTTTTTTTATTTTCATCGGTTTTCGCTCACAGTATTAACTGTTTATATGTCGACGTTCCGTAAAACATTCGTTCGTTCGTTCATTCATTCATTCTATTCTCTAAAATAACAAAAAAGTACTCCACGTTTTAACAGAAAACTAATTATGTGTAAACTATTAACATAGTGTTAATCTATTAACATACATATTTACATACCAGACTCATTTATATTAAAGGGATACATGACGAACCTTGATAGTTTTCTGGGTGAAGTTGTTAACATTAATAACGGACAGTAAATAATTCTAGTCTAATTTTATAAAGAAAAATGCATTTTCACTAATTTAAAGTGCCATGTTCAGTTTATATCACATTGTTAATCTATTCGTTACATTGCTCCATGTTCAGTTTATATCACATGGTTGATCTATTCGTTACATTGCTCCATGTTCAGTTTATATCACATTGTTTATCTATTCGTTATATTGCTCAAGCAGTGTTATGTTAACATTGTGATTATTACCCGAAGTGCCTCCGTGGCCGGGATAGTAAAGACTCTGCGTCTAAAACGTTATCGCCTCTCACCACTGCGGGAGTTCGAATCCCAATGAGAGCTCGACTTATTGCCTCGACCACAAACAATTTAAAACGAGTAAAACACAATTCAAACAAACAAATATTCCAAAGTGCAATATGAAAACATACTCAATCATTAAAATGAATAAACGATGTAGATATATTGCAGCATGTTGCTATAACTACTTTACAGGATATGCATTCATTAACACAAGATATACATGTATACATGTTTATTAATCATATGTTTGTTGCTTGTTTAAGTTTATAAAAGTAAAAAAGTTCGAAGTTTATTTCTTCTTGTTTACTTAGTTACATCTCACATAATGCTTGATTCAAGTAATACAGTGTGCCAGAAAGAAACGATAACCATAAGTATTAACATTGACTTGATACTCTCTGTTGAAAGAAATAGCGTCTATTTTCGAATAATCTTCATTTTTCAAAGTGGCGGAGCTACTGCGCACACATCCACTGCGTATCAATAGAAAATGGTAATTCCAATGTCTGAAAATACACATACGGTAGTAGTTTCTCTTGCACTTTTTTATATTATCATTCTCCCCAGGTAAGAACTTGTGGTACTATAACAACGGCAACAATAATCTGAACATTGTTTATGTAGTATTAACCTACAAATTTAGATCAAGAATATTGTAGACACAGTTTGTAAACATCTAAGGTAATGGAGGGTCGTAACATTCTAAGGAAATAAATAATCATAAAATAAAAAATAAAAAAATAAAATAAAAAAAGAAGTAGATATAGAAGTCGAACAGGAAATGTAGCATTCGAGGTCCACAGTCAAACACAACACGCACAGAAACCAACAACAGCTACACAGATGAATGAAAGACAAGATATGACATCACAAATATAAAAGGGTTGACAATAGGGCGACCGCCTTGGAACGGTTAGTGGCAAAAAAGACCTCTGAAGATTTAAACCAAGTTGTAGGGTGCACCAGATCGCACTCTTACCCTACTGCCATCCCAAACATATAAGTAAATATAAGCTCGCAAAATTCTAAGAAAAAAGAAACTCGCAAACATATAAGTAAATATAAGCTCGCAAAATTCTAAGAAAAAAGAAGCTCGCAAACATATAAGTAAATATAAGCTCGCCAACATCTAAGTAAATATAAGCTCGCAAAATTCTAAGAAAAAAGAAACTCGCAAACATATAAGTAAATATAAGCTCGCCAACATCTAAGTAAATATAAGCTCGCAAAATTCTAAGAAAAAAGAAACTCGCAAACATCTAAGTAAATATAAGCTCGCAAAATTCTAAGAAAAAAGAAGCTCGCAAACATATAAGTAAATATAAGCTCGCCAACATCTAAGTAAATATAAGTACGCAAAATTCTAAGAAAAAAGAAACTCGCAAACATATAAGTAAATATAAGCTCGCAAAATTCTAAGAAAAAAGAAGCTCGCAAACATATAAGTAAATATAAGCTCGCCAACATCTAAGTAAATATAAGCTCGCAAAATTCTAAGAAAAAAGAAACTCGCAAACATATAAGTAAATATAAGCTCGCAAAATTCTAAGAAAAAAGAAGCTCGCAAACATATAAGTAAATATAAGCTCGCCAACATCTAAGTAAATATAAGCTCGCAAAATTCTAAGAAAAAAGAAACTCGCAAACATCTAAGTAAATATAAGCTTGCAAAATTCTAAGAAAAAAGAAGCTCGCAAACATATAAGTAAATATAAGCTCGCCAACATCTAAGTAAATATAAGCTCGCAAAATTCTAAGAAAAAAGACACTCGCAAACATCTAGGTAAATATAAGCTCGCAAAATTCTATGAAAAAAGAAGCTCGCAAACATCTAAGTAAATATAAGCTCGCAAAATTCTAAGAAAAAAGAAGCTCGCAAACATCTAAGTAAATATAAGCTCGCAAAATTCTAAGAAAAAAGAAGCTCGCAAACATCTAAGTAAATATAAGCTCGCAAAATTCTAAGAAAAAAGAAGCTCGCAAACATCTAAGTAAATATAAGCTCGCAAAATTCTAAGAAAAAAGAAGCTCGCAAACATCTAAGTAAATATAAGCTCGCAAAATTCTAAGAAAAAAGAAGCTCGCAAAATTCTAAGTAAATATAAGCTCGCCAACATCTAAGTAAATATAAGCTCGCAAAATTCTAAGAAAAAAGAAGCTCGCAAACATCTAAGTAAATATAAGCTCGCAAAATTCTAAGAAAAAAAAGAAGCTCGCAAACATCTAAGTAAATATAAGCTCGCAAGATTCTAAGAAAAAAGAAGCTCGCAAACATCTAAGTAAATATAAGCTCGCAAAATTCTAAGAAAAAAGGGTCTTGCCAACATCTCAGTAAAACGAAGCTCCTAAACATGTAAGGTCATAGAAGCTTGTTAAAATCTAAGGACGCATAAGCGTATCAACATCTAAGGAAATGTAAACTAGAAAACATATAAGTATAAATATAAGCTCGTAAAAATCTAAGGAAATAGAAGATTGTTAACATCTAAGGAAATATAAGCTTGTACACATCTAAGGAAATGTAAGTTAGCAAACATCTTAGTAAATATAAGCTCGTTAACATCTAAGGAAAACGAAGTTCGTAAACACCTTAGAAAATAGAATATTGTAAACATCTAAGGAAATAGAAGCTCGTAAAATAATTAGGATAAAAGCTCGTAAAAGGTTAAGAAAATTAAAGGAAGATTGTAAAACTCTTAGCAAATAGGAGCTTGTGAAATTCTAAGAATATAGAAGCTCGTTTATTCTTAGGAAAAAGAAGCTCGTACAAATCTAAGTGACACAGTTGAATTCGGTTTTACGGCGCACTTATACAAAATGGTCATAAAGCGCCTAGCAGGAATGAACACACTGAATCTAGACCCATAAGACACGTTACAAAATGGACTTTCTCACATTGAGAACTTCAGAGTTGCAAAGTCTGCTTTGCTTGGACAATCCATTTACGCTTGAGTCACGATTGTTTTGTTTTACTGCCACCACTCAAATGACACCTTGAAGCCATACAGGGATCATGACGATAACCAAATGAAATGGACAATGAAAGAAAACGGGAAAACGTTCTTTGGCATGATTGTTCCCCTCTGCCAAGAAAAAGACAAGCACTTTTCTTGCTCAAGAACTTCTACGCGTATTGCAGCAAAACGAGATATACATGTAAAACTTCTCCCAGTTCGTTAAAAGTGGGCCACTAATATACAATATAAAGCGTTTGACATTACTGTTGGTTTATATCTCCTCATATCACTTGATTGATTGACTAGCTAGCGTATTTGTATGGAGGAAACTAATTATACAGCCATTTAAATACACATGTAGATTTACATTGTGTTTTTGTCTTTGGCAATTTGACTCCATGAGAATTAAATCAACCACAAGGGCTTGGTATGAAACAAAACATTTGTTTTAAAGGGAATGTAGGCATACATCCAAACAATCGTCATTATCGAGTGTTCCGAAAATCTTGTAAACAAGTGTAAGAATGATCAAAATCGGATGATCTATAAAGGGGATATGATCATTTGAAAGTTCTTTTGAAACGGATACACAAGTCGCCATTTTGAGAACTATGACACCACAGTTCTAAATTATTTTACCATATATGAAATATTTATAAATAAATTATATGTTACTTAACTGATTTATAGGGAAAAAAGTCATAGCAACTGCTTGAAAAATAAGTTTCTAATGTGTAATAATGCATTATATGGCCAGTAAAGTAGGTTGCGTTTATTTGAAATTATTTTCTTTGCTTAAATTCTATTTATGAATAGGCCCTATCCCATAAATGATAATTAAGAACTTTCCTAAAAGGACAATTATGTTTATAGATGTAACAAAAATAGGAACTTGTACAAATTCAAGATAGACGACGATTGTGTACGATTTCGTTAACTTATCAGGTATATTGTTTAAATCCTAATATATTAATGGACTGAAAACGATATCCTTCATCATGATACTTTTAATATCCTACCAACGCAGACCTTAGCAATAGTTATATTTTAATTATAGCAGTTATAGTAATTATTAATATTGAAATCGTCGTTAACCAAGGCAGGCTTTGATAATTATCACCCCTGTAAGTATTTGTCAGGTATAATTAACGACAAATTGTGTCGTGTGCCAACTACTATAACGACCGTTCGCTTCCGTCGGAATGGAAGTAATTATGTAATTATTAAACCACGTGCCACGCGATTAATTCCAATCAGCAATATATAAGTTGGTAAGTCACTGACCAGAGCATTGACTTCTCATATTTTTCACGATCTGATCATCAACATTAGTTCTTCTTACACTACCGACGTTGTATTACTCACCATCTATTTTGAAAAGAGATTTGTATCAACCAGCAAAATGGTAAGTGCCGTTAACTTCATTTGAGTCTATAGTTAAATTCTTGCAAGAGATAAATATTGGAATGAACTTTGTTTAAATGCATGCAAGTGATATTATATTCAAGAATAATTAAAGGAATTTTGATGTGGGGTTATTTTCTAATTATTCGCCGAAGTTATTCCATACACCCATCTTGCTCATAGTGAACACACGTGTGCATTAAGAGATGCATGTGTTTATATATTTCAGTATTATGATATTCTACAATTGTTTATTGTTCATATTGTCTGTCTTCGCTGTTTAAGGTGTTGTAATTTTAGTTAAAATGCCTTGTTTAGCCATTTGTAGACACTTGTGATGATCGTGTTGGTTGAAGTAGTTGAATAAGATAACGATGAAAGAATGTTTATGTAATTATTTCATTTATTATTAAGTTTCGCGAATAAAAACAAATGTACATGCCGTAGTTTACCACCATCACTTATTTTTATGTTACCAATTCATTTCTCAGTGCATTATTAAATTATGTATATCATTATTTACTGATTGCTTTTGCAGATTGATACTCCAAAGCCAAGACAGAGCGTTAGTGTTATTGTGAATAACGAGGCTGTCATCATCCAGGATGTCACGAGGTACACAACTTGTGATGACGTAATCAAAATGGCGCTTCAAACATCTGCACTTAATGACGATACTTATCGCTTTGCCTTGTTTGTATTTTGCACTAACGGTGTGAAGAAAGTGTTGTCTGGCAAAACTAAAATCCTGAAGGTATTACGATCTTTGGGAGCGGACGAGAACAAGTCTGCTATTGTTCTTAAACCAACTGACTCTGGCAAATCAAAGATGGCCGCTATACCACGTGCCAAACAGAAGCTGCAGGGTTTAAGGTCAATGATTATGAAAATCTCAAAGCGTCGCTCAGACAAGAAACATGCTTCTATCGAGAACAACTTGAACAAAATTAACAATAGTCTACAGATCAGCATGAAGGAACAAAACATTACATCCGATACTACAGACAGGACCATGAACAATTCAGACGCACAGGTTTCGGGAAAATTAGAACTGATGCACCGTTATATCAATGAAAGTCTAAACTACACACACGTCTCTGATGGATGCTGTTCAGTATTTACAAAAGAAGATGGACGCGGCCGTCTTGCAACATCGCAAAGTTTTCATAGCAGTATCTTGAACATCGCATTCGTAAATGAAATTGACGATGATTTTAAATCGCACGATGATGCGTTTGTTGACAGAACTGCGAGTATGGAGGACTCTGTAAGTTCTATTCTAGATGATACAGTTATTCTGAAAGGAAGGGATCTATTTAATGATTGTCTTATCGACGAGGACGATGAAGCCTTTGTCAGCGACTGTGATGATGATGAAAACGTTATCGACGAGGACGATGAAGCCTTTGTCAGCGATTGTGATGATGACGAAAACGTAATGGGCGAGGACAATGAAGGTAGCAGCATTTGTGAGGTGGAAAGAAATATCTACGATGTCGATGCGGATGAGACGGTTGGTCACCTGGATACGATTAGAAACATTTTCAGTAACGATAGCGTACTTTCTCTTCCATCGTACGACGAAGCCTTAGAAAGTTTTATGAATACGTTAATGAAACGTTCTGACGACGAGACAAGTGATGAAGGTCTGAGTTCCATGGGAAGTGACGTACACCTGTCTGAGGCTGGTGCACGTGTCAATATATAGGAATGATTGAAGTAACAATACATACGATATATTTTAGAATTCAAATACATCCATATTTGTTTGTTGCAGTTTGAAGCGGATTCTTTGAAATTTCTTATATGTGCTAAATTGTTATTGAAATATTATGTATGATTGTTTGTTTTATAAAAAAAATGAAATTATACAATTTGTCAAAGGTAAATGTACAATGTTAATAAATGTATGCAAATAAAAAAACATATTCATTTATTTGATCTATTCACATTAAATAAAACATAAACAATACACATATCAATATCACAGTAAACGTGTGCCGTTTGTTGCACACATGCAAAGTATGGCTCCTACAGACTGGCGAAGTTAATACATTGAGATCCAGTGTTGAGTTAACGTTCGCACGAGTGTCACCTTATTACATATTTAGGTTCATTACGCACCAGTCTTAAAATCTAAACATAGTGTTTATCTTAACATTAAGTGTTAATCATAGACCTTTATTCATTAAGGCTACACTGACCTTTATAGAGGACATCCCCACGACGTTATCGTCACGTGATCATCACAGTCTTCAACACACGCGCAACATTGTTTAAAGCTATACACCCCATATACATCGGTGTGCTTGACGTTATTTAATATGGATTGTGTATCTTTAACTGCTCGGATTACACTCAGAACCATAATTTATAGAATACGAATCATCGTTCGGTCTTTTCCGTTCAGCTCGTTGTGCATCGGAATTGCACCGTCTATTTCCGTTACCGTTTAAAAGACGGACTTACGGGAATCGTCGAGGTAATTACGTTGTTCGGTGTTGTAGGCTGCCTACAGCTAAATATAGCCTGGCTTAAGCCCGCCTTTTGTTGTGTACGATTCAGTACAGAAGTAAAAGTACACATAGGTCAGCAGATATAACTTTGAAATATGCAATATGCATTTTCAGGAAGGATAAACTATAGGTAAAATTATCCCCATCAGCTAGGATCATTAAATTGAATAAAAAAAATATTATTTTCATGTTTTTGAAAATTTAACATCAATTGAAATTGCATGTCAATATTCAGTGCGAATTCAATAGTGTTTGTAAATACAGACATGTGCAAAGAGGTTGAGCTGGAAAAGTTATCTTTCTCACACTTTCAAAGGCTTTGTGGTGGAAATAGCTATGAAATAAGGCAATTTAAAGAAAATCTGGTGTATAATTTTTGAGATATTAGCTGGCAGGTGCCACAGGAGGTCTATGGGAAAGTATTTAGTTTTCTGCAACCTGTACGGAGAAGATCGAATCGACATACGACATCATCATACACAGGCACTCATGTCGGATCTTCTGTTTATAGAATACGACGTAGATTACCATCATACACAGGCACTCATGTCGGATCTTCTGTTTATAGAATACGACGTAGATTACCAGCATGCGTGATTTGATAAGCATGTGTAACAAGTCTAAGTGTATCACCTTCCTCCATCTTAACTGAGTCTAAGTGTATCACCTTCCTCCATCTTAACTGAGTCTAAGTGTATCACCTTCCTCCATCTTAACTGATATCACCTTCCTCCATCTTAACTGATATCACCTTCCTCCATCTTAACTGATATCACCTTCCTCCATCTTAACTGATATCACCTTCCTCCATCTTAACTGATATCACCTTCCTCCACCTTAACTGATATCACCTTCCTCCATCTTAACTGATACCTTCCTCCATCTTAACTGATATCACCTTCCTCCATCTTAACTGATATCACCTTCCTCCATCTTAACTGATATCACCTTCCTCCATCTTAACTGATATCACTTTCCTCCATCTTAACTGATATCACCTTCCTCCATCTTAACTGATACCTTCCTCCATCTTAACTGATACGGAAACTGGAAAGGAAATGTTTAAATAATATTATAAGTCAATGGTGAACCAGATACATACGTACACATGTAGGACGTACGTTTTTAGTACCGCTTCGTTCGTGCACGCATGTTCAACTTCGTGTGTGCTGATGTGTATCTATGTGTAAATAAAGATCTGCATCTCTTATGCAGGGAGGTTATATCTACCCAGACCATACCAACTGTCAATAAAGATATGCAAACATTGAAGCAAAGTATTTGAAACCACAAATATAAAAGGGTTGGAAACAGGAGGAACATAAAAGGGTTGGAAACAGGAGGAACATAAAAGGGTTGGAAACAGGAGGAAAATAAAAGGGTTGGAAACAGGAGGAACATAAAAAGGTTGGAAACAGGAGGAACATAAAAGGGTTGGAAACAGGAGGAACATAATAGGGTTGGAAACAGGAGGAACATAAAAGGGTTGGAAACAGGAGGAACATAATAGGGTTGGAAACAGGAGGAACATAAAAGGGTTGGAAACAGGAGGAACATAATAGGGTTGGAAACAGGAGGAACATAAAAGGGTTGGAAACAGGAGGAACATAAAGGGTTGGAAACAGGAGGAACATAAAGGGTTGGAAACAGGAGGAACATAAAGGGTTGGAAACAGGAGGAACATAAAAGGGTTGGAAACAGGAGGAACATAAAAGGGTTGGAAACAGGAGGAACATAAAAGGGTTGGAAACAGGAGGAACATAAAAGGGTTGGAAACAGGAGGAACATAAAAGGGTTGGAAACAGGAGGAACATAAAAGGGTTGGTAACAGGAGGAACATATAGGGTTGGAAACAGGAGGAACATAAAAGGGTTGGAAACAGGAGGAACATAAAAGGGTTGGAAACAGGAGGAACATAAAAGGGTTGGAAACAGGAGGAACATAAAAGGGTTGGTAACAGGAGGAACATATAGGGTTGGAAACAGGAGGAACATAAAAGGGTTGGAAACAGGAGGAACATAAAAGGGTTGGAAACAGGAGGAACATAAAAGGGTTGGAAACAGGAGGAACATATAGGGTTGGAAACAGGAGGAACATAAAAGGGTTGGAAACAGGAGGAACATAAAAGGGTTGGTAACAGGAGGAACATATAGGGTTGGAAACAGGAGGAACATAAAAGGGTTGGAAACAGGAGGAACATAAAAGGGTTGGAAACAGGAGGAACATAAAAGGGTTGGAAGCAGGAGTACCGCATTGAAACGGTCAGTGGCAAAAGGCCGCTAGGTTATTTAAACGTTTTGAGGGTGCACTGAGTTCCATGGGAAGTTACGTGCACCTGTCTGAGGCTGGTGCACGTGTCAACATATAGGAATTATTGAAGTAACAATGCATGCGCATGCGTGAAAAGGAATGGACGTTTAAATTTTGCTCTGACAAAAATTGTGTTTTTATGTGATAATATATGGATTCAACTTTTGGATGTTATATTAAACAACAACACAATGCAGATAAGTCTTTTATAAACTATATGTGAAAGAAAAAACACCAAAGGTTTTGGGGAAAGTTGTATTTTCGTTCAAAAACTCATTTCCTTTGTTTGAAAAAATAAATAAATGAAAATCTAAAAATCGAGTGAGATGTTTTCACCTTCGATAATATAACGGTCATCATATATGGTTTATATATAGTTACTATTAAAGCCACCAATTATGACGGAAAATCTGTACACCGAGTTTGAGCCTGTGGCTATAAGTGAAAACACAGAGGTCAAAGTGCCCGTTACATCTGTAATTGATCACCAAGTTGATTGCCCATCAAGTATGACCGTGTCTCCAATGGCCACAAATACCAATCAGACACTGATTGATCCCAGCCCATTTGACCAAGACGCAAGTGCGGATCTCACAGAATAACATCGCCTTATTCAACTTGTGCGAGATTTCCCGAGTACGCTATTTATTGACCGCCTACTCATGGACTACCATCAGTGCGAGTCTAATCTAGATAAATCCCGAATCATGCTTTTTGACGTCATCAGAGATTCAGACGTCAATTGTGAGCTAAAACGTCGAGTCACACGTCAAGGAGACTCGGCCGCGACGAAGTTAGCCACCGACATACACACGCTTCTGGCTGTTATCGACGGTGGTGATGTAGCGTGTGTTAAGGAAATGATAAGTTCCAGAAAACCAAGCCGTCTCAGCTCTGTGACCCGACAAACAATAAAAACCCATTCACCATGTCACTCTAGTAATAAATGTGAATGCGAAGCTGAGCTTAAAATACTCAAAGAAACTGTCATTAGCCTCCAAGCCGATATGTTGCTTATTAAGCAACGAAACGCAGCTACTGAAAATATACGCAACAATGACTTTAAGCTGATGCAAGGCTCCATAGATGACCTACAAAAAAGTGTGGACGGTATAAAAACTGACACCGTTTTCCCAAATGCTTTGAAGGACATGAAGTTGGATTTGTTAAACCACTCCGAACATTTACTGTTATTGCAAAACAATGTTATAAATCTCAAAAGTGTGTTTAATGACTTTAAATCACAAGTGAGTGCTGGCTCCAACAGTCATGCTATACCGGTTCCTCATACTCAGACACCAGAGTGCAATACAAACACCCCAATAACCCCTCCCACACTCATACCCTCTACCCAAACTAGTGTACCAATCCCAGTGCCCAATACGGGCGATACAGTTTTGCAGTCTGCTTCTGTGTATGAGGACATATTAATTGCAGAATCACATCCGCCACAACAAACGGAGCTTTATTCAGCCGTTGTAAATAACCAGTTCAATGTTAATGATACCGCCACGAGCGATCATGAGAATGACCAATTATTTGGTAATCTAGTAATCCCCACCATTGTTAATACAAAGTCGCGCGAACCAAAAAAACAATATGGACATAAACATAAAAAACGCGGACGTACTTTAAGAGAAGTCAATTTCGGCATAATAAACCGAGAAATGGCCACGTCCACTGGTGTTAACCACAGATTTAGTAGTGGCAACCCCGATGTTGATACGGCGAGGTCATACGCGGATGAAGCGGACGACTTTCAAAAGTATGTCGTGAGACGTCCTAAATGGTTTTATGTAGGAGGCTTTCAGTCGAATATTACTGAGCCCGTGATCAAAATCTATATTGAAAAGCGCGGTCCAAAGGTTTCCAGGGTTACAATATTTAGGAAACCTAGATACGGAAACTCTGTGGTTATTCGCGTGCATATTGAAGATGACGAGAACGCTTGTTATGTGACAGACGATCCCTGTTTTTGGCCCGAAGGAGTTACCTGCAAACCATGGGTTTCGTATGGTTCATATAAAGCTCGTCACAATGACTTTGTTAATGACAATCCGAACAGTTATAACTCTAATAGGTTCTCACAAACGTCGAAATACATGCGAGCTGAGTGGGGCCGGGTCAATTACACGGACTCGAACCGTTATGCAGCGCTTGAATCTGACTGTGATCTTGATTACTAGTAATCATGTCAGGCTCTAGAAACATATGTCTTAATATTGCTACATGGAATGCGACCGGAATAATGTCTAGCGCGAGTTATTTGAGCGATTTTTTACAAAACAATTATATACATTGTAGATGTTTGCGGCATTGCCGAACACTGGTTATTCAATCACGACTTACATTTTCTTGATTGTATTAACAATAATTTTTCATGTCATTCAATATCTGATCCTGATCTCATGTTGCCAAGCAACCGGAGAGTTGGTAAGAGTGGGATATGCATATTCTGGAATAAGCGTTTAAATGACATTGTTTCACCTTTACACATTGACAGTAAATACGTTTTAGGCATCCAGATAAAGCCTACCATAGGACATTCTATATTTGTATTTCAATTATACTTACCATGTAAAAACCACTCTATTGCCACGTATAATAGCTGTATAGACGAAATAGAGACTTTATTATGCATATACAAAACAAAGGGTATAACATTTTTAATGGGAGATTATAATACAGAATTAGCTTCTCGAAACCAACGCGATTTTAAACTTGATAGTCGAGGAAAACTGCTGGTAGATTTGATGCTTAATTATAGTTTGCTAGCCGTAAATGCCCTCGAGTTATGCTCCGGAGCAGAATTTAGTAATGTACCATATAACAGTGACCGTGAGACACTCATTGATCACATACTAATCCAATCAGAAAATATTGAAATGATAAAATCATGCCGAATTATGGACGATAATTGCTTAAATGTTTCGACCCATCGCCCGATAGTTTGCAAAATCGAATGCGAAGTTGAAAATATATCTCGTTCAAACAATACGTATCATAATATTAATTGGCATAACGTTAAACAGAAAAACATAGATAATTACACACATTTCTTAAATAACGACAAAACGTTAAATATGTTGCTTTTATCACAGATATCTTCGTTGGATGACGTTGACTCATTTTATTCAGCCATCGTTAATGTAGTAAACAATGCGACAAATAGATGCATTCCTATATCAAAGTTCAAACCATTTATAAAACCGTATTGGAATCGCGAATTAACAAATTTACACAATGAAATGAATCTAAAAAGGGTTAATTGGTTAAATGAAAATCGCCCACGCAATGTTTCATCCGCAAGCTATAAAAATTATAAGGCATCGAAAAATGTTTTCCGCAAAACTCATCGTGCCACCGTCCAAAATTATTTATCTAGCTTAGAGCGAGAAATTGATATAGCGGCGGAAATGGACAATAATGAGTTTTGGAAATTGATTAATAGACGGAAAAGAAATAAAAAAGTAGAAACTACCCTTAAAATGAATTTTAATGGACAATCTTGAGAAAATCCCATCGATATAAATATGGGCTGGAAAAATTATTTTTCCGAACTCTACACGCCTAAAGATAATAGTTTTGAATCCGCTTATGCAAATTCATGCGATGAAGAGTTATCGAACATTAAGTCACAATTAACTTATTATCGGTGCGACGATATCGTTATAACTATATATATGGTTGAAAAGGCATTAAAATCCTGTAAAAAGAAAAAAGCCTGTGGCAAGGATCTCATTTATTACGAAAATATAATTTACGGTGGTCCGATTTTACTTGCCGTTATTACAAAATTATTCAATTATATGTCGTCATTGTCACATATACCCGTTGATATGAAAAAGGGTATTATTTCGACCCTTTACAAAGGAAATAATAAAAACAAAATGGACCCTAATAGTTACAGGGCTATTTCTCTCTGTTCTACCATGTTAAAGGTATATGAAAAAGTGTTACTTACATTTTAGAACAGTCTAGTACGCTCAAGTTTAACACATTACAAGGAGGATTTCAAAGAAATATTAATTGTAAAATGACGTCCTTTCTCTTACGTGAAAGTATCTACTTTACAAAAGAAAACAGTTCTAAACTTTTCACTTGCTTCCTGGACGTGTGTAGGAACCTCAAACGTGAAAAATGTCACAAATGTAAAAACGGTTACAAATGTAAAAAAAAAAAGTCACATATGTAAAAACATACGACAAATGTAACACGTTTGGTGACATGTGTAAAAAAAATAAAAGTGACAAAAGTGAAAAAAAAAGTTAACAAATGTAAAAAAAAAAAAAAGTTACATATGTAAAAAAAAAAAGAACACAAATGTAAAAATACATTTTTAAACGTTCATTTTTTTTTTTAGCTCTTTTGGTCAAAGGTCATGACCATGACGTGGTGCGGCGTCCGTCCGTCAGTCCGTCTTACCGTCCGTCCGCCCGTAAAATTTTGTCCGTGGCGACTTCTCCTCAGACACCGCTTGGCCAATTTTGACGAAGCAATACATGGATAATAATTAAATGACTTGCTCTTTAGATTTGATAGCATTAGGTCCAAGATGGCCGCCATTACCATATATTATCAAAACCTTAAACAGTCTTCTTCTAAAGAACCAGTGGACAGATTTCGACAATTTTTCTTTTAAAATGATCGCCAACGCCTAGCCTATCAGATCTCTTCAAATAAAGTCCCTCGGATAAAACATGATCGTGCCCCGGGCGTCCAAAATGAGATTTTACATGTTTTTCAAAGACTTATATGGGGAAAAAACATTAAAAACCCTTCTTCTCTGAAACCACAAGGTACAAAGCTCTCATGCATTACATGTAGCATCAGTTTATATCTTCTACTAAGTTTGTCAAATGGTAACCCTGGTGTCCAGTTTAGCCCCGCGTCAGGGCTCACAGTTTTACATAGGCTTATATAGGGGGAAAAATCTTCTTCTCTGAAACTACAAGAGCCAGAGGTTTAATATTTTGCCTTAACTATAAGCGTATGGTCCTCTAACTAAGCCTGTTCAAATGGTGATCCTGGGGTCACATTTAGCCCCGCCCCAGAGGTCACATGTTTTACATAGACTTACATTATCAGCTGATAATGAACACGACACAATAATTCAAGGTTACGTTTATTAGCAAACTAACTTTAAAGCACGAATGTGATATTGATCAAGTGCTAATGCACATCTGTTGTTGGACACTGCAAATGTTTCCATGAATGGTAATTGATCCTTATTATCACACTTACAGGGGACATCGCCTATTCAATTTGGATTAAATTATTAAATGAGGCTCTACCTATATACATGCTATTTTAATATATTAAAGTGACTGGATGTCATCTGGAAAAAGCATAGGCAAAAATACACATACGACTAAAACCATGTGATTCAGTTTTATATTCAATGGACATAGGTATGCACTACATTAGGACATATTTCTGTGTTGTTTTAGTCAATTCTTACAAATATATATTTCTTATGTGCCCCCTCCCACCCCCACACCCCCGCTTTTTCCTCCTTTTTCCATCCGATCTTCAAGTTACCCCCACACCCCATTCCACCTCAAACCCGATTTTTTTTTTTACATATTTCTGTGTTATATTTGTTTATCAATTCTACACCTATAGCTATGTTGCGCCCCAGCCCCACCCCCATCCCCCACCCATCATCACCACCACCGCAATTTTTCATGAACGGGCGGGCATCTGGGTAGAACCACCGACCTTCCGCAAGCCAGCTGGATAGCTTCCTTCCATAGAGATTCCTAGGCCCCTGAGGGATCGAACCTACAGCAAGTGGACTCTAACCAACCACTCTGAAACGGACGCCCCGAATAAATTATAAAAAGGCGCACATAATTAAATTCCAGTTGGCAGCAGTACGTTGTTACTATGTGAACATTTGGAAAGCTGTTGAATGGAATGGCTGGCCGTAGGGTGGTGTTGGGACTCTGTTCGAAGTCTTTGGTAAAAGAGGGACTGTCAGGATTCCAGTGTATACTCAGTTGTTGAACCCTCTGTAACCAATGCGGCGTACCTGGTCGTAGATTATTTTAAAGCAGTTGAAGCTGCCCTTTGATAATTTAAAGGGCTCTATAAAGTTTTAATATTGTAGGGCAAATAGTTCCAAGAATGACATCCGATAAATACGTTTTCATGATCAGGTCAAAATGACCTTGATATTTGACCTACTACCATGAACGCAATTGGGTAGTTGTTGCAAAAAATGGATACTACATGTATTTGTATGTTTCAAGATTGAAGGTATAATAGTAAATAAATTACAGCGCAAGAGACGTTTTTGGGTTGATTGTGTTAGTGTGACCTTAACCTTTTTGACCTACTGACCCTAAAATTAATATTTTAACACGGGTATTATTTCTGTAAGTTTCAAGATGGCCTTATACTTACAATTTACAGGTTGGAGAATGTTTCTCAGGATTCGGCAATTGTCAGTTCCAAGTGTCCTTGGTGACCTACTGAACCCCAAACAATAGGCTTCCTCCTCTGACTACGGACAATGCACACTTTTACTACCCGTAAGGCCAGATTGTATACTTTTGAAGATGTCATGTGGAATGCTTATGTGCATATAAGGTCATGGTGACCTTGGCATTTGTCTTTCAATCCCCAAAAGCAAAAGGGTTCCTTCCCTTACCAAAGGCAATTTGCCTATAAAGTTACATGAGTTACATGAGGTTTTATACTCCTGGAGTTATCACTTGGAATATGTATACCCCTATGAGGTTATTGTGACCTTGACCTTTAACCTAGTGAACTCAAAATCAACAGAGATCCTCCTCTGACCAAGGGCAATGTATCTATAAGTTTTAAGATTAGTGTCGTGTTTTTGAAGTTATCACGTTGAATAAATATAGCCACATGAGGTCATAGCGACCTTCACCTTTAACCTACTGACCCCAAACACACTAAGTTCCACTTCTCACCAAGGACTATGTACCTAAGTAGTTTCATGAGTGTTATGGTTTCAGTTATAGCTTGGAATGCATATTTCCATACAAGGTTATGGTTACCTTGACCTTTGACTGCCTAGACCCCAAATCAAGTGTTCCTACTCTCACCTAGGGAAATATACATGACGTTTCTTGATGGTGGCTTTTGAAATCATGCTACATAATTCATATTTCCATAAAGCCATGGTGACCTTGTCCTTCAACGATCCAAAACAATGAGGTTCTTTCTTTCTACAAGCGCAATGTACCTGTTTGGGTGTTATAGTTTCAAAAGTGTCGCCTGGAATGAGTAATTGTTTATGGATGACCCATACCATTCGCGTATAAAAAAAGTACACGAGAGACAACTACCATCAGTGTATTTTTAGACGGTAGAATAGCCATTTCTACTGAGACATAGTGAAAGCGTGGGCTCCTCATTGAAAAGTTAAATTAATTCTAAAATAGATAATATTTTTTTCAACAGTTTTATCAATTGAATGTACATGTCATCATAACTTCTACCAGGAACCTACTTTTCTTAACTCCCAGTTTCTTTCTGCAATTCTGAAATAGTTTGACTATTTGGGGGGAAACGAAAACCAAAAGTAGAGTTTTACCATATAAAAAGATTTATTCCAAAACATGTTTTTTTCATAAGAATTCCATGGAATTTCATGTCATGCCTACACAGTCTTGCTCAACATGAAAAACACGATCATTCTGACAACTACTTAGACTCGATGGGTGCCTTTTGGTGCACGTGTCGCCTGTACTTCCTAGAAAGTATTTAAAAAGCATTCATCTAAGGATCATCCATGTGAAGTTTGGTCAAGACAACGTACAACACGAAGAGTGATACCAATAGATCACTTTCCAATAGATCACCTTGAGCCTTCAGCTCAGGTGATCTAAAAAGAACATGGGATGAGGATCACCGTTTTGATGACCTTGACTGCGATCTTTACTTATTTCTTGTAGCTATGTGGCTTGAGTCATCATGTGTAAGTTTTATGAATAAGTGAAATTATGCAATAATACCTGATTAAATAATTTGACTCTAGGTTAACATAGTGCCTGTACTTATCAAAAACTGAACGATGCCTTCGTATTTGTAGCCATAGTAAAATTAACACATACTCATATGTCTCTACTTTTTTTTTTGAAAAGGCAAGAGAAAAAATGCAACACTAAAACATCAACAAAAAGCAAAGCAAATGTTCCACAGAATAATGCATTTCATTATTAAAGGGACTGTTGGTGATTTTCAAGTTTAGTACGAACGCTTTAAAGACACATTTCACAACGCTACTTGGTCAGTGAAAAAGCATGGGAAGCTTGAAAATTTACAGCCAGCACGCTTCATGTCTGATCAACTCAGGTATATATATTGAGGCCACTCTTAGTTTTTTATTTTTATAGCATTGCTATATTGAGGGTAAGAATAGCTGAGGTGATCTAAAAATAGGCTCGAAATATGTCTTTAAGTCTTATCCTTGAATACAAGTGCAACAAGAGGTCAATGACCTTGAAGCTCTACTGATAGGTATTGATAGCTAGATCAGCATTCCTGTGAAGTTTCATAAAAAATCTGTCAAGTAGGTTCAGAGGTTTTTACTATATAACTCTATGTAAACAAAGATGACCACTGGCAGCCATGTTAAATGTCAAACATGTCATGCTGATCATTTTATAAAAAGTCCCATATCAATATCACTTACAGTTTTCAGGAAGTAGTCACTACAAACATTTTTTAAAACATCTATTTTTAGCCGTGACGGCCATCTTGAATTTCCGGCCGACCTGAAATTTTGCTAGAATCAATTAGACATCAATAGCAACATTTCTGTGAAGTTTCATGAACATCCGTTAAGTAGTTTCAGAGGAGTATAGTCGCTACAAATTTTTACTATACAAACTCTATGTAAACAAAGATGGCTACTGGCAGCCATGTGTAACGTCGAACAACATCATATAATGATGATCACTTTAGAAAAATCTCATATCAATATCAGTTACAGTTTTCAAGAAGTAGTCGCTATAAACTTGTTTTTTGAAGCTATTATTAGCTTTGGTGGCTATCTTGGATTTCACATCAACGTGATAATTTGCTAAGTTCAACTAGATGTTATTTATGGACAATATTCCTGTAAAGTTTCATGAAAATACATCTAGTAGTTTTGGAGGAGTAGTCGCTACAAAAATAGTTTAGGGACGGACGGACGACGCACCACGTCAAGGTCGTGACCTTCGATCAACTAAGCTAAAAAAAATGAACATTTAATAATGCATTTTTACATTTGTGTTCTTTTTTTTTTTACATATGTAACTTTTTTTTTTTTTTACATTTGTTAACTTTTTTTTTCACTTTTGTCACTTTTATTTTTTTTACATATGTCACCAAACGTGTTACATTTGTCGTATGTTTTTACATATGTGACTTTTTTTTTTTACATTTGTAACCGTTTTTACATTTGTGACATGTTTCACGTTTGAGGTTCCTACAGACGTGAGACAAGCATTTGACCACGTTTCTCATAGCATCTTGATGCTGAAACTGTATAGGACGGGGATTAACAAATCTATTTTTAAAATTATTCTTAGTATGTTTGAAAATGTTTATAGCTGTGTTAAATCACAAGGCCAATCCTCGGATTGGTTCCCCATTTTACAGGGTACCAGACAAGGCCAAGTAATGAGCCCGTATTTATACTTAGTTTTCATTAATGATCTTATGGATAAATTAGACCAATCACCCTACGGTCTGAAAATTAATGATACTGGTTACAGTTGCCTAACATCGGCGGATGATGTGGTGCTCAGTTCACTCACTAAGAACGGCTTAGAAAACCTTATGTCAATATGTCATAACAACTCTATCCGTAAAAATATACATATAATGCTAATAAATGTAATGTTGTTGTTTTTAACGAACGCCTTTCTGATTCACAGAGGAATCCAAGGCTATGGTACTTAGGCCAAAACATTGTTGATGAAACATAAACATATGTTCATTTAGGTATTTTATGCAGTAAGGACATGAGTCTGAATGAAAACATTAAAGACGCATGCACAAAACTACGTAAAACATACTTTGGATTGTCGGACTGTGGCGTCCATCAAAATGGTCTTCACCCAATAACAGTAAAACATTTATATCAAACGGTTGTACTATCGAGGGCATTATACGGCTGCGAACTATGGAACACCATTTCTGACACTCAATTGAAGTCTTTAGAGCGTGCACATGTTCAATGTATTAAATATATGCAGTCTCTGCCTAAACAAACTCGTAGTGACGTCGCACTAGCTTTAATCGGTCTCACAAGAATCGAATATGAAATTGATAAGCGTAAGTTATTGTTGTTTGGCCAATTATGCAGCATTAATAAAGGATTTAGAATACAGACAATTTTCGCTAATAGACTTATGCAATTTATGTCTCACCCACGTAAAACACAAGGCTTTATGCCAGACATTTACCGTATATTAGGGAAATACCAATTAACTTACGTTTTAACGGAATATATTTCTACTGCATTTTTTCCTACGTTAAGACAATGGAAAAAAAGACTTAAATCAAATAAACATAAGTCAGCAAATATTTAACTGTTTGTCCAAAGTGCAAATTAATTACAGAAACGGTAGCTGAACATTTAATTTTATTTTGTTCATCAAACAATACCTTGCGGCATTCGTTATTATGCAAGATACACAAAATATGCGGCTTAAATAAGTATGACCAACTTTGTAACTTAAGCGCGTTTAATCAAATTATAGAATTAGTGTCCGGCTTTCCGTCTTTAAACATGTCGGGAAAACAAACGGTTGCTATTTCTAAAACCACGTTCAGATACTTACATCATATGACGAAATCTTTAAATATTGTGTAAATATAGGGCTCCTATTTAAAGTATGTTAAGTTTCTTTGAACTAATGAGACTATGTTTTATTTACAAATACTTTGCATAATAAATGTTTGTATTGAATATTATATCAAGATAGAATTTTAAATTTAATAATTGATTTAAAACTCAAATCAAATTTTTGCTATATGCTTGCCAGTAACTTATCTTTGAAAATAAATATTTAGAACCTTCAAAAATGCTATCCTTTTTATCTTAATTCTAAGGATCATGTTTGAAAACAAATACATATGAAACTTATGTCAATCCAAGAATCCATGAAGTGTATGTTCTTGTGTTTCGTTTCGGCAAGACATGTCGGTCTTTGGATTATCTATGGCAAGAGTACTTGAATAAATATTATTTCTACACATATTCTTCATTATTAAGTGGAGGAACATTTCCTGTTAATCTCCGTCCGTTTGTACATATGTTAAATAAGTCAAACTGTCAAGTTTAAATATTTGTTTGCTTTGTATAAATGTGTTCTTGTTCTTGTATATAACTTAACTGTCATGAAATGTCTATTTGTTTTTGTGTATGTGTATTCACTGTGTATATATGTTATTTTGACTCTCCTGTATATTATATATTATGGAGGAAATAAAGAATCAATCAATCAATTCTTGAATTTGGCATGATTGTTCCCCTCTGCCAAGATAAAGACAAGCACTATTCTTGCCCAAGAACTTCTACGCGTATTGCAGCAAAACGAGATATACATGTAAAACTTCTCCTAGTTCGTTAAAAGTGGGCCACTAATATAGAATATAAAGCGTTTGACATTACTGTTGGTTTATATCTCCTCATATCACTTGATTGATTGACTAGCTAGCGTATTTGAATGGAGGAAACTAATTATACAGCCATTTAAATACACATGTAGATTTACATTGTGTTTTTGTCTTTGGCAATTAGACTCCATGCGAATTAAATCAACCACAAGGGCTCGGTATGAAATAAAACATTTGTTTTAAAGGGAATGTAGTCATAAATCCAAACAATCGTCATTATGGGGTGTTCCGAAAATCTTGTAAACAAGTGTAAGAATTATCAAAATCGGATGATCTACAAAGGGGATATGATCATTTGAAAGTTCGTTTGAAACGGATACACAAGTCGCCATTTTGAGAACTATGACACCACAGTTCTAAATTATTTTACCATATATGGAATATTTATAAATAAATTATATGTTACTTAACTGATTTATAGGGAAAAAAGTCATAGCAACTGCTTGAAAAATAAGTTTCTAATGTTTAATAATGCATAATATGGCCAGTAAAGTAGGTTGCGTTTATTTGAAATTATTTTCTTTGCTTAAATTCTATTTATGAATAGGCCCTATCCCATAAATGATAATTAAGAACTTTCCTAAAAGGACAATTATGTTTATAAATGTAACAAAAGTAGGAACTTGTACACATTCAAGATAGACGACGATTGTGTACGATTTCGTTAACTTATCAGGTATATTGTTTAAATCCTAATATATTAATGGACTGAAAACGATTTCCTTCATCATGATACTTTTAATATCCTACCAACGCAGACCTTAGCAATAGTTATAGTTTAATTATAGCAGTTATAGTAATTATTAATATTGAAATCGTCGTTAACCAAGGCAGGCTTTGATAATTATCACCCCTGTAAGTATTTGTCAGGTATAATTAACGACAAATTGTGTCGTGTGCCAACTACTATAACGACCGTTCGCTTCCGTCGGAACGGAAGTAATTATGTAATTATTAAACCACGTGCCACGCGATTAATTCCAATCAGCAATATATAAGTTGGTAAATCACTGACCAGAGCATTGACTTCTCATATTTTTCACGATCTGATCATCAACATTAGTTCTTCTTACACTACCGACGTTGTATTACTCACCATCTATTTTGAAAAGAGATATGTATCAACCAGCAAAATGGTAAGTGCCGTTAACTTCATTTGAGTCTATAGTTAAATTCTCGCAAGAGATACATATTGGAATGAACTTTGTTTAAATGCATGCAAGTGATATTATATTCAAGAATAATTAAAGGAATTTTGATGTGGGGTTATTTTCTAATTATTTGCCGAAGTTATTCCATACACCCATCTTGCTCATAGTGAACACACGTGTGCATTAAGAGATGCATGTGTTTATATATTTCAGTATTATGATATTCTACAATTGTTTATTGTTCATATTGTCTGTCTTCGCTGTTTAAGGTGTTGTAATTTTAGTTAAAATGCCTTGTTTAGCCATTTGTAGACACTTGTGATGATCGTGTTGGTTGAAGTAGTTGAATAAGATAACGATGAAAGAATGTTTATGTAATTATTTCATTTATTATTAAGTTTCGCGAATAAAAACAAATGTACATGCCGTAGTTTACCACCATCACTTATTTTTATGTTACCAATTCATTTCTCAGTGCATTATTAAATTATGTATATCATTATTTACTGATTGCTTTTGCAGATTGATACTCCAAAGCCAAGACAGAGCGTTAGTGTTATTGTGAATAACGAGGCTGTCATCATCCAGGATGTCATGAGGTACACAACTTGTGATGACGTAATCAAAATGGCGCTTCAAACATCTGCACTTAATGACGATACTTATCGCTTTGCCTTGTTTGTATTTTGCACTAACGGTGTGAAGAAAGTGTTGTCTTGCAAAACTAAAATCCTGAAGGTATTACGATCTTTGGGAGCGGACGAGAACAAGTCTGCTATTGTTCTTAAACCAACTGACTCTGGCAAATCAAAGATGGCCGCTATACCACGTGCCAAACAGAAGCTGCAGGGTTTAAGGTCAATGATTATGAAAATGTCAAAGCGTCGCTCAGACAAGAAACATGCTTCTACCGAGAACAACTTGAACAAAATTAACAATGGTCTACAGATCAGCATGAAGGAGCAAAACATTACATCCGATACTACAGACAGGACCATGAACAATTCAGACGCACAGGTTTCGGGAAAATTAGAACTGATGCACCGATATATCAATGATAGTCTGAACTACACACACGTCTCTGATGGATGCTGTTCAGTATTTACAAAAGAAGATGGACGCGGCCGTCTTCCAACATCGCAAAGTTTTCATAGCAGTATCTTCAACAACGCATTCGTAAATGAACTTGACGATGATTTTAAATCGCACGATGATGCGTTTGTTGACAGCATTGCGAGTATGGAGGACTCTGTAAGTTCTATTCTAGATGATACAGTCATTCTGAAAGGAAGGGATCTATTTAATGATTGTCTAATCGACGAGGACGATGAAGCCTTTGTCAGCGATTGTGATGATGACGAAAACGTTATCGACGAGGACAATGAAGGTAGCAGCATTTGTGAGTTGGAAAGAAATATCTACGATGTCGATGTGGATGAGACGGTTGTTAACCTGGATAGGATTAGAAACATTTTCAGTAACGATGGTGTATTTACTATTCCATCATTCGACGAAGCCTTAGAAAGTTTCATGAATACGTTATTGAAACGTTCTAACGACGAGACAAGTGATGAAGGTCTGAGTTCCATGGGAAGTGACGTACACCTGTCTGAAGCTGGTGCACGTGTCAATATATAGGAATGATTGAAGTAACAATACATACGATACTGTTTGTTGCAGTTTGAAGCGGATTCTTTGAAATTGCTTATATGTGCTAAATTGTTATTGAAATATTATGTATGATTGTTTGTTTTATAAAAAAAATGAAATTATACAATTTGTAAAAGGTAAATGTACAATGTTAATAAATGTATGCCAATAAAAAAACGTATTCATTTATTTGATCTATTCACATTAAATAAAACATAAACAATACACATATCAATATTACAGTAAACGTGTGCCGTTTGTTGCACACATGCAAAGTGTGGCTCCTACAGGCTGGCGACGTTAATACATTAAGATCCAGTGTTGAGTTAACGTTCGCACGAGTGTCACCTTATTATCATATTTAGGTTCATTACGCACCAGTCTTAAAATCTAAACATGGTGTTTATCTTAACATTAAGTGTTAATCATAGACCTTTATTTATTAAGGCTACACTGACCTTTATAGAGGACATCCCCACGACGTTATCGTCACGTGATCATCACAGTCTTCAACACACGCGCAACATTGCTTAAAGCTATACACCCCATATACATCGGTGTGCTTGACGTTATTTAATATGGATTGTGTATCTTTAACTGCTCGGATTACACTCAGAACCATAATTTATAGAATACGAATCATCGTTCGGTCTTTTCCGTTCAGCTCGTTGTGCATCGGAATTGCACCGTCTATTTCCGTTACCGTTTAAAAGACGGACTTACGGGAATCTTCGAGGTAATTACGTTGTTCGGTGTTGTAGGCTGCGTACAGCTAAATATAGCCTGGCTTAAGCCCGCCTTTTGTTGTGTACGATTCAGTACAGAAGTAAAAGTTCACAGAGGTCAGCAGATATAACTTTGAAATATGCAATATGCATTTTCAGGAAGGATAAACTATAGGTAAAATTATCCCCATCAGCTAGGATCATTAAATTAAATAAAAAAAATATTTTTTCATGTTTTTGAAAATTTAACATACATTGAAATTGCATGTCAATATTCAGTGCGAATTCAAGTGTTTGTAAACACAGACATGTGCAGAGAGGTTGAGCTGGAAAAGTTATCTTTTTCACACTTTCAAAGGCTTTGTGGTGGAAATATCTATGAAATAAGGCAATTTAAAGAAAATCTGGTGTATAATTCTTGAGATATTAGCTGGCAGGTGCCACAGGAGGTCTATGGGAAAGTATTTAGTTTTCTGAAACCTGTACGGAGAAGATCGAATCGACATACGACATCATCATACACAGGCACTCATGTCGGATCTTCTGTTTATAGAATACGACGTAGATTACCAGCATGCGTGATTTGATAGGCATGTATAACAAGTCTAAGTGTATCACCTTCCTCCATCTTCCTCCATCTTAACTGATACTATCACCTTCCTCCACCTTCCTCCATCTTCCTCCACCTTCCTCCATCTTCCTCCACCTTCCTCCATCTTAACTGATACTATCACCTTCCTCCACCTTCCTCCATCTTCCTCCACCTTCCTCCATCTTCCTCCACCTTCCTCCACCTTCCTCCACCTTCCTCCATCTTAACTGATACTATCACCTTCCTCCACCTTCCTCCATCTTCCTCCACCTTCCTCCATCTTCCTCCACCTTCCTCCATCTTAACTGATACTATCACCTTCCTCCATCTTAACTGATACTATCACCTTCCTCCATCTTAACTGATACGGAAACTAGAATAACAAGTCTAAGTGTATCACCTTCCTCCATCTTAACTGATACGGAAACTAGAATAACAAGTCTAAGTGTATCACCTTCCTCCATCTTAACTGATACGGAAACTAGAAAGTGTATCACCTTCCTCCATCTTAACTGATACGGAAACTAGAATAACAAGTCTAAGTGTATCACCTTCCTCCATCTTAACTGATACGGAAACTGGTAAGGAAATGTTTAAATAATATTATAATTCAATGGTGAACCAGATACATACGTACACATGTAGGACGTACGTTTTAGTACCGCTTCGTTCGTGCACGCATGTTCAACTTCGTGTGTGCTGATGTGTATCCATGTGTAAATAAAGATCTGCATCTCTTATGCAGGGAGGTTATATCTACCCAGAACATACAAACTGTCAATAAAGATATGCAAACATTGAAGCAAAGTATTTGAAACCACAAATATAAATGTAATTTAAGGACTCTTCTGCGACAAGGACTATCATAACCTGACTTCTATGGTGATGTGATTTATAAACTTCGTAAGATTCTTGGTCATGATCACTTTCATACTATCTTTGTTAAACTTGTTAAAAAGTTTATCAAAAGAGGTTATGACCCTATCATTTTGCAACGTACTGCATGCTTGGTGGTGGACCCTTTTACAGTTCGCCACTATGCTTTCCTCTTTAATTGTACGATGACCGGACAGGCTATGGACCCTATGATGACGCCTACCTAAAGCCCATTGGGACGGTGGCGTTTGATGTTTGTCCATGTTCTTTCTTGTCGTGCCCTTAATGGTGTATTCTCTTACTGCTCTGGCTTCTGCCAAGTCATTGAGTACCTTCATTGTGGCTTTCTAGGCTATTGTTTTTTTGTATTATATTTACACGAGCATATTTGTGTTTTGCTTATATTGCCTATTGATGCTGCCTTGTTGTTAGAGTTTAGATCATGGCGGGGATTTCTTTATTTACACTGTCCTGTTTTAATGGGATGACAGTAGGGTAAGTGTGAGGTTTGGTGCACCCTAGAACCGGTTTATACCCCCAGTGGCCTACTTTGCCACTGACCGTTCCAAGGCGGTAGCCCTATTGTCAACCCTTTTGTGTTTGTGATGTCGTTTGCATTTTTTATTACTTTTGTCTTTTCGTTTGTCTGTTTGCGTGTTTGTTTTTGTGTTTGACTGTCGTCCTTGAATGCTTCTTTCCCTGTCCGATATTTTTACCCTTTTTTTTGGAAACAGGAGGAACATAAAAGGGTTGGAAACCGGAGGAACATAAAAGGGTTGGAAACAGGAGGAACATAAAAGGGTTGGAAACAGGAGGAACATAAAAGGGTTGGAAACAGGAGGAACATAAAAGGGTTGGAAACAGGAGGAACATAAAAGGGTTGGAAGCAGGAGGAACATAAAAGGGTTGGAAACAGGAGGAACATAAAAGGGTTGGAAGCAGGAGGAACATAAAAGGGTTGGAAACAGGAGGAACATAAAAGGGTTGGAAGCAGGAGTACCGCATTGAAACGGTCAGTGGCAAAAGGCCGCTAGGTTATTTAAACGTTTTGAGGGTGCACTGAGTTCCATGGGAAGTTACGTGCACCTGTCTGAGGCTGGTGCACGTGTCAACATATAGCAATTATTGAAGTAACAATACATACGATTTATTTTAGAATTCAAATAAATGCATATTTGTTTGTTGCAGTTTGAAGCGGATTCTTTGAAATTGCTTATATGTGCTGCAATATTATTCAAATGTAATGTATGTTTGTTTGTTTTATAATTTTTATTTTTTTTATAATTAGTCAAAGGCAAATGTAAAATGCAAATAAATGTATGCAAATAAAACATAAACAAAACATATCTCAATAATCACAATAAACGTGTGCCATATGTTGCATCCATGCAAATAATGGCTTCTACCCACTGGTATGTTAATTCATTAAGATCGAGTGTTGCTTATAATTCTCGCACTTGCGTCACCTTATTATCAAATTTAAGATCATTACGCGCTAATTAACATCTTAACGTTGCTTTTATCTTAACATTAAGTGTTAATCATAGAACTTTATTATTAAGCCTACACTGACCTTTATAAAGGACATCCCTACAATGTTATCGTCGCGTTATCATAACAGTCTACAACACCCGCGCATCACTGCTTAAAGCTATATATGCCATATACATTGGTGTGCTTGACATTATTAGATATGGATTGTGTAGCTTTAACTGCTCGGATTACGCTCAAAACCACAATTTATAGAATACGAGTCATCGTTCGGTCTTTTCCGTACAGCTGGTTGTACATCGGAATTGCCTCGTTTATTTCCGTTACCGTTTAAAAGACGATTCGAGGTAATTACTTTGTTCGGTGTCGTACAGAGAAGACCGAATCGACCGAATCAACATATGACGTCATAATACAATTCAATATTAAACAGGCACTCATGTTAGAATCTCTATCGACAGAACACGATGTAGATTAACAGCATGCATGAAACTGATAAGCGTTTATAACTATTCTTAGTTTATCACCTTCTTCCATCATAACCGATACGGAAACTAGAAAGGAAATGTTTGAACAGATATAATTTAATGGTGAACCAGATTCACACGTTCACATGTAGGACTTAAATCATAACAAAGCTACATGTGTGTGTGGGTGCGTGCGTGCTTGCGTTCGTGCGTGATCGCGCATGTTCAACTTCGTGTGTGCTTATGTGTGTCCATGTGTCAATAAAGAAATGCGTCTCTTATGCATGGAGGTTATACACAAACCGTACATACTGTCAATAAAGATATGCATCTCTTATGCACGGAGGTTGTACACAAACCATACATACTGTCAATAACGATATGCATCTCTTATGCATAGAGGTTATACACAAACCATGGATGTTATACACAAACCATACATACTGTCAATAAAGATTTGCATCGCTTACGCATGGAGGTAATACATAAACCATACATAGCGTCAATAAAGATGTGCATCTCTTATGCTTGGAGGTTATACACAAACCATACATACTGTCAATAAAGACGTGCATCTCTTATGCATGGTGGTTATACACAAACCATACATACTGTCAATAAAGATATGCATCTCGTATGCATGGAGGTTATACACAAACCAAACATACTGTCAATAAAGATATGCATCTCATATGCATGGAGGTTATACACAAACCATACATACTGTCAATACATTTATGCATCTCTTATGCATGGAGGTTATACACAAACTATACATACTGTCAATAAAGGTATGCATCTCTTATGCATCTCTTATGCATGGAGGTTATACACAGACCTTTCATACTGTCAATAAAGATATGCATCTCTCATGCATCTCTTATGCCTGGAGGTTATATACAAACCATACATACTGTCGATAAAGGTATGCAACTCTTATACATGGAGGTTATACACAAACCATACATACTGTCAATAAAGATATGCATCTCGTATGCATGGAGGTTATACACAAACCATATATACTGTCAATACAGATATGCATCTCGTATGCATTAAGGTTATACACAAACCATATATACTGTCAATAAATATATGCAAAAATAGAAGCAAAGTATGTGACCACATATACAAGGGTTGACAATAGGGGTACCGCTTTGGAACGTTTAAAGGGCAAAAAGGCCGAGGTTGGGGTGAGGTGGGTGGGGTGGTGCTTAAACCAGGTTCTAGGGTGCACTCTTATCCTAGTGAGAGCTATATCCTGTAACAAACTAGGCAACATTAAAAGGCAATACAAGCATAACACAAATATGATCATGTATATATGAATATAAAATATTAACGTATAGAAAGCCACACAGAAAATTCTCAGTGACTTGGTAGAAGCCAGAAGAACCAGGGAATACTCCATTAAAGGCACGACTGAAGACAAACATCCCATATTACCATCTCGTTCAGGATTTAGGTAGGCGTCATAGGAAGATTCCACAATGTCTCAGGTCATCGCACACTCAAAGAGGAAAACATACAGACGAACTGCGATATGGTTAACCACTAAATAAGCAATGCGTTGCAAAATGATAGGATATTAACCTCTTTTGGTACATTTTCTATTAACTTTAATAATGAATGTATGAAAGTGATCATGACCAAGAAACTTGTCAAGGATCTTGCATAGCTTTCATCGGTGACATTTTCTAGTTGTATATTTAGCCAAAACTGTTTAGCATTAGTGAAGGAAACGCAGAATGTATAGCTAATAACACAGTCAGAAAATCCAACGCAGAGCAGGTTGTTGGCAAATGTAGCCATACTTAGACACACAGCTATGTTCACTGATCTTAAATAGATCAACCTCAGAGTAGATCTTGTTGTGTGGTCATCCAAGCCGAAGCATCTTGTAATGTTATAGGTTTTGCTTACATAATGCAATGCCAGACAACAGAAGCCACAGAAGTAATACAGAAAGTCATGCGTACATAGCTGCATGATCTTTGTAGAACTTGGTTTAAACCCAAGTAGCCTTTTTGCCACCGACCGTTCCAAGCTGGTACATGAATGACTAAGTTCTCTGAATGATACAATTTCTTTTCGACATGTTTTTAAAACTACTTATGGAAATAACGTGACTTCATGCCTAGCGTGTTCTGTTAAGCGTTTTGTGTAGAAAAATTACTGCACAATCAAACAAATGGCTATGGCGTCTTTGGTAACTAGAAACGAGCTGCGGCCCAAAGGTTCAGTTAATTGGGCGGCTGAAAAAACATTCAAATGGCGCTGATGCAAAAGAGACTAAGAATAGTGGAAGTCATTTACTGCATTTACTGGTGAATGTCTACTAAACATCTCATCCGATCCGCCGTTTGGAGAGTGTTCCGGGCGTCAAGGCATCAACAACGGTCCCGGCTGGTGACCTGAGTGGATTTCTAGTTTGTGTATGGTATATGTGTTGTTAAAACTAGGATACCGTTGTTTGTATGTGATGCTAATACTCCATCTAAAAACAATTGTAATACATATTAGGATACAGTTGTTTGTTTTCCATGGTATCATGTTATCTAAAACAAATGAAGTTAACATTAGGATACCGTTGTTTGCATTGATGGTGCTATGTTTCAATGCTTAATGCTTTGTGTATATGTGACGTTTGTGTGTATTCTTTTTGTTTCTTATAAATATATTGTTTGAATTGATAAATAGGTTTATTATTAAAAAAAACACCATATCAATCAAGTTATCTAAGCGGACATGTAATCCTTGATCATTCTTGTTTATCACTCATGTAGATATATACATATGTATATATATATATACACATTTATCTCCAAAACGCTATAAAATATGTTTTATGGTCTATACATACCCTGGTTAAATATAAGTACTACTATTTACAACACCATATTGAATAACAAGTCATGTTTATCAAACGACAAACCATAATATTGAAGGCAAATTAGGTGAAACATTTTTAACGTTAGATGCTACTAAATTATGGTATTCCAGTGTGGCAGCACTATAAAGAAACCATTGAGTTCGCTGCTTCAAGTATATATATCATCACATCACACAACAACACACAAATAAAAGTCCAGACATTGTGCCTCTAATCGTCAGGTAGGACGCCTGTCGTAGGTGGAAGGACTATAATCCTTAGAAATACACAAACACACACACACACACACAGAATATCTGTGCTTTTTTAAAATATGTTAAACGGCAACAATACGTATAAATATGTATGAATATAGAAAAGGATCTCTAGCCTAGCAGGAAGTAAATTTGTGTGTAGATGTCAATCGGATATAGATGTTTAACGTTACAGTCATTGTGTATTCATGTTGGAATAAGTATACGGGGATTATAGTTTTCTTAAATGATGTACTGTGTATACGTGTTACATGCTTTAATAGAGTATATGGATTAGAACTTTTTTAAATGATGTACCGTGTGTATATATGTTTCATGCGTTAACGGAATACATACAGCATATAATATAACTTTCCGAAATGATATACCGCGTATATATGTTACACCTGCGTTAATGGAATACATACCCCATGAATTCTATCTTTCCGAAATGATGTAACTCGTGTAATTTGCATCAGATTATTTGGGTTCATGTCGGGTTTCTAAAAGGTTAGACAAATGAATAACCGAAATGTAGTACTGTTAGACTGAGTATCATAAAGAACATCTGACTGTTTTTAGGCATGTAACTTTCTTCTATTTAATCATGCTGTAGACCAATAAGTAGTTTTTTGATTATTATATAGATACTCTATCCCATAAACATTGGTAATAAATGTACAGGACACGAGATAATATTGTACTTGTAGCATGTTCGCTAACATTTCCTTTGAATTATAATGCAAAACATTAAAATCGTTTAATTTAGGGTAACTAAAGGGACGTGGCTATACCGTACTCAACCAGATATAGGAATTTAGAGTAAGGTCACCCTGATTGAATTATCTAAGTACTAAGTACACCATGCTACAACAAATAGAGTCTGTCTTAGCTCGTTATTTAAAACACCTCGATGGGCTATGCCCATTGTAACAACGCTAAAAGCAACACTTCCGCTAAAGGTAACAACCGCCGCTAAAGATAACACTTCCGCTAAAGGTAACAACCGCCGCTAAAGGTAACACTTCCGCTAAAGGTAACAACCGCCGCTAAAGGTAACAATTACCTGTACCGCTAAAATTAACAGCGCTTACGCCACAGATGCCACAGTACCTAAAAATAACCCGTTTACTCAATTTTCATTGAAACTGTACATGTTGAAAATAGTTGTTACCTTTAGCGTTAGCCTTGTTAACTTCAGTTACCCATCTCATTGTTTAAATATTTCAACTCGCTGAACCCAACTATATCTATTACTTGTATTACCATTGGTTGTAATAACAAAACATGCTAGTGATTTAAATACACCTGCAGAAATATCAGTTTAAAATCTATTATTTGGCAGATGTAACATTAATACTTTGTTTCGTTTTAAAGAGACAAAAATAACAGATGTCTGTCCAACAAAGATAAAACAACAATAATGTTTTTCTCCTATAAACATATTCAAGTGCATACGCACTACCTACGCCACATGAACCGTCCGATTTAAATTAAATTGTTTGATCTGGACAACTCACGCTAATTGTGTTGTATACATCGTTACTATCGTTACTATCGTCGTTACTATCATTACTATCGTGACTATCAATTCATCGAATGCTTTCAGTCATTAACCAGGTTTTTGAATTATTTGTTTTAAATAAAAACAAACAAAAACAAAAACAGCTTATAGTTTGGCGTAAACCGGGCGGGCGTCTTTGCGGGAGAGTGGACGGGCGGTTAAATATAAATCGATAACATCTAAGGAAAACGAAGCTGGTAAACACCTTAGAAAATAGAAGCTTGTAAACATCTAAGAAAATAGACGCTCGTAAAATAATAAGGATATAAAAGATTGTAAAACTCTAAGCAAATAGGAGCTTGTGAAATTCTAAGAATATAGAAGCTCGTTTACATCTTAGGAAAAAGAAGCTCGTACAAATCTAAATGATATAGTTGAATTGGGTTTTACGGTGCACTTTAACAAAATGGTCATAAAGCGCCTAGCAGGAATGAACACACTGAATCTAGACCCATAAGAAACTTTACAAAATGGACTTTCTCACATGCAGAACTTCAGAGTTGCAAAGTATACTTTGCTTGGACAATCCATTTACTCTTGAGTCACGTTTGCTTTGTTTTTTGCCACCACTCAAATGACACCTTGAAGTGATGCAGGGAACGTGACGATAACAAAATGTAAAACCTTCTGAATTTGACCTGATTGTTCCCCTCTGCCAAGAAGAAGACAAGCATTGTTCTTGCTACTTCGCGTATTTCAGCAAAACGAGATATACATGTAAAACTTCTCCCAGTTCTTTAAAAGTGGGCCACTAATATACACTATAAAACGTTTGACATTACTGTTGGTTTATATCTCCTCATATCACTTGATTGATTGACTAGCTAGCTTATTTGAATGGAGGGAACTAATTACACAGCCATTTAAATACACATGTAGATTCACATTGTGTTTTTGACTGGGGCAATCTGACTCCATAAGAATTAAATCAACCACAAGGGCTTGGTATGAAATAAAACATTTGTTTTAAAGGGAATGTAGGCATATATCCAAACAATCGTCATTATTGAGAGTTCTGAAAATCTTGTAAACAAGTATAAGAATTATCAAAATCGGATGATATACAAAGGGGATATGGTCATTTGAAAGTTCTTTTGAAACGGATACACAAGTCGCCATTTTGAGAACTATGACACTACAGTTCTAAATTATTTTACCATATATGGAATATTTATAAATAATATGTTACTTAACTGATTTATAGGAAAAAACGTCATAGCAACTGCTTGAAAAATAAGTTTACTAATGTGTAATAATGCATTATATGGCCAGTAAAGTAGGTTGCGTTTATTTGAAATTATTTTCTTTGCTTAAATTCTATTTATAAATAGGCCCTATCCCATAAATGATAATTTACAACTATGATGTCGCATTTTTCTAACAGGACAATTGTCTTTATAAATGTAACAAACATGGGAACTTGTACAAATTCAAGATAGACGGTGATTATGTACGATTTCGTTAACTTATCAGGTATATTGTTTAAATCCTAATATATTAATGAACTGCAAAAGATTTCCTTCATCATGATATTTTTAATATCCTACCAGTGCAGCTTTTAGCTGTAGTTACATTTTAATGATATCATTTATAGTAATTATTAATATAGAAAGCGTCGATAACCAAGGCAGGCTTCGATACTTATCATCGCTGTAAGAATTTATCAGGTATAATTAACGATAATTAGTGTCGTGTGCCAACTAATATGACGACCGCACGCTTCCGTCGGAGCGGAAGTAATTATGTAATTATTAAACCACGTGCCACGCGATTAATTCAAATCAGCAATATAAAAGTTAGTAAATCACTGACCAGAGCATTGACTCCTCCTATCTTTCACGATCTGATCATCAACATTAGTTCTTCTTACACTACCGACGTTGTATTACTCACCATCTATTTTGAAAAGAGAATTGTATCAACCAGCAAAATGGTAAGTGCCGTTAACTTAATTTGAGTCTATAGTTAAATTCACACAACTAATAAATATTGGAATGAACTTTGTTTAAATGCATCCACATGATATTATATTCAAGAATAATTAAAGGAATTTTGATGTGGGGTTATTTTCTAAGTTATTCCATACACCCATCTTGCTCATAGCGAACACACGTGTGCATTAAGAGATTCATGTGTTTATATATTTCAGTATTCATATTGTCTGTCTTCGCTGTTTCAGGTGTTGTAATGTTAGTTTGAATGCCTTGTTGAGCCATTTCTAGACACGTGTACTTATCGCGTTGGTTGAAGTAGTGGAATAAGATAACGATGAACCAATGTTTATGTAATTATTTCATTTATCAATAAGTTTAGCAAATAAAAACAAATGTACATGCCATAGTTTACCACCATGACATATTCTTGTGTTACCAATTCATTTCTCTGTGCATTATTAAATTATATATATCATTATTTACTGATTTCTTTTGCAGATTGATACTCCAAAGCAAAGACAGAGCGTTAGTGTTATTGTGAATAACGAGGCTGTCATAATCCAGGATGTGACGAGGTACACAACTTGTGATGACGTAATCAAAATGGCGCTTCAAATGTCTGCACTTAATGACGATACCTATCGCTCTGCATTGTTTGTATTTTGCACCAACGGTGTGGAGAAAGTGTTGTCTGGGAAAAATAAAATCCTGAAGATATTACGATCTTTGGGAGCGGACGAAAACAAGTCTGTTATTGTTCTTAAACCAACTGACTCATCAAAGATGGCCGCTATACCACGTGCCAAACAGAAGCTGCATGGTTTAAGGTCAATGATGATGAAAATCTCAAAGCGTCGCTCAGACAAGAAACATGCTTCTATCGAGAACAACTTGAACAAAATTAACAATGGTCTACAGATCCGCATGAAGGAACAAAACATTACACCCGATACTACAAACAGGACCATGAACAATTCAGACGCACAGGTTTCGGGAAAATTAGAACTGATGCACCGTTATATCAATGATAGTCTAAACTACACACGCGTCTCTGATGGATGCTGTTCACTATTTACAAAAGAAGATGGACGCAGCCGTCTTCCAACGTCGCAAAGTTTTCACAGAAGTATCTTGAACAACGCATTCGTAAATGAACTTGACGATGATTTTAAATCGCACGATGATGCGTTTGTTGACAGCATTGCGAGTATTGAGGACTCTGTAAGTTCTGTTCTAGATGATACAGTTATTCTGAAAGGAAGGGATCTATTTAATGATTGTCTAATCGACGAGGACGATGAAGCGTTTGTCAGCGATTGTGATGATGACGAAAACGTTATCGGCGAGGACAGTGAGTGGAGTAGCATTTGTGAGTTGGAAAGAAATATCTACGATGTCGATGCAGATGAAACGGTTGTTAACCTGGATAGGATTAGAAACATTTTCAGTAACGATGGCGTATTTACTATTCCATCATTCGACGAAGCCTTAGAAAGTTTCATGAATACGTTATTGAAACGTTCTGACGACGAGACAAGTGATGAAGGTCTGAGTTCCATGGGAAGTGACGTGCACCTGTCTGAGGCTGGTGCACTTGTCAACATATAGGAATGATTGAAGTAACAATACATACGATATATTTTAGAATTCAAAAAAATTCATACTTGTTTGTTGCAGTTTGAAGCGGATTCTTTGAAATTGCTTATATGTGCTAAATTGTTATTGAAATATTATGTACGTTTGTTTGTTTTATATAAAAAAAAATGAAATTATAATTTGTCAAAGGCAAATGTACAATGTCAATAAATGTATGCAAATAAAAAAAACGTATTCATTCTTTTATCTATTCACATTAAATAAAACATAAACAATACACATATCAATAATCACAGTATACGTGTGCCGTTTGTTGCACACATGCAAAGTATGGCTCATACACACTGGCGATGTTAATACATTAAGATCCAGTGTTGATTATAACTTTCGCACGAGTGTCACCTTATTATCAAATTTAGGTTCATTACGCACCAGTCTTAACATCTTAACGTTGGGTTATCTTAACATTAAGTGTTAATCGTAGACCTTTATTTATTAAGGCTAACTGACCTTTATAGAGGACATCCCCAAGACGTTATCGTCACGTGATCATCACAGTCTTCAACACACGCGCATCATTGCTTAAAGCTATACACACCATATACATCGGTGTGCTTGACTTTATTTAATATGGCTTGTGTAGCTTTAACTTCTCGGATTACACCCAGAACCATAATTTATAGAATACGAATCATCGTTCGTTTTTTTCCGTTCAGCTCGTTGTGCATCGGACTTGCCTCGTCTATTTCCGTTACCGTTTAAAAGACAGGATTACGATTACGGGAATCTTTGAATTAGTTACGTTGTTCGGTGTTTTACGGAGAAGACGGAATCGACATACGACGTCATCATACAATTCAATATTGAACAGGCACTCATGTTGGGTCCTCTGTTTATAAAATACGATGTTGATTAACATCATGCGTGATTTGATAAGCATTTATAACAATTCCTAAGTTTATCCCTTTCCTCCATCTTAACTGATACGGAAACTAGAAAGGAACAATATTATAATTCACTGGTGAACCAGATACACACGTACACATGTAGGACGTACGTCTATAGTAAGACTTCGTGCGTGCACGCATGTTCAACTTCGTGTGTTCTTATGTGTATCCATGTGTAAATAAAGATCTGCATCTCTTATGCAGGGAGGTTATATCTACCCAGACCATACAAACTGTCAATACGGTTCTGCAAAAATTGCAGCAAAGTATTTGAAACCACAAACATAAAAGGGTTGGACACAGGAGTACCGCATTGAAACGGTCAGTGGCAAAAAGGCCGCTAGGTTATTTAAACCAGTTTTGAGGGTGCACAGAGTTCCATGGGAAGTTACGTGCACCTGTCTGAGGAATTATTGAAGTAACAATACATACTATATATTTTAGAATTGAAATACATCCATATTTGTTTGTTGCAGTGCACCTGTCTGAGGCTGGTGCACGTGTCAACGTATAGGAATTATTGAAGTACAATACATACTATATATTTTAGAATTCAAATACATCCATATTTGTTTGTTGCAGTTTGAAGCGGATTCTTTGAAATTGCTTATATGTGCTGCATTGTTATTGAAATATTATGTATGTTTGTTTGTTTTATAAAAAAAATGAAATTATAATTTGTCAAAGGCAAATGTAAAATGAAAATAAATGTATGCAAATGAAAAAACAAACGTATTAATTTATTTGATATATTCACATTAACCGAAACATAAACGAAACGTATCTCAATAATCACAGTAAACGTGTGCCATATGTTGCATACATGCAAATAATGGCTTCTAACCATTGGCGATTTTAATACATTAAGATCGAGTGTTGATTATAACTTTCGCACCAGTGTCACCTTATTATCAAATTTAGGATCATTACGCCCTAATTAACATCTTCCGTTTGTATTTATCTTAACATTAAGTGTTAATCATAGACATGTATTATTAAGGTTACACTGACATTTATAAAGGACATCCAAAATGTTATCGTCACGTGATCATCAACGTCTTCAACACCCGCGCATCACTGCTTGAAGCTATACATGCCATATACATTGGTGTGCTTGACATTATTAGATATGGATTGTTTAGCTCGTATTAAACTCAGAACCACAATTTATAGAATACGAGTCATCTTCGGTCTTTTCCATTCAGCTGGCTGAACATCGGAATTGCCTCGTATATTTCCGTTACGGTTTAAAAGACTGGATTACGGAAATCTACGAAGTAGTTACGTTGTTCGGTGTCGTATGGAGAAGACCGAATCGACCGAATCGACATATGACGTCATCATACAATTCAATATTAAACAGGCACTCATGCATGACATTGATAAGTGTTTATAACTATTATTAAGTTTATCACCTTCCTCCATCTTAAGCGATACGGACACTAAAAAGGAAATGTTTGAACAGATATAATTTAATGGTGAACCAGAGTCACACGTTCACAGGTAGGACATAAATCATAACAAAGGCTACTTGTGTGTGTGGGTGTGTGCGTATGCGCGAGTGTACGTGCGTCATTTGTGCGTGCTGGCGTGCATGTTCAACTTCGTTTGTGCTTATATGTTTCCATGTATGCATCTCGTATGTATGGTGTTTATACACAAAACCATACATATTGTAAATAAAGATATGCATCTCTTATGTATGGAGGTTATACACAAACCATACATACTGTCAATAAAGATATGCATCTCTTATGTATGGAGGTTATACACAAACCATACATACTGTCAATAAAGATATGCATCTCTTATGTATGGAGGTTATACACAAACCATTCATACTTCAATAAAGATATGTATCTCTTATGCATGGAGGTTATACACAAACCATACGTACTGCCAATAAAGATATGCATCTCGTATGTATGGAGTTTATACACAAACCATACATACTGTCAATAAAGATATGCATCTTTTATGCATGGAGGTTATGCACTAACCATACATACTGTCAATAAAGATATGCATCTCTTATGGAGGTTATACACAAACCATATAGACTGGCAATAAAGATATGAATCTCTTATGCAAGGAGTTTATAAACAAACCATACATACTGTCAATAAAGGTACGCATCTCTTATGCATGGAGGTTATGCACTAACCATACATATTGTCAATAAAGATATGCATATATTATGGAGGTTATACACAAACCATACATACTGGCAATAAAGATATGCATCTCTTAGGCAAGGAGGTTATACACAAACCATACATACTGTCAGTAAAGATATGCATCTCTTATGCATGAAAGTTATGCACTAACCATACATACTGTCAATAGAGATATGCATCTCTTAGGAGGTTATACACAAACCATTTTGGTATAATTCTGAAATTCGACTTGCATCTCGTAAACGCGATAGAAAAAAATCAATAGCTTTACGTACAGGCAATAAATCTGATTGGCGCTTATATAAAGACCTTCGAAATAATGTTAATAATATGAAAAAGCATGCTAAAGAAATATTTTTTAATCAACTTGAATTTTCTCTAAGTGATATGAATTCTGCAAATCCTTGACAGTACTGGAAAATAATCAAAATGTTAATTAAAGAAAACGCTAACAGTTGTAACGTCATACCACCTTTAAAGAACAACGATGGTTTATATTCTGTATCTGACGAAGAAAGGGCAAATTTATTGAATGACTTTTTTACATCAATTTCAACTGTTGACGACACCAATGCCACTCTACCACAATTTATACCTAAGACGATCAATATTATCAATGATATTAATATTACTGAAAATGAAATTTCTGATATCCTATCAACTTTAGTGATAAATAAAGCTAGTGGGCCAGATGAAATAAGTCATAGAGTCCTAAAAGAAACTTCAAAAACAATATGTCGCCCCCTGTGTATTCTGTTTAATCGTTCAATTCAAGAAAATATCTTTCCACAATGCTGGAAATTAGCTAATGTTATGCCACTTTTTAAATCAGGTGATAAAGATTCACCTTCAAACTATAGACCAATATCGTTAATTAGCTGCGTTGGAAAAGTTATGGAACGCGTGATATTCAAACATATTTTTAATTTTTTGCTTACCAATAATTTAATATTTAAAAACCAGTCTGGTTTCTTACCTGGTCACTCGACAGTTTATCAACTAATTGATATTTATAATCAAATATGCAAAGCGATTGATGAAAACAAATTTACATGTATGGTATTTTTTGATATATCCAAAGCTTTCGATCGCATCTGGCAAGCAGCTTTAATTTTTTAACTCCGACAACATGGCATTTCAGGTAACCTTCTTAATTGGATAAATAATTATATAACTGATCGTAAACAAAGAGTTTTCGTTGGTTCGACCTTTTCTGAAATAAAAACTCCAAATGCCGGCGTACCCCAAGGGTCTGTTCTAGGACCATTATTGTTTTTAATTTATATAAACGACATAGCTGATGCATTGCTTAGTACAACTAGGCTATTTGCTGATGACAGTTCTATTGCGGTATCTACATCCGATTTAGATTATATGGAAACTACAATTAATGATGACTTGTGTAAAATATCGAATTGGTCAAAGCAATGGCTAGTAAAATTTAATCCATCTAAAACTGAAGTTATCTTCTTTTCACTTGCAAACAGAAACCGTCCGTCTTTGATATTTGAAAATACACAACTTAACTTTGTTGACCATCATAAACATCTAGGAGTAACCCTTAGTCATGATGGGTCCTGGCATCAACATATTTCAAATATTGTAATATCTGCGTCTAAGGTATTAGGTTCAATGAAATTAATGAAATTTAGATTAAAACGTCAAGCGCTTAATCAAATATATAAATCTTACCTTCGCCCTATTTTAGAATACGCGGCTATAATATGGGATAGTTGTACAAATTATGAAAAAGATAACTTAGAAAAAATACAATATGAAGCCGCGCGAATAGTTACTGGCCTGACTCGTTCTGTCTCTATACAAAAATTGTTAACTGAAATTGGTTGGGTCTCTCTGGCCGACCGAAGACACATCCAAAAGTTGATATTGACCTTTAAGTTTACAAATGGAGATTTACCGAGTTACTTGAATGAAATATTCCCTGCAACTGTTTCGGAATCGAATCCTTACAACTTGAGAAACAGTTCCAACTTCGTTACTTTACCTGGAAGAACAGAACTGTTTTCGAGATCAGTCTTACCGTCATCTCTAAAAGTTTGGAATGAACTTGATATCAATATTCGCGAAGCACCATCCATTTCGAGTTTTAAAACTAGGCTTAACAATTACTTTAAACCACCGATAGTACCCCAATACTACATACTGGATGATAGATACCTTTCAGTTCTACATGCGCGTTTGCGAAACAACTGCAGCAATTTAAATGCTGATCTCTTTCTTAATCATTTGAGGGATAATCCCAATTGTATATGTGGTAATGGTTTTGAAGATGTTGAGCATTATTTGTTTAGATGTGTAAATTTCAGAAATGAAAGACGGCAATTATTTTTAGACACTCGTATATTTCATCCTTTAAGTACTCACAAACTTTTATACGGCATCAACCAACTAAAAGACGAGGAAAAACATATTCTATTTACTCAAGTGCAAAACTATATTAAAAACACTAAACGATTCCAAAATCCTTAACTTTGTATCAATATAACGTTTTATTTTGTCTATATCTACTGTCGCTATGTTTCTATCAGCCTGAACGGGGATATTGTGGTGTTATTTCGGTGGAGATTGCGTGGGGGTATAATGGCACGGCAGAGTTTACATTTTTGGATTATTTTTTTTATTATTATTTTATTATATTATTTTTTTTTCTGCGTTTTTCTGTATCAAATTTATATTTAAATATATTGTTACAATTTCAAACCGATAATCATATACACTTTTTCAGCCACAATGGAGAGAACTGTAACTAATGTTGTAATAACTTGTAGTTCAATCCATTTGCATATGTTTCTATGAATATTGTGATGTTGAATTGATGTATTGTAACATATCTGCAATAAAATATTATTAAACTAAACACAAACCATACATACTGGCAATAAAGATATGCATCTCGTATGTATGGAGTTTATACACAAACCATACATACTGTCAATAAAGATAAGCATCTCTTATGCATGGCGGGTATGCACTAACCATACATATGGTCAATAAAGATATGCATCTCATATGGAGGTTATACACAAGCCATACATACTGGCAATAAAGTTATGCATCTCTTATGCAAGGAGGTAATACACAAAACATACATACTGTCAATAAAGATATGCATCTCTTATGGAGGTTATACACAAACCATACATACTGTCAATAAAGATATGCATCTCTTATGTATGGAGTTTATACACAAACCATACATACTGGCAATAAACATATGCATCTCTTATGCAAGGAGGATATACACAAACCATACATACTGTCAATAAAGATATGCATCTCTTATGTATGGAGTTTATACACAAACCATACATACTGGCAATAAACATATGCATCTCTTATGCAAGGAGGATATACACAAACCATACATACTGTCAATGAAGATATGCAACACTTATGTATGGAGATTATACACAAACCATACATACAGTCAATAAAGATATGCATCTCGAATGCATGGATGTTATACACAAACCATACATACTGTCAATAAAGATATGCATATTGTATGCATGGAGGTTATACACAGACCATACATACTGTCAATAAAGATATGCAACTCGTATGCATATATGTTATACACAAACCATACATACTGTCAATAAAGGTATGCATCTCTAATGCATGGAGGTTATGCACAAATCATACATACTCTCAATAAAGATATGCATCTCGTATGAAAGGATGTTATACACAAACATAAATACTGTCAATAAAGATATGCAACTCGTATGCATGGAGGTTACACACAGACCATACATACTGTCAATAAAGATATGCATCTCTTATGCATCGAGGTTATACACAAACCATACACACTGTCAATAAAGATATGCGTCTTTTATGCATGGAGGTTATACACAAACCATACATACTGTCAATAAAGATATGCAACTCGTATGCATGGATGTTATATACAAACCATACACACTGTCAATAAAGATATGGATCTCTTATGCATGGAGGTTATGCACAAACCATACATACTGTCAATAAAGATATGCATCTCGTATGCATCGAGGTTATACACAAACCATACACACTGTCAATAAAGATATGGATCTCTTATGCATGGAGGTTATGCACAAACCATACATACTGTCAATAAAGATATGCAGCTCGTATGCATGGATGTTATATACAAACCATACATACTGTCAATAAAGGTATGCATCTCTTATGCATGGAGGTTATGCACAAACCATACATTCTCTTAATAAAGATATGCATCTCGTATGAATGGATGTTATACACAAACATAAATACTGTCAATAAAGATATGCAACTCGTATGCATGGAGGTTACACACAGACCATACATACTGTCAATAAAGATATGCATCTCTTATGGAGGTTATACACAAACCATACACACTGTCAATAAAGATATGGATCTCTTATGCATGGAGGTTATGCACAAACCATACATACTGCCAATAAAGATATACATATCTTATGGAGTTATACACAAACCATACATACTGTCAATAACGATACGCATCTCTTATGGAGGTTATACACAAACCATATATACTGTCAATAAAGATATGCATCTCGTATGGAGGTTATACACAAACCATACATACTGTCAATAAAGATATGCATCTTTCATGTTTAGAGGTTATACACAAACCATACATACTGTCAATAACGATAGGCATCTCTTATGGAGGTTATACACAAACCATACATACTGTCAATAAAGATATGCATCACTTATGTATGGAGGTTATACACAAACCATACATAATGTCAATAAAGATATGCATCTTTCATGTTTAGAGGTTATACACAAACCATACATACTGTCAATAACGATAGGCATCTCGTATATATGGAGGTTATACACAAACATACATACTGTCAATAAAGATATGCATCACTTATGCATGGAGGTTATACACAAACCATACATACTGTCAATAAAGATATGCATCTCGTATATATGGAGGTTATACACAAACATACATACTGTCAATAAAGATATGCACCTCTTACGCATGAAGGTTGTACACAAACCATACAAACTGTCAATAAAGATATGCATCTCGTATATATGGAGGTTGTACACAAACCATACATACGGTCAATAAAGATATGCATCACTTACGCATGAAGGTTGTACACAAACCATACATACTGTCAATAAAGATATGCATCACTTACGCATGAAGGTTGTACACAAACCATACATACCGTCAATAACGATATGCATCTCGTATATATGGAGGTTATACACAAACATACATACTGTCAATAAAGATATGCACCTCTTACGCATGAAGGTTGTACACAAACCATACATACTGTCAATAAAGATATGCATCTCGTATATATGGAGGTTGTACACAAACCATACATACGGTCAATAAAGATATGCATCTCGTATGTATTGATGCCATACACAAACCATACAGTCTGTCAATAAAAGTCTGCGTCTCTAATGCGCGGATGTTATACTCAAACCATACATACTGTCATTAGATATATACATCTCGTATGCAAGGAGGTTATACACAAACCATACATACTGTCAATAAAGATGTGCATCTCTTATGCATGGAGGTTATACACAAACCATACATACAGTCAATAAATGTATGAATGTCTTATGCACGGAGGTTATAAACAAACCAAACATACTGTCAATAAATATATGCATTACCAATATATGGAGGTAATACACAAATAATACAAACTGTCAATAAAGATATGCACTAAATTTATGGATCTCATGTGTGGTGGTGATACACAAACCATAACTACTGTCAATAAAGACATGCATCTCTTATGCATGGAGGTTATACACAAACCATACATACTGTCAATATAGTTATGCATCTCTTATGCATGGAGATTATACACAAACCATACATACTGTCAATAAATTTACGCGTGTCTTATGCATGGAGGTTATACACAAACCATACATACTGTCAATAAAGATATGCATCTCTTATTTATGGAAGTTATACACAAACCATACATACTGTCAATAAAGATATGCATCTCTTATGCATGAAAGTTATACACAAACCATACATACGGTCACAAAATATATAGATCTCTTACGCATGAAGGTTGTACACAAACCATACATACTGTCAATAAAGATTTGCATCTCGTATATATGGAGGTTGTACACAAACCATACATACGGTCAATAAAGATATGCATCTCGTATGTATTTATGTTATACACAAACCATACAGTCTGTCAATAAAAGTCTGCGTCTCTAATGCGCGGATGTTATACTCAAACCATACATACTGTCATTAGATATATACATCTCGTATGCAAGGAGGTTATACACAAACATTACATACTGTCAATAAAGGTATGAATGTCTTATGCATGGAGGTTATACACAAACCAAACATACTGTCAATAAATATATGCATTACCAATATATGGAGGTTATACACAAATAATACAAACTGTCAATAAAGATATGCATCTCTTATGCATGGAGGCTATACACAAACGATACATACTGTCAATAAAGGTATGCATCTCTTATGCATGGAGGTTATACACAAATATGCATGTAGGTTATACACAAAATACGCATACGGTCACTAATGATGTGCATCTCTTATGCATGTAGGTTATACACAAACCATACATACTGTCAATAAATGTATGTATGTCTTATGCATGGAGGTTAGGCACAAAGCATACATACTGTCAATAAATGTATGCATCTATTATGCATGGAGGTTATACACAAACCATACATACTTTAAATAAAGATGTGCATCTCTTATGCATGGAGGTTATAAACAAACCATACATACTGTCAATAAATGTATGCATGTCTTATTCATTGAGTTTATACACAAACCATACATACTGGTAATAAAGATATGCATGTCTTATGCATGGAGGTTATAAACCAACCATACATACTGTCAAAATGATATGCATCCCTTATGCATAGAGATTATAGACAAACCATACATAATGTCAATAAAGATATGCATCTCTTATGCATGAAAGTTATACACAAACCATACATACGGTCACTAAATTTATGGATCTCATGTATGGTGGTGATACACAAACCATAACTACTGTCAATAAAGACATGCATCTCTTATGCAGGGAGGTTATACACAAACCATACATACTGTCAATATAGTTATGCATCTCTTATGCATGGAGATTATACACAAACCATACATACTGTCAATAAATTTACGCGTGTCTTATGCATGGAGGTTATACACAAACCATACATACTGTCAATAAAGATATGCATCTCTTATTTATGGAAGTTATACTCAAACCATACATACTGTCAATAAAGATATGCATCTCTTATGCATAAAAGTTATACACAAACCATACATACGGTCACTAAATATATAGATCTCTTATGTGTGGAGGTTGTACAGAAACCATACATACTGTCATTAAAGATATACATGTCTTATGCTTGGAGGTTATAGACAAACCATACATACTGTCTATAAAGTTAAGCATCTCTTATGCATGGAGATTATACACAAACCATACATACTGTCAATAAAGGTACGCGTGTCTTATGCATGGAGGTTATACACAAACCATACATACTGTCAATAAAGATAAGCATATCTTATGTATGGAAGTTATACACAAACCATACATACTGTCAATAAAGATATGCATCTATTATGCATGTAGGTTATACACAAACCGGCATACTGTCAATAAAGATATGCATGTCGTATACATGGAGGTTATGCACAAAGTGTACATACTGTCAATAAATGTATGCATCTCTTATGCATGGAGTATACACACAAACCATACATACTCTCAATAAAGATGTGCATCTCTAATGCTGCATCTTTTATGCATGGAGGTAATCCACAAACCATACATACTCTCAATAAAGATGTGCATCTCTTATGCATGGAGGTTATACACAAACCATACATACTGTCAATAAATGTATGCATCTCTCATGCATGGAGTATATACACAAACCATACATACTCTCAATAAAGATGTGAATCTCTTATGCATGGAGGTTATACACAAACCATACATACTGTCAATAAATGTATGCATCTCTTATGCATGGAGTATATACACAAACCATACATACTGTCAATAAATGTATGCATCTCTTATGCATGGAGTATATACACAAACCATACAAACTCTCAATAAAGATATGCATCTCTTGTGCATGGAGGTAATCCACAAACCATACATACTCTCAATAAAGATGTGCATCTCTTATGCATGGAGGTTATACACAAACCATACATACTGTCAATAAATGTATGCATCTCTTATGCATGGAGTATATACACAAACCATACATACTCTCAATAAAGATGTGCATTTCTTATGCATGGAGGTTATACACAAACTATACATACTGTCAATAAATGTATGCATCTCTTATGCATGGAGTATATACACAAACCATACATACTGTCAATAAATGTATGCATCTCTTATGCATGGAGTATATACACAAACCATACATACTCTATAAAGATATGCATCTCTTATGCATGGAGGTAATCCACAAACCATACATACTCTCAATAAAGATGTGCATCTCTTATGCATGGAGTTTATACACAAATATGCATGGAGGTTATACACAAACCATACATCATGTCAATAAAGGTATGCATCTCTTATGCATGGAGTATATACACAAACCATACATACTCTCAATAAATATGTGCATCGCTTATGCATGGAGGTTATACACAAACCATACATACTGTCAATAAATATATGCATCTCTTATGCATGGAGTATATACACACACCATACATACTGTCAATAAATGTAAGCATCTCTTATGCATTGAGTATATACACAAACCATACATACTCTCAATAAAGATATGCATCTCTTATGCATGGAGGTAATCCACAAACCATACATACTCTCAATAAAGATGTGCATCTCTTATGCATGGAGTTTATACACAAATATGCATGGAGGTTATACACAAACCATACATCATGTCAATAAAGGTATGCATCTATTATGCATGAATGTTATACACAAAGCATACATTAGACACAAATCATACATACTGTTCATAAAGATATGCATCTGTTATGCATGGAGGTTATACACAAAGCATACATACTGTCAATAAAAATGTGCATGTCTTATGCATGGAGGTTTTACACAAACCATACATACTGTCAATAAAGGTACGCGTGCCTTATACATGGAAGTTATATACAAACCATACATACTGGCAATAAAGGTATGCATCTCTTATGTGATGAAGTTATACACAAACCATACATACTGTCAATAAAGATATGCATCTCTTATGCATGGAGGTTATACACAAACCATACATACTGTCAATAAAGGTACGCGTGCCTTATGCATGGAGGTTATATACAAACCATACATACTTCAATAAAGGTATGCATCTCTTATGTGATGAAGTTATACACAAACCATACATACTGTCAATAAAGATATGCATATCTTATGCATGGAGGTTATACACAAACCATACACACTGTCAATAAAGATATGCATCTCTTATGCACGGAGGTTATATACAAACCATACATACCGTCAATAAAGGTATGCATGCCTTATGCATGGAGGTTATACACAAAGCATACATTATACACAAAGCATACATACTGTCCATAAAGGTATGCATCTCTTATGCATTGAGTTTATACACAAAGCATACATACTGTCAATAAAATTAGCATCTCTTATGCATGGATGTTATACACAAACCATACATACTGTCAATAAAGATATGCGTCTCGTATGCATGGAGGTTATACACAAACCATACATATTGTGAATAAATGTATGCATCTCTTATGCATGGTATTTATACACAAACCATACATACTGTCATTAAAGTTATGCATTTCTTATGTATGCAGTTTATACACAAACCATACATACTGTCAGTAAAGATATGCAAAAATGGAATTAAAGTATGTTACCACATAAAGAAGGGTTGACAATAGGGGTACCACCTTGGAACGTTTAAAGGGCAAAAAGGCCGATGTAAGGGTGAGGGTGGGGTGGGGTGTTGCTTAAACCAGGTTCTAGGGTGCACTTTTATCCTAGTCAGAACTATATCCTGTAACAAACTAGGCAACATTAAAAGGCAATACAGCATAACTCAGATATGATCATGTATATATGAATATAAAATATTAACGTATAGAAAGTCACACAGAAAATTCTCATTGACTTGGCAGAAGCCAGAGTGACCAGGGAATACTCCATTAAAGGCACGATTGAAGACAAACATCCCATATTACCATCTCGTTCAGGATTTAGGTAGGCGTCATAGGAAGAATCCACAATGTCTCAGGTCATCGCACAACCAAAGAGGAAAGCATACAGGCGAACTGCAACTTGGTTAACCATTAACTACGCAATGCGTTGCAAAGTGATAGGATCATAACCTCTGTTGGTACATTTTCTATTAAGTTTAATAATGAATGTATGGAAGTGATCATGACCAAGGAACTTGTGAAGGATATTGCGTATCTTTCATCGGTGACATTTTCTAGTTGTATACTTATCCGAAACGTTTTAGCATTAGTGAAGGAAACGCAGAATATATAGCCAATGACACAGTCAGAAAATCCTACACAGAGCAGGTTGGTTGCAAATGTACAGATTTAGACACACAGCTATGTTCACTGACCTTAACTAGATCAACCTCAGAGTCGATCTTGTTGTGTGGTCCTCCAAGCCGATGCATCGTGTAATGTTGTAGGTTTTCCTTACATAATGCTATGCCAGACAACAGAAACAACAGAAGTAATACAGAAAGTTATGCGTACATAGCTGCGTGGTCTTTGCAGAACCTGGTTTAAACCCAAGTAGCCTTTTTGCCACCGACCGTTTCAAGCTGTTACTTGGATGACTAAGTTCTCTGAATGATACAATTTCTTTTCGACAAGTTTTTAAAACTACTTATGGAAATAACGTGACTTCATGCCTAGCGTGTTCTGTTAAGCGTTTTGTGTAGAAGACTTACTGCACAATCCAAAAATGGGTATGGCGTCGTTGGTAACTACAACAATCCGCGGCCCAAATGTTCAGTTAATTGGGCGGCTGAAAAAACATTCAAATGGTTCTGATTCAAAAGAGTGTAAGAATATGGGAAGTCATTTACTGATGAATATCGACTAAACATCGCATGCGATCCGCCGTTTGGAGAGTGTTCCGGGCGTAAGGCATCAACCACGACTCCGGTTGGTGACCTGAGTGGATTTCTAGTTTGTGTATGGTATATGTGTATTTAAAACTAGGATACCGTTGTTTGTATTTGATGTTAAAGAAATATAAAGATCGGACAGGGAAAGCAGCGTTCAAGGAAGAACACTCCATCTAAAAGAACTTGTAATACATATTAGGATACAGTTGTTTGTTTTCCATGGTGTCATATTATCTAAAACAAATGTAGTTAACATTAGGATACCGTTGTTTGCATTGATGTTGCTATGTTTTAATGCTTAATGATTTGTGTATATGTGACGTTTGTGCGTATTATTTTTGTTTCTTATAAATATATTGTTAGAATTGATATATAGGTTTATTAAAAAACCCATATCAAACCATCAATCAATTATTTTATCTAAGCTCATATGTAATCCTTCGGGCGGGAGAGCTGGTGGGCGGTTGGGCGGGCGGGCGGGTAAATACAAGCTCGATAACATCTAAGGAAAACGAGCTCGTAAACACCTTAGAAAATAGACGTAAACATCTAAGAAAATAGAAGCTCGTAAAATAATGATATATAAAAGATTGTAAAACTCTAAGCAAATAGGAGCTTGTGAAATTCTAAGAATATAGAAGTAGGAAAAAAAAGCTCGTACAAATCTAAATAACATAGCTGAATTGGGTTTTACGGCGCACTTATACAAAATGGTCATAAAGCGCCTAGGAGGAATGAACACACTGAATCTAGACCCATAAGAAACTTTACAAAATGGACTTTCTCACATGCAGAACTTCAGAGTTGCAAATGTCTGCTTTGCTTGGACAATCCATTTACGCTTGAGTCACGATGGTTTGTTTTTTGCCATCACTCAAATGACACCTTTAAGTCATGCAGAGATCGTGACGATAACCAAATGTAATGGACAATGAAACAAAACGGGAAAACATTCTGAATTTGACGTGATTGTTCCCCTCTGCCAAGAAGAAGACAAGCACTATTCTTGTCCAAGAACTACAACGCGTATTTCAGCAAAACGAGATATACATGTAAAACTTCTCCCAGTTCGTTAAAAGTGGGCCACTAATATACAATATAAAGCGTTTGACATTAATGTTGGTTTATATCTCCTCATATCACTTGACTGATTGACTAGTTAGCGTATTTGAATGGAGGAAACTATTTATACAGCCATTTAAATACACATGTAGCTTTACTTTGTGTTTTTGACTGGGACAATCTGAATCCATGAGAATTAAATGAACCACAAGGGCTTGGTATGAAATAAAACATTTGTTTTAAAGGGAATATAGGCATACATCCTAACAATCGTCATTATTGAGTGTTTTGAAAATCTTGTAATCAAGTGTAAGAATTATCAAAATCGGATGATATACAAAGGGGATATGATCATTTCAAAGTTCCTTTGAAACGGATACACAAGTCGCCATTTTGAGAACTATGACACCATAGTTCTAAATTATTTTACCATATATGGAATATTTATAAATTATATGTTACTTTACTGATTTAAAGGGAAAAAGAAGTCATAGCAACTGCTTGAAAAATAAGTTTCTAATGTGTAATAATGCATTATATGGCCAGTAAAGTAGTTTGCGTTTATTTAAAATTATTTTCTTTGCTTAAATTCTATTTATAAATAGGCCCTATCCCATAAATGATAATTAAGAATATGATGTCGTATTTTTCTAACAGGACAATTGTCTTTATAAATGTAATAAAAATTGTACTAATTCAAGATAGACATCGATTGTGTACAATTTCGTTAACTTACCAGGTATATTGTTTAAATCCTACAAACGATTTCCTTCATCATGATATTTTTAATATCCTACCAGTGCAGCTCTTAGCAATAGTTATATTATAATGATATCATTTATAGTAATTATTAATATAGAAATCATCGTTAACCAAGACAGGCTCCGATAATTATCACCCCTGTAAGTATTTATCAGGTATAATTAACGATACATAGTGTCGTGTGCCAACTTGTATAACGACCGCACGCTTCCGTCGGAACGGAAGTAATTATGTAATTATTAAACCACGTGCCACGCGATTAATTCAAATCAGCAATATAAAAGTTGGTAAATCACTGACCAGAGCATTGACTCCTCATATTCTTCATGATCTGATCATCTTAGTTCTTCTTACACTACCGACGTTGTATTTCTCACCATCTATTTTGAAAAGAGAATTGTATCAACCAGCAAAATGGTAAGTGCCGTTAACTTCAATTGAGTCTATAGTTAAATTCACACAAGTGATAAAAATTGGAATGAACTTTGTTTAAATGCATGCACGTGATATTATATTCAAGAATAATTAAAGGAAATTTGATGTGGGGTTATTTTCTAATAATTCGCCGAAGTTATTCCATACACCCATCTTGCTCATAGCGAAGATACGTCTGCATTAAGATATGCATGTGTTTATATATTTCAGTATTATGATATTCTACAATTGTTTATTGTTCATATTGTCTGTCTTCGCTGTTTCAGGTGTTGTAATGTTAGTTTGAATGCCTTGTTTTTAGCCATTTCTGGACACTTGTGATTATCGTGTTGGTTGAAGTAGTTGAATAAGATAACGATGTGGCAATGTTTATGTAATTATTTCATTTATTATTAAGTTTCGCGAATAAAAATAAATGTACATGCCATAGTTTACCACGATCACTTATTTTTGTGTTACCAATTCATTTCTCAGTGCATTATTAAATTATGTATATCATTATTTACTGATTTCTTTTACAGATTGATACTCCAAAGCAAAGACAGAGCGTTAGTGTTATTGTGAATAACGCGACTGTCATCATCAATGATGTCACGAGGTACACAACTTGTGATGACGTAATCAAAATGGCGCTTCAAACGTCTGCACTTAATGACGATACTTATCGTTTTGCATTGTTCGCATTTTGCACCAACGGTGTAGAGAAAGTGTTGTCTGGCAAAACTAAAATCCTGAAGGTATTACGATCTGTGGGAGCGGACAAAAACAAGTCTGCTATTGTTCTTAAACCAAATGACTCTGGCAAATCAAAGATGGCCGCTATACCACGTGCCAAACAGAAGCTGCATGGTTTAAGGTCAATGATTATGAAAATCTCAAAGCGTCGCTCAGACAAGAAACATGATTCTATCGAGAACAACTTGAACAAAATTAACAATGGTCTGCAGATCAGCATGAAGGAACAAAACATTACATCCGATACTACAGACAGGACCATGAACAATTCAGACGCACAGGTTTCGGGAAAATTAGAACTGATGCACCGTTATATCAATGATAGTCTAAACTACACACACGTCTCTGATGGATGCTGTTCACTATTTACAAAAGAAGATGGACGCAGCCGTCTTCCAACGTCGCAAAGTTTTCACAGAAGTATCTTGAACAACGCATTCGTAAATGAACTTGACGATGATTTTAAATCGCACGATGATGCGTTTGTTGACAGCATTGCGAGTATTGAGGACTCTGTAAGTTCTGTTCTAGATGATACAGTTATTCTGAAAGGAAGGGATCTATTTAATGATTGTCTACTCGACGAGGACGATGAAGCCTTTGTCAGCGATTGTGATGATGACGAAAACGTTATCGACGAGGACAATGAAGATAGCAGCATTTGTGAGTTGGAAAGAAATATCTACGATGTCGATGCGGATGAGACGGTTGTTAACCTGGATACGATTAGAAACATTTTCAGTTACGATGGCGTATTTACTATTCCATCATTCGACGAAGCCTTAGAAAGTTTTATGAATACGTTATTGAAACGTTCTGACGACGAGATAAGTGATGAAGGTCTGAGTTCGATGGGAAGTGATGTGCACCTGTCTGAAGCTGGTGCACGTGTCAAAATATAGGAATGATTGAAGTAACAATACACACTATATATTTTAGAATTCAATTAAATGCATATTTGTTTGTTGCAGTTTGAAGCGGATTTTTTTAATTACTTATATGTGCTAAATTGTTATTGAAATATTATGTTTGTTTGTTTGTTTTATAAAAAAAATGAATTTGTCAAAGACAAATGTACAAGGTAAATAAATGTATGCAAATGCAAGAAGCGTATTAATTTATTTTATATATTCACATTAAACAATACATAAACAATACATAAACAATACATAAACAATACATATATCAATAATCACAGTAAACGTGTGACATATGTTGCATACGTTGTTAATAAATTAGAACGAGTGTTGATTATAATTTTCACACGAGTGTCACCTTATTATCAAATTTAGGATCATTACGCGCAAATTAACATCTTAACTTTGTTTTTATCTTAACATTAAGTGTTAATCATAGACCTTTATTATTAAGGCTACACTGACAGTTATAGAGGACATCCCCACAATGTTATCGTCACGTGATCATCAACGTCTTCAACAACCACGCATCACTTCTTCAAGCTATACATGTCATAAACATGGGTGTGCTTGACTTGATTAGATATGGATCGTGTAGCGTTAACTGCTCGGATTACATTCAAAACCATAATTTATAGAATACGAATCATCGTTCGGTCTTTTCCGTTCTCGGAATTGCCTCATATATTTCCGTTACCGTTTAAAAGACGTGATTACGGAAATCTTCGAGGTAGTAACGTTGTTCGGTGTCGTACGGAGAAGACCGAATCGACTTATGACATCATCATAAAATTCAATATTAAACAGGCACTCATTGTAGATTTTCTATTTATAGAATACAATGTCGATTAACAGCATGCTTATCGCCTTCCTCCATCTTAACCGATACGGAAACAAGAAAGGAAATGTTTGAACAGATATAATTTAATGGTGAACCAGATGCGTGCGTGCTAGTTCAAGTTCGTGTGTGCTTATGTGTGTCCAAATGTCAATAAACGTTTAGTGGCAAAAATGCCGAGGTTGGGATGAATTGGGGGTGGGGCTTAAACCAGTTTCTAGGGTGCACTCTTATCCTAGTGAAAATTATATCCTCTAACAAACTAGGCAGCATTAATGGGGCAATACAAGTATAAAACAACTATGATCCTGTATACTTTTACTGTTCGATTTTTGTGTCCTTTTCAAAGAAAAATGCGATACATAGCGATCACTTTGTCGTCCGTCTGTCAGTCAGTCCATCAGTCAGTCCGTCCGTCCGTCCGTCCGTCAATCAGTCCGTCACGAAAACTTAACGTTGGCTATAACGTGGCTATAACGTGGTTGACTGTCCTCCTTAAATGCTACTTTCCCTGTTCGATCTTTTTATATTACTTTCTTATTTCTTGATATATCTTCATCAAACTTTCAATATATACTCATCATGACACCATCGACATGACTGTCACAAAACAGTCACGGGTAGAGCGTATTGGTCGTACATAGCGCTTGTAAGCACCTGTTAGTTACACCCTAATCCATTGTTCAGTTGAAACCAATTCACAATATCCATGATATATTCAGGTAACACGTAAAAGCGTGCCAATTTTAAGTGGCCGCCAGAGGGCGTCCGGAAGGGCCGTTTAATAGCGAGCACAGCTTGAGTCGCGAAGCAAGCGAGCTCCTATGGTATCATGCAGGCGAAAAGTAACGAAATTAACAAGATAAGCATTCGTAGAAATCATTAAGAATGGTGGTTTCCAAGCAGAATGAGGTGAAAAAAACATTAAAAACCTTTCTCGAACCCATCCAAAAGCGACAATGAAATTGCATTTTTACCTATGTCGCCAAAACGGCCATTAACCGGAAGCGTAGCCCAAAGTGTTAACTTGCACATTGTTCATTGGCCAAAATTCGTCAACACAATTCACAATTTAATAGGGAGCTCAGCTGTAACGCGAGTAGCAAATACTACGGGGTAAAAAAACCTTGGTAAAAAAGTCGAAACACAGTTAACTTCCTTGTTAAGGGGAGGTCATGGCTATATTTCGTTCCAAACGCAGTTAACTCCCATGTGTTTGGTTTCCGGTCCACCTCTATTCGCGTTGGATCTAGTCCATCCAGTTACCGGCCGGTTACCAGACTTCATTGTTAATGTGACGTCATTAGGTAATCGACCGTCAGGCAATTTATAAAATAATGGTGATTATTACCAGCTGAGAGTCAAGGTAACGGTATTTCTACCTAATCTTTAAAAGCTACTGCAGTATCGATAATCTGAAATACAATGTTTAAATGAAAACGCATCGCACTTTAGTGATATATAGATAGATGTTACGGTAAAGTCGGTGGGTGGGGAAATTTTAATAAGTGCAGTCTGCTGTTGCCGGTAGCGGAAGTTAAAAGTTTCCAAGAAATGTGCGCGTTTTTACAGATGTTGAATGGTGCTTAAAGATTCAGTTTTTTTTGATTATGTTCTGAAAAATGGTTTGGCGTAGGAACAGGCGTGGGGTGGGGGCTCAATAATCTAAAGGGTGGGGAGGGGGGGGAATGATCAGAGTATATTAAAAGGGGCCAGGCACCGTATGTTTTGGCTCCCAATCCACACCACTACCAACAAAAAACTGTGTCCCGAAATTTTACAGTCTAGTCAGTATTGGCAAAAAAATGCACTTTAATAATTAAGAAACATATCTATCTATCATAATAGATCGGTGAATAAAATACAGTTTTTAGTAGGAGTTTGGATGGTTGCTTAGTAAAATTAAATCACGAGTGCATTAGCACGATTGATTTAATTACTAGCATCGGAACGATTCTAATTGATTCTAACACAACAATAACCCCATTGTTTGCGCTATTGTGGAGGCACTATATTTTATCTCGGAGGTCAAGGTCACTTACGCATGAAGGTTGTACACAAAGCATACATACTGTCAATAAAGATATGCATTACTTACGCATGAAGGTTGTACACAAACCATACATACTGTCAATAAAGATATGCATCACTAACGCATGAAGGTTATACACAAACCATATATACGGTCAATAAAGAGATGCATCTCGTATGTATTGATGTTATACACAAACCATACAGTCTGTCAATAAAAGTCGGCGTCTCTAATGCGCGGATGTTATACTCAAACCATACATACTGTCATTAGGGATATACATCTCGTATGCAAGGAGGTTATACACAAACCATACATACTGTCAATAAAGATGTGCATCTCTTATGCATGGAGGTTATACACAAACCATACATACAGTCAATAAAGGTATGAATGTCTTATGCATGGAGGTTATACACAAACCAAACATACTGTCAATAAATATATGCATTACCAATATATGGAGGTTATACACTAATAATACAAACTGTCAATAAAGATATGCATCTCTTATGCATGGAGGCTTTACACAAACCATACATACTGTCAATAAAGGTATGCATCTCTTATGCATGGAGGTTATACACAAATATGCATGGAGGTTATACACAAACCACGCATACGGTCACTAATGATGTACATCTCTTATGCATGTAGGTTATAAACAAACCATACATACTGTCAATAAATGTATGTATGTCTTATGCATGGAGGTTAGGCACAAAGCATACATACTGTCTATAAATGTATGCATCTATTATGCATTGAGGTTATACACAAACCATACATACTTTAAATAAAGATGTGCATCTCTTATGCATGGAGGTTATAAACAAACCATACATTCTGTCAATAAATGTATGCATGTCGTATGCATTGAGTTTATACACAAACCATACATACTGGTAATAAAGATATGCATGTCTTATGCATGGAGGTTATACACAAACCATACATACTGTCAATACATTTACGCGTGTCTTATGCATGGAGGTTATACACAAACCAAACATACTGTCAATAAAGATATGCTTCTCTTATTTATGGAAGTTATACACAGACCATACATACTGTCAATAAAGATATGCATCTCTTATGCATTAAAGTTATACACAAACCATACATACGGTCACTAAATATATAGATTTCTTATGTGTGGAGGTTGTACAGAAACCATACATACTGTCATTAAAGATATGCATGTCTTATGCTTGGAGGTTATACACAAACCATACATACTGTCTATAAAGTTAAGCATCTCTTATGCATGGAGATTATACACAAACCATAAGTACTGTCAATAAAGGTACGCGTGTCTTATGCATGGAGGTTATACACAAACCATATATACTGTCAATAAAGATAAGCATCACTTATGTATGGAAGTTATACACAAACCAAACATACTGTCAATAAAGATATGCATCTATTATGCATGGAGGTTATACACAAACCTTACACACTGTCAATAAAGATATGCATGTCGTATGCATGGAGGTTATGCACAAAGTGTACATACTGTCAATAAATGTATGCATCTCTTATGCATGGAGGTTATACACAAAGCATACATACTGTCAATAAAAATGTGCATGTCTTATGCATGGAGGTTTTACACAAACCATACATACTGTCAATAAAGGTAAGCATCTCTTATGCAGGGAGGTTATACACAAACTATACATACTTTTCATAAAGATATGCATCTGTTATGCATGGAGGTTATACACAAAGCAAACATACTGTCAATAAAAATGTGCATGTCTTATGCATGGAGGTTTTACACAAACCATACATACTGTCAATAAAAGTATGCATCTCTTATGTGATGAAGTTATACAAAAACCATACATACTGTCAATAAAGATATGCATCTCTTATGCATGGAGGTTATACACAAAATATACATACTGTCAATAAAGATATGCATCTCGTATGAATGAAGGTTATACACAAACCATACATACTGTCAATAAAGATATGCATCTCTTATGCATGGAGTTTTTATACAAACCATACATACTGTCAATAAAGGTATGCATCTCTTATGTGATGAAGTTATACACAAACCATACATACTGTCAATAAAGATATGCATCTCTTATGCAGGGAGGTTATACACAAACCATACATACTGTCAATATAGTTATGCATCTCTTATGCATGGAAGTTATACACAAACCATACATACTGTCAATAAATATATGCATCTCTTATGCATGGAGGTTATACACAAACCATACACACTCTCAATAAAGATATGCATCCCGTATGAATCAAGGTTATACACAAACCATACATACTGTCAATAAAGATATGCATCTCTTATGCATGGAGGTTATATACAAACCATACATACTGTCAATAAAGGTATGCATCTCTTATGTGATGAAGTTATACACAAACCATACATACTGTCAATAAAGATATGCAGCTCTTATGCAGGGAGGTTATACACAAACCATACATACTGTCAATATAGTTATGCATCTCTTATGCATGGAGATTATACACACACCATACATACTATCAATAAAGATATGCATCTCTTATGCATGGAGGTTATACACAAACCATACACACTGTCAATAATGATATGCATCTCTTATGCACGGAGGTTATACACAAACCATACATACCGTCAATAAAGGTATGCATGCCTTATGCATGGAGGTTATACACAAAGCATACATTATACACAAAGCATACATACTGTCCATAAAGGTATGCATCTCTTATGCATTGAGTTTATACACAAAGCATACATACTGTCAATAAAAATGTGCATCTCGTATGCATGGAGGTTATACACAAACCATATATATTGTGAATAAATGTATGCATCTCTTATGCATTGAATTTATACACAAACCATACCTACTGTCATTAAAGATATGCATTTCTTATGTTTGAGTTTATACACAAACCATACATACTGTCAGTAAAGATATGCAAAAATGGAATTAAAGTATTTTACCACATAAAGAAGGGTTGACAATAGGGGTACCGCCTTGGAACGTTTAAAGGGCAAAAGGCCGAGGTAAGGGTGAGGGTGGGGTGGGGTGGGGCTTAAACCTGGTTCTAGGGTGCACTCTTATCCTAGTGAACGCTATATCCTCTAACAAACTAGGCAACATTAAAAGGCAATACAAGCATAACTCAAATATTAACGTATAGAAAGCCACACAGAAATGGCAGAAGCCAGAGTGACCAGAGAATACTCCATTAAAGTCACGATTGAAGACAAACATCCCATATTACCATCTCGTTCAGGATTTAGGTAGGCGTCATAGGAAGAATCCACAATGTCTCAGGTCATCGCACAACCAAAGAGGAAAGCATACAGGCGAACTGCAACTTGGTTAACTATTAACTTCGCAATGCGTTGCAAAGTGATAGGATCATAACCTCTCTTGGTACATTTTCTATTAAGTTTAATAATGAATGTATGGAAGTGATCATGACCAAGGAACTTGTCAAGGATATTGCGTATCTTTCATCGGTGACATTTTCTATTTGTATACTTATCCGAAACGTTTAAGCATTAGTGAAGGAAACGCAGAATATATAGCCAATGACACAGTCAGAAAATCCTACACAGAGCAGGTTGGTTGCAAATGTACAGATTTAGACACACAGCTATGTTCACTGACCTTAACTAGATCAACCTCAGAGTCGATCTTGTTGTGTGGTCCTCCAAGCCGATGCATCGTGTAATGTTGTAGGTTTTGCTTACATAATGCTATGCCAGACAACAGAAACAACAGAAGTAATACAGAAAGTTATGCGTACATAGCTGCGTGGTCTTTGCAGAACCTTGTTTAAACCCAAGTAGCCTTTTTGCCACCGACCGTTTCAAGCTGTTACTTGGATGACTAAGTTCTCTGAATGATACAATTTCTTTTCGACAAGTTTTCAAAACTACTTATGGAAATAACGTGACTTCATGCCTAGCGTGTTCTGTTAAGCGTTTTGTGTAGAAGACTTACTGCACAATCCAAAAATGGGTATGGCGTCGTTGGTAACTACAACAATCCGCGGCCCAAATGTTCAGTTAATTGGGCGGCTGAAAAAACATTCAAATGGTTCTGATTCAAAAGAGTGTAAGAATATGGGAAGTCATTAACTGATGAATATCTGCTAAACATCGCATGCGATCCGCCGTTTGGAGAGTGTTCCGGGCGTAAGGCATCAACCACGACTCCGGTTGGTGACCTGAGTGGATTTCTAGTTTGTGTATGGTATATGTGTATATAAAACTAGGATACCGTTGTTTGTATTTGATGTTAAAGAAATATAAAGATCGGACAGGGAAAGCAGCGTTCAAGGAAGAACACTCCATCTAAAAGAACTTGTAATACATATTAGGATACAGTTGTTTGTTTACCATGGTGTCATATTATCTAAAACAAATGTAGTTAACATTAGGATACCGTTGTTTGCATTGATGTTGCTATGTTTTAATGCTTAATGATTTGTGTATATGTGACGTTTGTGTGTATTTTTTTTTTTTCTTATAAATATATTGTTAGAATTGATATATAGGTTTATTAAAAAACCCATATCAAACCATCAATCAATTATTTTATCTAAGCGCATATGTAATCCTTCGGGCGGGAGAGCTGGTGGGCGGTTGGGCGGGCGGGCGGGTAAATACAAGCTCGATAACATCTAAGGAAAACGAGCTCGTAAACACCTTAGAAAATAGACGTAAACATCTAAGAAAATAGAAGCTCGTAAAATAATGATATATAAAAGATTGTAAAACTCTAAGCAAATAGGAGCTTGTGAAATTCTAAGAATATAGAAGTAGGAAAAAAAAGCTCGTACAAATCTAAATAACATAGCTGAATTGGGTTTTACGGCGCACTTATACAAAATGGTCATAAAGCGCCTAGGAGGAATGAACACACTGAATCTAGACCCATTAGAAACTTTACAAAATGGACTTTCTCACATGCAGAACTTCAGAGTTGCAAATGTCTGCTTTGCTTGGACAATCCATTTACGCTTGAGTTACGATGGTTTGTTTTTTGCCATCACTCAAATGACACCTTGAAGTCATGCAGAGATCGTGACGATAACCAAATGTAATGGACAATGAAACAAAACGGGAAAACCTTCTGAATTTGACGTGATTGTTCCCCTCTGCCAAGAAGAAGACAAGCACTATTCTTGTCCAAGAACTACTACGCGTATTTCAGCAAAACGAGATATACATGTAAAACTTCTCCCAGTTCGTTAAAAGTGGGCCACAAATATACAATATAATGCGTTTGACATTAATGTTGGTTTATATCTCCTCATATCACTTGACTGATTGACTAGTTAGCGTATTTGAATGGAGGAAACTATTTATACAGCCATTTAAATACACATGTAGCTTTACATTGTGTTTTTGACTGGGACAATCTGAATCCATGAGAATTAAATGAACCACAAGGGCTTGGTATGAAATAAAACATTTGTTTTAAAGGGAATATAGGCATACATCCTAACAATCGTCATTATTGAGTGTTTTGAAAATCTTGTAATCAAGTGTAAGAATTATCAAAATCGGATGATATACAAAGGGGATATGATCATTTCAAAGTTCCTTTGAAACGGATACACAAGTCGTCATTTTGAGAACTATGACACCATAGTTCTAAATTATTTTACCATATATGGAATATTTATAAATTATATGTTACTTTACTGATTTAAAGGGAAAAAGAAGTCATAGCAACTGCTTGAAAAATAAGTTTCTAATGTGTAATAATGCATTATATGGCCAGTAAAGTAGTTTGCGTTTATTTAAAATTATTTTCTTTGCTTAAATTCTATTTATAAATAGGCCCTATCCCATAAATGATAATTAAGAATATGATGTCGTATTTTTCTAACAGGACAATTGTCTTTATAAATGTAATAAAAATTGTACTAATTCAAGATAGACATCGATTGTGTACAATTTCGTTATTTACCAGGTATATTGTTTAAATCCTACAAACGATTTCCTTCATCATGATATTTTTAATATCCTACCAGTGCAGCTCTTAGCAATAGTTATATTATAATGATATCATTTATAGTAATTATTAATATAGAAATCATCGTTAACCAAGACAGGCTCCGATAATTATCACCCCTGTAAGTATTTATCAGGTATAATTAACGATACATAGTGTCGTGTGCCAACTTGTATAACGACCGCACGCTTCCGTCGGAACGGAAGTAATTATGTAATTATTAAACCACGTGCCACGCGATTAATTCAAATCAGCAATATAAAAGTTGGTAAATCACTGACCAGAGCATTGACTCCTCATATTCTTCATGATCTGATCATCTTAGTTCTTCTTACACTACCGACGTTGTATTTCTCACCATCTATTTTGAAAAGAGAATTGTATCAACCAGCAAAATGGTAAGTGCCGTTAACTTCAATTGAGTCTATAGTTAAATTCACACAAGTGATAAAAATTGGAATGAACTTTGTTTAAATGCATGCACGTGATATTATATTCAAGAATAATTAAAGGAAATTTGATGTGGGGTTATTTTCTAATAATTCGCCGAAGTTATTCCATACACCCATCTTGCTCATAGCGAAGATACGTCTGCATTAAGATATGCATGTGTTTATATATTTCAGTATTATGCTATTCTACAATTGTTTATTGTTCATATTGTCTGTCTTCGCTGTTTCAGGTGTTGTAATGTTAGTTTGAATGCCTTGTTTTTAGCCATTTCTGGACACTTGTGATTATCGTGTTGGTTGAAGTAGTTGAATAAGATAACGATGAGGCAATGTTTATGTAATTATTTCATTTATTATTAAGTTTCGCGAATAAAAATAAATGTACATGCCATAATTTACCACGATCACTTATTTTTGTGTTACCAATTCATTTCTCAGTGCATTATTAAATTATGTATATCATTATTTACTGATTTCTTTTACAGATTGATACTCCAAAGCAAAGACAGAGCGTTAGTGTTATTGTGAATAACGCGACTGTCATCATCAAGGATGTCACGAGGTACACAACTTGTGATGACGTAATCAAAATGGCGCTTCAAACGTCTGCACTTATTGACGATACTTATCGTTTTGCATTGTTCGCATTTTGCACCAACGGTGTGGAGAAAGTGTTGTCTGGCAAAACTAAAATCCTGAAGGTATTACGATCTTTGGGAGCGGACAAAAACAAGTCTGCTATTGTTCTTAAACCAAATGACTCTGGCAAATCAAAGATGGCCGCTATACCACGTGCCAAACAGAAGCTGCAGGGTTTAAGGTCAATGATTATGAAAATCTCAAAGCGTCGCTCAGACAAGAAACATGATTCTATCGAGAACAACTTGAACAAAATTAACAATGGTCTGCAGATCAGCATGAAGGAACAAAACATTACATCCGATACTACAGACAGGACCATGAACAATTCAGACGCACAGGTTTCGGGAAAATTAGAACTGATGCACCGTTATATCAATGATAGTCTAAACTACACACACGTCTCTGATGGATGCTGTTCACTATTTACAAAAGAAGATGGACGCAGCCGTCTTCCAACGTCGCAAAGTTTTCACAGAAGTATCTTGAACAACGCATTCGTAAATGAACTTGACGATGATTTCAAATCGCACGATGATGCGTTTGTTGACAGCATTGCGAGTATTGAGGACTCTGTAAGTTCTGTTCTAGATGATACAGTTATTCTGAAAGGAAGGGATCTATTTAATGATTGTCTAATCGACGAGGACGATGAAGCCTTTGTCAGCGATTGTGATGATGACGAAAACGTTATCGACGAGGACAATGAAGATAGCAGCATTTGTGAGTTGGAAAGAAATATCTACGATGTCGATGCGGATGAGACGGTTGTTAACCTGGATACGATTAGAAACATTTTCAGTAACGATGGCGTATTTACTATTCCATCATTCGACGAAGCCTTAGAAAGTTTTATGAATACGTTATTGAAACGTTCTGACGACGAGATAAGTGATGAAGGTCTGAGTTCGATGGGAAGTGATGTGCACCTGTCTGAAGCTGGTGCACGTGTCAAAATATAGGAATGATTGAAGTAACAATACACACTATATATTTTAGAATTCAATTAAATGCATATTTGTTTGTTGCAGTTTGAAGCGGATTTTTTTAATTACTTATATGTGCTAAATTGTTATTGAAATATTATGTTTGTTTGTTTGTTTTATAAAAAAAATGAATTTGTCGATGACAAATGTACAAGGTAAATAAATGTATGCAAATGCAAGAAGCGTATTAATTTATTTTATATATTCACATTAAACAATACATAAACAATACATAAACAATACATAAACAATACATATATCAATAATCACAGTAAACGTGTGACATATGTTGCATACGTTGTTAATAAATTAGAACGAGTGTTGATTATAATTTTCACACGAGTGTCACCTTATTATCAAATTTAGGATCATTACGCGCAAATTAACATCTTAACTTTGTTTTTATCTTAACATTAAGTGTTATTCATAGACCTTTATTATTAAGGCTACACTGACAGTTATAGAGGACATCCCCACAATGTTATCGTCACGTGATCATCAACGTCTTCAACAACCACGCATCACTTCTTCAAGCTATACATGTCATAAACATGGGTGTGCTTGACTTGATTTGATATGGATCGTGTAGCGTTAACTGCTCGGATTACATTCAAAACCATAATTTATAGAATACGAATCATCGTTCGGTCTTTTCCGTTCTCGGAATTGCCTCATATATTTCCGTTACCGTTTAAAAGACGTGATTACGGAAATCTTCGAGGTAGTAACGTTGTTCGGTGTCGTACGGAGAAGACCGAATCGACTTATGACATCATCATAAAATTCAATATTAAACAGGCACTCATTGTAGATTTTCTATTTATAGAATACAATGTCGATTAACAGCATGCTTATCGCCTTCCTCCATCTTAACCGATACGGAAACAAGAAAGGAAATGTTTGAACAGATATAATTTAATGGTGAACCAGATGCGTGCGTGCTAGTTCAAGTTCGTGTGTGCTTATGTGTGTCCAAATGTCAATAAACGTTTAGTGGCAAAAATGCCGAGGTTGGGATGAATTGGGGGTGGGGCTAAAACCAGTTTCTAGGGTGCACTCTTATCCTAGTGAAAATTATATCCTCTAACAAACTAGGCAGCATTAATGGGGCAATACAAGTATAAAACAACTATGATCCTGTATACTTTTACTGTTCGATTTTTGTGTCCTTTTCAAAGAAAAATGCGATACATAGCGATCACTTTGTCGTCCGTCTGTCAGTCAGTCCATCAGTCAGTCCGTCCGTCCGTCAATCAGTCCGTCACGAAAACTTAACGTTGGCTATAACGTGGCTATAACGTGGTTGACTGTCCTCCTTAAATGCTACTTTCCCTGTTCGATCTTTTTATATTACTTTCTTATTTCTTGATATATCTTCATCAAACTTTCAATATATACTCATCATGACAACATCGACATGACTGTCACAAAACAGTCACGGATAGAGCGTATTGGTCGTACATAGCGCTTGTAAGCACCTGTTAGTTACACCCTAATCCATTGTTCAGTTGAAACGAATTCACAATATCCATGATATATTCAGGTAACACGTAAAAGCGTGCCAATTTTAAGTGGCCGCCAGAGGGCGTCCGGAAGGGCCGTTTAATAGCGAGCACAGCTTGCGTCGCGAAGCAAGCGAGCTCCTATGGTATCATGCAGGCGAAAAGTAACGAAATTAACAAGATAAGCATTCGTAGAAATCATTAAGAATGGTGGTTTCCAAGCAGAATGAGGTGAAAAAAACATTAAAAACCTTTCTCGAACCCATCCAAAAACGACAATGAAATTGCATTTTTACCTATGTCGCCAAAACGGCCATTAACCGGAAGCGTAGCCCAAAGTGTTAACTTGCACATTGTTCATTGGCCAAAATTCGTCAACACAATTCACAATTTAATAGGGAGCTCAGCTGTAACGCGAGTAGCAAATACTACGGGGTAAAAAAACCTTGGTAAAAAAGTCGAAACACAGTTAACTTCCTTGTTAAGGGGAGGTCATGGCTATATTTCGTTCCAAACGCAGTTAACTCCCATGTGTTTGGTTTCCGGTCCACCTCTATTCGCGTTGGATCTAGTCCATCCAGTTACCGGCCGGTTATCAGACTTCATTGTTAATGTGACGTCATTAGGTAATCGACCGTCAGGCAATTTATAAAATAATGGTGATTATTACCAGCTGAGAGTCAAGGTAACGGTATTTCTACCTAATCTTTAAAAGCTACTGCAGTATCGATAATCTGAAATACAATGTTTAAATGAAAACGCATCGCACTTTAGTGATATATAGATAGATGTTACGGTAAAGTCGGTGGGTGGGGAAATTTTAATAAGTGCAGTCTGCTGATGCCGGTAGCGGAAGTTAAAAGTTTCCAAGAAATGTGCGCGTTTTTACAGATGTTGAATGGTGCTTAAAGATTCAGTTTTTTTTGATTATGTTCTGAAAAATGGTTTGGCGTAGGAACAGGCGTGGGGTTGGGGCTCAATAATCTAAAGGGTGGGGAGGGGGGGGGGAATGATCAGAGTATATTAAAAGGGGCCAGGCACCGTATGTTTTGGCTCCCACTCCACACCACTACCAACAAAAAACTGTGTCCCGAAATTTTACAGTCTAGTCAGTATTGGCAAAAAAATGCACTTTAATAATTAAGAAACATATCTATCTATCATAATAGATCGGTGAATAAAATACAGTTTTTAGTAGGAGTTTGGATGGTTGCTTAGTAAAATTAAATCACGAGTGCATTAGCACGATTGATTTAATTACTAGCATCGGAACGATTCTAATTGATTCTAACACAACAATAACCCCATTGTTTGCGCTATTGTGGAGGCACTATATTTTATCTCGGAGGTCAAGGTCACTTACGCATGAAGGTTGTACACAAAGCATACATACTGTCAATAAAGATATGCATTACTTACGCATGAAGGTTGTACACAAACCATACATACTGTCAATAAAGATATGCATCACTAACGCATGAAGGTTATACACAAACCATATATACGGTCAATAAAGAGATGCATCTCGTATGTATTGATGTTATACACAAACCATACAGTCTGTCAATAAAAGTCGGCGTCTCTAATGCGCGGATGTTATACTCAAACCATACATACTGTCATTAGGGATATACATCTCGTATGCAAGGAGGTTATACACAAACCATACATACTGTCAATAAAGATGTGCATCTCTTATGCATGGAGGTTATACACAAACCATACATACAGTCAATAAAGGTATGAATGTCTTATGCATGGAGGTTATACACAAACCAAACATACTGTCAATAAATATATGCATTACCAATATATGGAGGTTATACACAAATAATACAAACTGTCAATAAAGATATGCATCTCTTATGCATGGAGGCTATACACAAACCATACATACTGTCAATAAAGGTATGCATCTCTTATGCATGGAGGTTATACACAAATATGCATGGAGGTTATACACAAACCACGCATACGGTCACTAATGATGTACATCTCTTATGCATGTAGGTTATACACAAACCATACATACTGTCAATAAATGTATGTATGTCTTATGCATGGAGGTTAGGCACAAAGCATACATACTGTCAATAAATGTATGCATCTATTATGCATTGAGGTTATACACAAACCATACATACTTTAAATAAAGATGTGCATCTCTTATGCATGGAGGTTATAAACAAACCATACATTCTGTCAATAAATGTATGCATGTCGTATGCATTGAGTTTATACACAAACCATACATACTGGTAATAAAGATATGCATGTCTTATGCATGGAGGTTATAAACCAACCATACATACTGTCAATAATGATATGCATCTCTTAAGTATTTAGGTTATACACAAACCATACAAACTGTCAATAAAGATATGCATGTCTTATGCACGGAGGTTATACACAAACCATACATACTGTCAATAAATGTGTACATCCCTTATGCATAGAGATTATAGACAAACCATACATAATGTCAATAAAGATATGCATCTCTTATGCATGAAAGTTATACACAAACCATACATACGGTCACTAAATTTATGGATCTCTTATGTGTGGTGGTTATACACAAACCATAACTACTGTCAATAAAGATATGCATCTCTTATGCAGGGAGGTTACACACAAACCATACATACTGTCAATATAGTTATGCATGTTTTATGCATGGAGATTATACACAAACCATACATACTGTCAATACATTTACGCGTGTCTTATGCACGGAGGTTATACACAAACCAAACATACTGTCAATAAAGATATGCTTCTCTTATTTATGGAAGTTATACACAAACCATACATACTGTCAATAAAGATATGCATCTCTTATGCATGAAAGTTATACACAAACCATACATACGGTCACTAAATATATAGATTTCTTATGTGTGGAGGTTGTACAGAAACCATACATACTGTCATTAAAGATATGCATGTCTTATGCTTGGAGGTTATACACAAACCATACATACTGTCTATAAAGTTAAGCATCTCTTATGCATGGAGATTATACACAAACCATAAGTACTGTCAATAAAGGTACGCGTGTCTTATGCATGGTGGTTATACACAAACCATACATACTGTCAATAAAGATAAGCATCACTTATGTATGGAAGTTATACACAAACCAAACATACTGTCAATAAAGATATGCATCTATTATGCATGGAGGTTATACACAAACCTTACACACTGTCAATAAAGATATGCATGTCGTATGCATGGAGGTTATGCACAAAGTGTACATACTGTCAATAAATGTATGCATCTCTTATGCATGGAGGTTATACACAAAGCATACATACTGTCACTAAAAATGTGCATGTCTTATGCATGGAGGTTTTACACAAACCATACATACTGTCAATAAAAGTATGCATCTCTTATGTGATGAAGTTATACAAAAACCATACATACTGTCAATAAAGATATGCATCTCTTATGCATGGAGGTTATACACAAAATATACATACTGTTAATAAAGATATGCATCTCGTATGAATGAAGGTTATACACAAACCATACATACTGTCAATAAAGATATGCATCTCTTATGCATGGAGTTTATATACAAACCATACATACTGTCAATAAAGGTATGCATCTCTTATGTGATGAAGTTATACACAAACCATACATACTGTCAATAAAGATATGCATCTCTTATGCAGGGAGGTTATACACAAACCATACATACTGTCAATATAGTTATGCATCTCTTATGCATGGAAGTTATACACAAACCATACATACTGTCAATAAATATATGCATCTCTTATGCATGGAGGTTATACACAAACCATACATACTCTCAATAAAGATATGCATCCCGTATGAATCAAGGTTATACACAAACCATACATACTGTCAATAAAGATATGCATCTCTTATGCATGGAGGTTATATACAAACCATACATACTGTCAATAAAGGTATGCATCTCTTATGTGATGAAGTTATACACAAACCATACATACTGTCAATAAAGATATGCAGCTCTTATGCAGGGAGGTTATACACAAACCATACATACTGTCAATATAGTTATGCATCTCTTATGCATGGAGATTATACACACACCATACATACTATCAATAAAGATATGCATCTCTTATGCATGGAGGTTATACACAAACCATACACACTGTCAATAATGATATGCATCTCTTATGCACGGAGGTTATACACAAACCATACATACCGTCAATAAAGGTATGCATGCCTTATGCATGGAGGTTATACACAAAGCATACATTATACACAAAGCATACATACTGTCCGTAAAGGTATGCATCTCTTATGCATTGAGTTTATACACAAAGCATACATACTGTCAATAAAAATGTGCATCTCGTATGCATGGAGGTTATACACAAACCATATATATTGTGAATAAATGTATGCATCTCTTATGCATTGAATTTATACACAAACCATACATACTGTCATTAAAGATATGCATTTCTTATGTATGCAGTTTATACACAAACCATACATACTGTCAGTAAAGATATGCAAAAATGGAATTAAAGTATTTTACCACATAAAGAAGGGTTGACAATAGGGGTACCGCCTTGGAACGTTTAAAGGGCAAGAGGCCGAGGTAAGGGTGAGGGTGGGGTGGGGTGTGGCTTAAACCTCGTTCTAGGGTGCACTCTTATCCTAGTGAACGCTATATCCTCTAACAGACTAGGCAACATTAAAAGGCAATACAAGCATAACTCAAATATTAACGTATAGAAAGCCACACAGAAATGGCAGAAGCCAGAGTGACCAGGGAATACTCCATTAAAGGCACGATTGAAGACAAACATCCCATATTACCATCTTGTTCAGGATTTAGGTAGGCGTCATAGGAAGAATCCACAATGTCTCAGGTCATCGCACAACCAAAGAGGAAAGCATACAGGCGAACTGCAACTTGGTTAACTATTAACTTCGCAATGCGTTGCAAAGTGATAGGATCATAACCTCTCTTGGTAAATTTTCTATTAAGTTTAATAATGAATGTATGGAAGTGATCATGACCAAGGAACTTGTCAAGGATATTGCGTATCTTTCATCGGTGACATTTTCTATTTGTATACTTATCCGAAACGTTTTAGCATTAGTGAAGGAAACGCAGAATATATAGCCAATGACACAGTCAGAAAATCCTACACAGAGCAGGTTGGTTGCAAATGTACAGATTTAGACACACAGCTATGTTCACTGAACTAGATCAACCTCAGAGTCGATCTTGTTGTGTGGTCCACCAAGCCGATGCATCGTGTAATGTTGTAGGTTTTGCTTACATAATGCTATGCCAGACAACAGAAACAACAGAAGTAATACAGAAAGTTATGCGTACATAGCTGCGTGGTCTTTGCAGAACCTGGTTTAAACCCAAGTAGCCTTTTTGCCACCGACCGTTTCAAGCTGTTACTTGGATGACTAAGTTCTCTGAATGATACAATTTCTTTTCGACAAGTTTTTAAAACTACTTATGGAAATAACGTGACTTCATGCCTAGCGTGTTCTGTTAAGCGTTTTGTGTAGAAAAATTACTGCACAATCAAAAAATGGGTATGGCGTCTTTGGTAACTACAAACGAGCTGCGGCCGAAAGGTTCAGTTAATTGGGCGGCTGAAAAAACGTCCAAATGGCGCTGATGCAAAAGAGACTAAGAATAGTGGAAGTCATTTACTGCATTTACGTGTGAATATCTACTAAACATCGCATCCGATCCGCCGTTTGGAGAGAGTTCCGAGCGTCAAGGCATCAACAACGGTCCCGACTGGTGACCTGAGTGGATTTCTAGTTTGTGTATGGTATATGTGTAGTTAAAACTAGGATACCGTTGTTTGTATGTGATGCTAAAACTCCATCTAAAAACAATTGTAATACATATTAGGATACAGTTGTTTGTTTTCCATGGTATCATGTTATCTAAAACAAATGTAGTTAACATTAGGATACCGTTGTTTGCATTGATGGTGCTATGTTTCAATGCTTAATGCTTTGTGTATATGTGACGTTTGTGTGTATTCTTTTTGTTTCTTATAAATATATTGTTTGAATGGATATATAGGTTTATTATTAAAAAAAACACCATATCAATCACGTTATCTAAGCGGACATGTAATCCTTGATCATTCTTGTTTATCACTCATGTAGATATATACATATGTATATATATATACACATTTATCTCCAAAACGCTATAAAATATGTTTTATGGTCTATACATACCCTGGTTAAATATAAGTACTACTATTTACAACACTATATTGAATAACAAGTCATGTTTATAAAACGACAAACCATAATATTGAAGGCAAATTAGGTGAAACATTTTTAACGTTAGATGCTACTAAATTATGGTATTCCAGTGTGGCATCACTATAAAGAAACCATCGAGTTTGCTGCTTCAAGTAGACATATCATCACATCACACAACAACACAAAAGTAAAAGTCCAGACATTGTGCCTATAATCGTCAGGTAGGACGCCTGTCGTAGGTGGAGGGACTATAATCCTTAGAAATACACACACACACACACACACACACACACAAACACACACACAGAATATCTGTGCTTTTTTAAAATATGTTAAACGGCAACAATACTTATAAATATGTATGAATATAGAAAAGGATCTATAGCCTAGCAGGAAATCAATTTGTGTGTAGATGTCAATCGGATATAGATGTTTAACGTTACAGTCATTGTGTATTCATGTTGGAATAAGTATACAGGGATTATAGTTTTCTTAAATAATGTACTGTGTATACGTGTTACATGCGTTAATAGAGTACATGGATTAGATTTTTTAAATGATGTACCGTGTGTATATATGTTACATGCGTTAACGGAATACATACAGCATATAATATAACTTTCCGAAATGATATACCGCGTATATATGATACACCTGCGTAAATGGAATACATACCCCATGAATTATAACTTTCCGAAATGATGTAACTAGTGTAATTTGGATCAGATTATTTGGGTTCATGTTGGGTTTCTAAAAGTTTACACAAATGAATAACCGAAATGTATTACTGTTAGACTGAGTATCATAAAGTACATCTGACCTGTTTTTAGGCATGTAACTTTCTTCTATTTAATCATGCTGAAGAACAATAAGTAGATTTTGATTATTATATAGATACTCTATCCCATAAACATTGGTAATAAACGTACAGGACACGAGATAATATTGTACTTGTAGCATCTTCGCTAACATTTCCTTTGATTTATAATGCAAAACATTAAAATCGTTTAATTTAGGGAAACTAATGGGACGTGGCTATACCGTACTCAACCAGATATAGAAATTTAGAGTAAGGTCACCCTGATTGAATTATCTAAGTACTAAGTACACCATGCTACAACAAATATATTCTGTCTTAGCTCGTTATTTAAAACACCTCGATGGGCTATGCCCATTGTAACAACGCTAAAGGCAACACTTCCGCTAAAGGTAACAACCGCCGCTAAAGATAACACTTCCGCTAAAGATAACAACCGCCGCTAAAGGTAACACTTCCGCTAAAGGTAACAACCGCCGCTAAAGGTAACAATTACCTGTACCGCTAAAATTAGCAGCGCTTACGCCACAGATGCCTCAGTACCTAAAAATAACCCGTTTACTCAATTTTCATTGAAACTGTACATGTTGAAAATAGTTGTTACCTTTAGCGTTAGCCTTGTTAACTTCAGTTACCCATCTCATTGTTTAAATATTTCAACTCGCTGAACCCAACTATATCTATTACTTGTATTACCATTGGTTGTAATAACAAAACATGCTAGTGATTTAAATACACCTGCAGAAATATCAGTTTAAAATCTATTATTTGGCAGATGTAACTTTAATACTTTGTTTCGTTTTAAAGAGACAAAAATAACAGATGTCTGTCCAACAAAGATAAAACAATAATAATGTTTTTCTCCTACAAACATATTCAAGTGCATACGCACTACCTACGCCCCATGAACCGTCCGATTTAAATTAAATTGTTTGATCTGGACAACTCACGCTAATTGTGTTGTATACATCGTTACTATCGTTACTATCGTCGTTACTATCATTACTATCGTGACTATCAATTCATCGAATGCTTTCAGTCATTAACCGGGTTTTTGAATTATTTGTTTTAAAAAAAAAAAAAAAGAAAAAAAAAAAGCTTATAGTTTGGCGTAAACCGGGCGGGCGTCTTTGCGGGAGAGTGGACGGGCGGTTAAATATAAATCGATAACATCTAAGGAAAACGAAGCTGGTAAACACCTTAGAAAATAGAAGCTTGTAAACATCTAAGAAAATAGAAGCTCGTTAAATAATAAGGATATAAAAGATTGTAAAACTCTAAGCAAATAGGAGCTTGTGAAATTCTAAGAATATAGAAGCTCGTTTACATCTTAGGAAAAAGAAGCTCGTACAAATCTAAATGATATAGTTGAATTGGGTTTTACGGTGCACTTATACAAAATGGTCATCAAGCGCCTAGCAGGAATGAACACACTGAATCTAGACCCATAAGAAACTTTACAAAATGGACTTTCTCACATGCAGAACTTCAGAGTTGCAAAGTATACTTTGCTTGGACAATCCATTTACGCTTGAGTCACGATTGCTTTGTTTTTTGCCACCACTCAAATGACACCTTGAAGTCATGCAGGGAAAGTGACGATAACCAAATGTAAAACCTTCTCAGTTTGACCTGATTGTTCCCCTCTGACAAGAAGAAGACAAGCACTGTTCTTGCTACTTCGCGTATTTCAGCAAATCGAGATATACATGTAAAACTTCTCCCAGTTCTTTAAAAGTGGGCCACTAATATACACTATAAAACGTTTGACATTACTGTTGGTTTATATCTCCTCATATCACTTGATTGATTGACTAGCTAGCGTATTTGAATGGAGGAAACTAATTACACAGCCATTTAAATACACATGTAGATTCACATTGTGTTTTTGACTGGGGCAATCTGACCCAAGTAGCCTTTTTGCCACCGACCGTTTCAAGCTGTTACTTGGATGACTATGTTCTCTGAATGATACAATTTCTTTTCGACAAGTTTTTAAAACTACTTATGGAAATAACGTGACTTCATGCTTAGCGTGTTCTGTTAAGCGTTTTGTGTAGAAGACGTATTGCACAATCCAAAAATGGGTATGGCGTCGTTGGTAACTACAACAATCCGCGGCCCAAATGTTCAGTTAATTGGGCGGCTGAAAAAACATTCAAATGGTTCTGATTCAAAAGAGTGTAAGAATATGGGAAGTCTTTTACTGATGAATATCTGCTAAACATCGCATGCGATCCGCCGTTTGGAGAGTGTTCCGGGCGTAAGGCATCAACCACGACTCCGGTTGGTGACCTGAGTGGATTTCTAGTTTGTGTATGGTATATGTGTATATAAAACTAGGATACCGTTGTTTGTATTTGATGTTAAAGAAATATAAAGATCGGACAGGGAAAGCAGCGTTCAAGGAAGAACACTCCATCTAAAAGAACTTGTAATACATATTAGGATACAGTTGTTTGTTTACCATGGTGTCATATTATCTAAAACAAATGTAGTTAACATTAGGATACCGTTGTTTGCATTGATGTTGCTATGTTTTAATGCTTAATGATTTGTGTATATGTGACGTTTGTGTGTATTTTTTTTTTTTCTTATAAATATATTGTTAGAATTGATATATAGGTTTATTAAAAAACCCATATCAAACCATCAATCAATTATTTTATCTAAGCGCATATGTAATCCTTCGGGCGGGAGAGCTGGTGGGCGGTTGGGCGGGCGGGCGGGTAAATACAAGCTCGATAACATCTAAGGAAAACGAGCTCGTAAACACCTTAGAAAATAGACGTAAACATCTAAGAAAATAGAAGCTCGTAAAATAATGATATATAAAAGATTGTAAAACTCTAAGCAAATAGGAGCTTGTGAAATTCTAAGAATATAGAAGTAGGAAAAAAAAGCTCGTACAAATCTAAATAACATAGCTGAATTGGGTTTTACGGCGCACTTATACAAAATGGTCATAAAGCGCCTAGGAGGAATGAACACACTGAATCTAGACCCATTAGAAACTTTACAAAATGGACTTTCTCACATGCAGAACTTCAGAGTTGCAAATGTCTGCTTTGCTTGGACAATCCATTTACGCTTGAGTCACGATGGTTTGTTTTTTGCCATCACTCAAATGATACCTTGAAGTCATGCAGAGATCGTGACGATAACCAAATGTAATGGACAATGAAACAAAACGGGAAAACCTTCTGAATTTGACGTGATTGTTCCCCTCTGCCAAGAAGAAGACAAGCACTATTCTTGTCCAAGAACTACTACGCGTATTTCAGCAAAACGAGATATACATGTAAAACTTCTCCCAGTTCGTTAAAAGTGGGCCACTAATATACAATATAAAGCGTTTGACATTAATGTTGGTTTATATCTCCTCATATCACTTGACTGATTGACTAGTTAGCGTATTTGAATGGAGGAAACTATTTATACAGCCATTTAAATACACATGTAGCTTTACATTGTGTTTTTGACTGGGACAATCTGAATCCATGAGAATTAAATGAACCACAAGGGCTTGGTATGAAATAAAACATTTGTTTTAAAGGGAATATAGGCATACATCCTAACAATCGTCATTATTGAGTGTTTTGAAAATCTTGTAATCAAGTGTAAGAATTATCAAAATCGGATGATATACAAAGGGGTTATGATCATTTCAAAGTTCCTTTGAAACGGATACACAAGTCGTCATTTTGAGAACTATGACACCATAGTTCTAAATTATTTTACCATATATGGAATATTTATAAATTATATGTTACTTTACTGATTTAAAGGGAAAAAGAAGTCATAGCAACTGCTTGAAAAATAAGTTTCTAATGTGTAATAATGCATTATATGGCCAGTAAAGTAGTTTGCGTTTATTTAAAATTATTTTCTTTGCTTAAATTCTATTTATAAATAGGCCCTATCCCATAAATGATAATTAAGAATATGATGTCGTATTTTTCTAACAGGACAATTGTCTTTATAAATGTAATAAAAATTGTACTAATTCAAGATAGACATCGATTGTGTACAATTTCGTTATTTACCAGGTATATTGTTTAAATCCTACAAACGATTTCCTTCATCATGATATTTTTAATATCCTACCAGTGCAGCTCTTAGCAATAGTTATATTATAATGATATCATTTATAGTAATTATTAATATAGAAATCATCGTTAACCAAGACAGGCTCCGATAATTATCACCCCTGTAAGTATTTATCAGGTATAATTAACGATACATAGTGTCGTGTGCCAACTTGTATAACGACCGCACGCTTCCGTCGGAACGGAAGTAATTATGTAATTATTAAACCACGTGCCACGCGATTAATTCAAATCAGCAATATAAAAGTTGGTAAATCACTGACCAGAGCATTGACTCCTCATATTCTTCATGATCTGATCATCTTAGTTCTTCTTACACTACCGACGTTGTATTTCTCACCATCTATTTTGAAAAGAGAATTGTATCAACCAGCAAAATGTTAAGTGCCGTTAACTTCAATTGAGTCTATAGTTAAATTCACACAAGTGATAAAAATTGGAATGAACTTTGTTTAAATGCATGCACGTGATATTATATTCAAGAATAATTAAAGGAAATTTGATGTGGGGTTATTTTCTAATAATTCGCCGAAGTTATTCCATACACCCATCTTGCTCATAGCGAAGATACGTCTGCATTAAGATATGCATGTGTTTATATATTTCAGTATTATGATATTCTACAATTGTTTATTGTTCATATTGTCTGTCTTCGCTGTTTCAGGTGTTGTAATGTTAGTTTGAATGCCTTGTTTTTAGCCATTTCTGGACACTTGTGATTATCGTGTTGGTTGAAGTAGTTGAATAAGATAACGATGAGGCAATGTTTATGTAATTATTTCATTTATTATTAAGTTTCGCGAATAAAAATAAATGTACATGCCATAATTTACCACGATCACTTATTTTTGTGTTACCAATTCATTTCTCAGTGCATTATTAAATTATGTATATCATTATTTACTGATTTCTTTTACAGATTGATACTCCAAAGCAAAGACAGAGCGTTAGTGTTATTGTGAATAACGCGACTGTCATCATCAAGGATGTCACGAGGTACACAACTTGTGATGACGTAATCAAAATGGCGCTTCAAACGTCTGCACTTATTGACGATACTTATCGTTTTGCATTGTTCGCATTTTGCACCAACGGTGTGGAGAAAGTGTTGTCTGGCAAAACTAAAATCCTGAAGGTATTACGATCTTTGGGAGCGGACAAAAACAAGTCTGCTATTGTTCTTAAACCAAATGACTCTGGCAAATCAAAGATGGCCGCTATACCACGTGCCAAACAGAAGCTGCAGGGTTTAAGGTCAATGATTATGAAAATCTCAAAGCGTCGCTCAGACAAGAAACATGATTCTATCGAGAACAACTTGAACAAAATTAACAATGGTCTGCAGATCAGCATGAAGGAACAAAACATTACATCCGATACTACAGACAGGACCATGAACAATTCAGACGCACAGGTTTCGGGAAAATTAGAACTGATGCACCGTTATATCAATGATAGTCTAAACTACACACACGTCTCTGATGGATGCTGTTCACTATTTACAAAAGAAGATGGACGCAGCCGTCTTCCAACGTCGCAAAGTTTTCACAGAAGTATCTTGAACAACGCATTCGTAAATGAACTTGACGATGATTTTAAATCGCACGATGATGCGTTTGTTGACAGCATTGCGAGTATTGAGGACTCTGTAAGTTCTGTTCTAGATGATACAGTTATTCTGAAAGGAAGGGATCTATTTAATGATTGTCTAATCGACGAGGACGATGAAGCCTTTGTCAGCGATTGTGATGATGACGAAAACGTTATCGACGAGGACAATGAAGATAGCAGCATTTGTGAGTTGGAAAGAAATATCTACGATGTCGATGCGGATGAGACGGTTGTTAACCTGGATACGATTAGAAACATTTTCAGTAACGATGGCGTATTTACTATTCCATCATTCGACGAAGCCTTAGAAAGTTTTATGAATACGTTATTGAAACGTTCTGACGACGAGATAAGTGATGAAGGTCTGAGTTCGATGGGAAGTGATGTGCACCTGTCTGAAGCTGGTGCACGTGTCAAAATATAGGAATGATTGAAGTAACAATACACACTATATATTTTAGAATTCAATTAAATGCATATTTGTTTGTTGCAGTTTGAAGCGGATTTTTTTAATTACTTATATGTGCTAAATTGTTATTGAAATATTATGTTTGTTTGTTTGTTTTATAAAAAAAATGAATTTGTCGAAGACAAATGTACAAGGTAAATAAATGTATGCAAATGCAAGAAGCGTATTAATTTATTTTATATATTCACATTAAACAATACATAAACAATACATAAACAATACATATATCAATAATCACAGTAAACGTGTGACATATGTTGCATACGTTGTTAATAAATTAGAACGAGTGTTGATTATAATTTTCACACGAGTGTCACCTTATTATCAAATTTAGGATCATTACGCGCAAATTAACATCTTAACTTTGTTTTTATCTTAACATTAAGTGTTATTCATAGACCTTTATTATTAAGGCTACACTGACAGTTATAGAGGTCATCCCCACAATGTTATCGTCACGTGATCATCAACGTCTTCAACAACCACGCATCACTTCTTCAAGCTATACATGTCATAAACATGGGTGTGCTTGACTTGATTAGATATGGATCGTGTAGCGTTAACTGCTCGGATTACATTCAAAACCATAATTTATAGAATACGAATCATCGTTCGGTCTTTTCCGTTCTCGGAATTGCCTCATATATTTCCGTTACCGTTTAAAAGACGTGATTACGGAAATCTTCGAGGTAGTAACGTTGTTCGGTGTCGTACGGAGAAGACCGAATCGACTTATGACATCATCATAAAATTCAATATTAAACAGGCACTCATTGTAGATTTTCTATTTATAGAATACAATGTCGATTAACAGCATGCTTATCGCCTTCCTCCATCTTAACCGATACGGAAACAAGAAAGGAAATGTTTGAACAGATATAATTTAATGGTGAACCAGATGCGTGCGTGCTAGTTCAAGTTCGTGTGTGCTTATGTGTGTCCAAATGTCAATAAACGTTTAGTGGCAAAAATGCCGAGGTTGGGATGAATTGGGGGTGGGGCTAAAACCAGTTTCTAGGGTGCACTCTTATCCTAGTGAAAATTATATCCTCTAACAAACTAGGCAGCATTAATGGGGCAATACAAGTATAAAACAACTATGATCCTGTATACTTTTACTGTTCGATTTTTGTGTCCTTTTCAAAGAAAAATGCGATACATAGCGATCACTTTGTCGTCCGTCTGTCAGTCAGTCCATCAGTCAGTCCGTCCGTCCGTCAATCAGTCCGTCACGAAAACTTAACGTTGGCTATAACGTGGCTATAACGTGGTTGACTGTCCTCCTTAAATGCTACTTTCCCTGTTCGATCTTTTTATATTACTTTCTTATTTCTTGATATATCTTCATCAAACTTTCAATATATACTCATCATGACAACATCGACATGACTGTCACAAAACAGTCACGGATAGAGCGTATTGGTCGTACATAGCGCTTGTAAGCACCTGTTAGTTACACCCTAATCCATTGTTCAGTTGAAACGAATTCACAATATCCATGATATATTCAGGTAACACGTAAAAGCGTGCCAATTTTAAGTGGCCGCCAGAGGGCGTCCGGAAGGGCCGTTTAATAGCGAGCACAGCTTGCGTCGCGAAGCAAGCGAGCTCCTATGGTATCATGCAGGCGAAAAGTAACGAAATTAACAAGATAAGCATTCGTAGAAATCATTAAGAATGGTGGTTTCCAAGCAGAATGAGGTGAAAAAAACATTAAAAACCTTTCTCGAACCCATCCAAAAACGACAATGAAATTGCATTTTTACCTATGTCGCCAAAACGGCCATTAACCGGAAGCGTAGCCCAAAGTGTTAACTTGCACATTGTTCATTGGCCAAAATTCGTCAACACAATTCACAATTTAATAGGGAGCTCAGCTGTAACGCGAGTAGCAAATACTACGGGGTAAAAAAACCTTGGTAAAAAAGTCGAAACACAGTTAACTTCCTTGTTAAGGGGAGGTCATGGCTATATTTCGTTCCAAACGCAGTTAACTCCCATGTGTTTGGCTTCCGGTCCACCTCTATTCGCGTTGGATCTAGTCCATCCAGTTACCGGCCGGTTATCAGACTTCATTGTTAATGTGACGTCATTAGGTAATCGACCGTCAGGCAATTTATAAAATAATGGTGATTATTACCAGCTGAGAGTCAAGGTAACGGTATTTCTACCTAATCTTTAAAAGCTACTGCAGTATCGATAATCTGAAATACAATGTTTAAATGAAAACGCATCGCACTTTAGTGATATATAGATAGATGTTACGGTAAAGTCGGTGGGTGGGGAAATTTTAATAAGTGCAGTCTGCTGATGCCGGTAGCGGAAGTTAAAAGTTTCCAAGAAATGTGCGCGTTTTTACAGATGTTGAATGGTGCTTAAAGATTCATTTTTTTTTGATTATGTTCTGAAAAATGGTTTGGCGTAGGAACAGGCGTGGGGTTGGGGCTCAATAATCTAAAGGGTGGGGAGGGGGGGGGGGGGGGTGGGAATGATCAGAGTATATTAAAAGGGGCCAGGCACCGTATGTTTTGGCTCCCACTCCACACCACTACCAACAAAAAACTGTGTCCCGAAATTTTACAGTCTAGTCAGTATTGGCAAAAAAATGCACTTTAATAATTAAGAAACATATCTATCTATCATAATAGATCGGTGAATAAAATACAGTTTTTAGTAGGAGTTTGGATGGTTGCTTAGTAAAATTAAATCACGAGTGCATTAGCACGATTGATTTAATTACTAGCATCGGAACGATTCTAATTGATTCTAACACAACAATAACCCCATTGTTTGCGCTATTGTGGAGGCACTATATTTTATCTCGGAGGTCAAGGTCACTTACGCATGAAGGTTGTACACAAAGCATACATACTGTCAATAAAGATATGCATTACTTACGCATGAAGGTTGTACACAAACCATACATACTGTCAATAAAGATATGCATCACTAACGCATGAAGGTTATACACAAACCATATATACGGTCAATAAAGAGATGCATCTCGCATGTATTGATGTTATACACAAACCATACAGTCTGTCAATAAAAGTCGGCGTCTCTAATGCGCGGATGTTATACTCAAACCATACATACTGTCATTAGGGATATACATCTCGTATGCAAGGAGATTATACACAAAGCATACATACTGTCAATAAAGATGTGCATCTCTTATGCATGGAGGTTATACACAAACCATACATACAGTCAATAAAGGTATGAATGTCTTATGCATGGAGGTTATACACAAACCAAACATACTGTCAATAAATATATGCATTACCAATATATGGAGGTTATACACAAATAATACAAACTGTCAATAAAGATATGCATCTCTTATGCATGGAGGCTATACACAAACCATACATACTGTCAATAAAGGTATGCATCTCTTATGCATGGAGGTTATACACAAATATGCATGGAGGTTATACACAAACCACGCATACGGTCACTAATGATGTACATCTCTTATGCATGTAGGTTATACACAAACCATACATACTGTCAATAAATGTATGTATGTCTTATGCATGGAGGTTAGGCACAAAGCATACATACTGTCAATAAATGTATGCATCTATTATGCATTGAGGTTATAAACAAACCATACATTCTGTAAATAAATGTATGCATGTCGTATGCATTGAGTTTATACACAAACCATACATACTGGTAATAAAGATATGCATGTCTTATGCATGGAGGTTATAAACCAACCATACATACTGTCAATAATGATATGCATCTCTTAAGTATTTAGGTTATACACAAACCATACAAACTGTCAATAAAGATATGCATGTCTTATGCACGGAGGTTATACACAAACCATACATACTGTCAATAAATGTGTGCATCCCTTATGCATAGAGATTATAGACAAACCATACATAATGTCAATAAAGATATGCATCTCTTATGCATGAAAGTTATACACAAACCATACATACGGTCACTAAATTTATGGATCTCTTATGTGTGGTGGTTATACACAAACCATAACTACTGTCAATAAAGATATGCATCTCTTATGCAGGGAGGTTACACACAAACCATACATACTGTCAATATAGTTATGCATGTCTTATGCATGGAGATTATACACAAACCATACATACTGTCAATACATTTACGCGTGTCTTATGCATGGAGGTTATACACAAACCAAACATACTGTCAATAAAGATATGCTTCTCTTATTTATGGAAGTTATACACAAACCATACATACTGTCAATAAAGATATGCATCTCTTATGCATGAAAGTTATACACAAACCATACATACGGTCACTAAATATATAGATTTCTTATGTGTGGAGGTTGTACAGAAACCATACATACTGTCATTAAAGATATGCATGTCTTATGCTTGGAGGTTATACACAAACCATACATACTGTCTATAAAGTTAAGCATCTCTTATGCATGGAGATTATACACAAACCATAAGTACTGTCAATAAAGGTACGCGTGTCTTATGCATGGTGGTTATACACAAACCATACATACTGTCAATAAAGATAAGCATCACTTATGTATGGAAGTTATACACAAACCAAACATACTGTCAATAAAGATATGCATCTATTATGCATGGAGGTTATACACAAACCTTACACACTGTCAATAAAGATATGCATGTCGTATGCATGGAGGTTATGCACAAAGTGTACATACTGTCAATAAATGTATGCATCTCTTATGCATGGAGGTTATACACAAAGCATACATACTGTCACTAAAAATGTGCATGTCTTATGCATGGAGGTTTTACACAAACCATACATACTGTCAATAAAAGTATGCATCTCTTATGTGATGAAGTTATACAAAAACCATACATACTGTCAATAAAGATATGCATCTCTTATGCATGGAGGTTATGCACAAAGTGTACATACTGTCAATAAATGTATGCATCTCTTATGCATGGAGGTTATACACAAAATATACATACTGTTAATAAAGATATGCATCTCGTATGAATGAAGGTTATACACAAACCATACATACTGTCAATAAAGATATGCATCTCTTATGCATGGAGTTTATATACAAACCATACATACTGTCAATAAAGGTATGCATCTCTTATGTGATGAAGTTATACACAAACCATACATACTGTCAATAAAGATATGCATCTCTTATGCAGGGAGGTTATACACAAACCATACATACTGTCAATATAGTTATGCATCTCTTATGCATGGAAGTTATACACAAACCATACATACTGTCAATAAATATATGCATCTCTTATGCATGGAGGTTATACACAAACCATACATACTCTCAATAAAGATATGCATCCCGTATGAATCAAGGTTATACACAAACCATACATACTGTCAATAAAGATATGCATCTCTTATGCATGGAGGTTATATACAAACCATACATACTGTCAATAAAGGTATGCATCTCTTATGTGATGAAGTTATACACAAACCATACATACTGTCAATAAAGATATGCAGCTCTTATGCAGGGAGGTTATACACAAACCATACATACTGTCAATATAGTTATGCATCTCTTATGCATGGAGATTATACACACACCATACATACTATCAATAAAGATATGCATCTCTTATGCATGGAGGTTATACACAAACCATACACACTGTCAATAATGATATGCATCTCTTATGCACGGAGGTTATACACAAACCATACATACCGTCAATAAAGGTATGCATGCCTTATGCATGGAGGTTATACACAAAGCATACATTATACACAAAGCATACATACTGTCCGTAAAGGTATGCATCTCTTATGCATTGAGTTTATACACAAAGCATACATACTGTCAATAAAAATGTGCATCTCGTATGCATGGAGGTTATACACAAACCATATATATTGTGAATAAATGTATGCATCTCTTATGCATTGAATTTATACACAAACCATACATACTGTCATTAAAGATATGCATTTCTTATGTATGCAGTTTATACACAAACCATACATACTGTCAGTAAAGATATGCAAAAATGGAATTAAAGTATTTTACCACATAAAGAAGGGTTGACAATAGGGGTACCGCCTTGGAACGTTTAAAGGGCAAGAGGCCGAGGTAAGGGTGAGGGTGGGGTGGGGTGTGGCTTAAACCTCGTTCTAGGGTGCACTCTTATCCTAGTGAACGCTATATCCTCTAACAAACTAGGCAACATTAAAAGGCAATACAAGCATAACTCAAATATTAACGTATAGAAAGCCACACAGAAATGGCAGAAGCCAGAGTGACCAGAGAATACTCCATTAAAGGCACGATTGAAGACAAACATCCCATATTACCATCTTGTTCAGGATTTAGGTAGGCGTCATAGGAAGAATCCACAATGTCTCAGGTCATCGCACAACCAAAGAGGAAAGCATACAGGCGAACTGCAACTTGGTTAACTATTAACTTCGCAATGCGTTGCAAAGTGATAGGATCATAACCTCTCTTGGTACATTTTCTATTAAGTTTAATAATGAATGTATGGAAGTGATCATGACCAAGGAACTTGTCAAGGATATTGCGTATCTTTCATCGGTGACATTTTCTATTTGTATACTTATCCGAAACGTTTTAGCATTAGTGAAGGAAACGCAGAATATATAGCCAATGACACAGTCAGAAAATCCTACACAGAGCAGGTTGGTTGCAAATGTACAGATTTAGACACACAGCTATGTTCACTGAACTAGATCAACCTCAGAGTCGATCTTGTTGTGTGGTCCACCAAGCCGATGCATCGTGTAATGTTGTAGGTTTTGCTTACATAATGCTATGCCAGACAACAGAAACAACAGAAGTAATACAGAAAGTTATGCGTACATAGCTGCGTGGTCTTTGCAGAACCTGGTTTAAACCCAAGTAGCCTTTTTGCCACCGACCGTTTCAAGCTGTTACTTGGATGACTAAGTTCTCTGAATGATACAATTTCTTTTCGACAAGTTTTTAAAACTACTTATGGAAATAACGTGACTTCATGCCTAGCGTGTTCTGTTAAGCGTTTTGTGTAGAAGACTTACTGCACAATCCAAAAATGGGTATGGCGTCGTTGGTAACTACAACAATCCGCGGCCCAAATGTTCAGTTAATTGGGCGGCTGAAAAAACATTCAAATGGTTCTGATTCAAAAGAGTGTAAGAATATGGGAAGTCTTTTACTGATGAATATCTGCTAAACATCGCATGCGATCCGCCGTTTGGAGAGTGTTCCGGGCGTAAGGCATCAACCACGACTCCGGTTGGTGACCTGAGTGGATTTCTAGTTTGTGTATGGTATATGTGTATTTAAAACTAGGATACCGTTGTTTGTATTTTATGTTAAAGAAATATAAAGATCGGACAGGGAAAGCAGCGTTAAAGGAAAAACACTCCATCTAAAAGAACTTGTAATACATATTAGGATACATTTGTTTGTTTTCCATGGTGTCATATTATCTAAAACAAATGTATTTAACATTAGGATACCGTTGTTTGCATTGATGTTGCTATGTTTTAATGCTTAATGATTTGTGTATATGTGACGTTTGTGTGTATTATTTTTGTTTCTTATAAATATATTGTTAGAATTGATATATAGGTTTATTAAAAAACCCATATCAAACCATCAATCAATTATTTTATCTAAGCGCACATGTAATCCTTCGGGCGGGAGAGCTGGTGGGCGGTTGGGCGGGCAGGCGGGTAAATAGAAGCTCGATAACATCTAGGGAAAACGAGCTCGTAAACACCTTAGAAAATAGACGTAAACATCTAAGAAAATAGAAGCTCGTAAAATAATGATATATAAAAGATTGTAAAACTCTAAGCAAATAGGAGCTTGTGAAATTCTAAGAATATAGAAGTAGGAAAACAAAGCTCGTACAAATCTAAATAACATAGCTGAATTGGGTTTTACGGCGCACTTATACAAAATGGTCATAAAGCGCCTAGGAGGAATGAACACACTGAATCTAGACCTATAAGAAACTTTACAAAATGGACTTTCTCACATGCAGAACTTCAGAGTTGCAAATGTCTGCTTTGCTTGGACAATCCATTTACGCTTGAGTCACGATGGTTTGTTTTTTGCCATCACTGAAATGACACCTTGAAGTCATGCAGAGATCGTGACGATAACCAAATGTAATGGACAATGAAACAAAACGGGAAAACCTTCTGAATTTGACGTGATTGTTCCCCTCTGCCAAGAAGAAGACAAGCACTATTCTTGTCCAAGAACTACTACGCGTATTTCAGCAAAACGAGATATACATGTAAAACTTCTCCCAGTTCGTTAAAAGTGGGCCACTAATATACAATATAAAGCGTTTGACATTACTGTTGGTTTATATCTCTTCATATCACTTCACTGATTGACTAGTTAGCGTATTTGAATGGAGGAAACTATTTATACAGCCATTTAAATACACATGTAGCTTTACATTGTGTTTTTGACTGGGGCAATCTGACTCCATGAGAATTAAATGAACCACAAGGGCTTGGTATGAAATAAAACATTTGTTTTAAAGGGAATATTGGCATACATCCTAACAATCTTCATTATTGAGTGTTTTGAAAATCTTGTAATCAAGTGTAAGAATTATCAAAATCGGATGATATACAAAGGGGATATGATCATTTCAAAGTTCCTTTGAAACGGATACACAAGTCGCCATGTTGAGAACTATGACACCATAGTTCTTAATTATTTTACCATATATGGAATATTTATAAATTATATGTTACTTTACTGATTTAAAGGGAAAAAGAAGTCATAGCAACTGCTTGGAAAATAAGTTTCTATTGTGTAATAATGCATTATATGGCCAGTAAAGTAGTTTGCGTTTATTTAAAATTATTTTCTTTGCTTAAATTCTATCTATAAATAGGCCCTATCCCATAAATGATAATTAAGAATATGATGTCGTATTTTTCTAACAGGACAATTGTCTTTATAAATGTAACAAAAATTGTACTAATTCAAGATAGACATCGATTGTGTACAATTTCGTTAACTTACCAGGTATATTGTTTAAATCCTACAAACGATTTCCTTCATCATGATATTTTTAATATCCTACAGTGGAGCTCTTAGCAATAGTTATTTTTTAATGATATAATTTTTAGTAATTATTAATATAGAAATCATCGTTAACCAAGACAGGCTCCGATAATTAGCACCCCTTTAAGTATTTATCAGGTATAATTAACGATAAATAGTGTCGTGTGCCAACTTGTATAACGACCGCACGCTTCCGTCGGAACGGAAGTAATTATGTAATTATTAAACCACGTGCCTCGCGATTAATTCAAATCAGCAATATAAAAGTTGGTAAATCACTGACCAGAGCATTGACTCCTCATATTCTTCATGATCTGATCATCTTAGTTCTTCTTACACTACCGACGTTGTATTACTCACCATCTATTTTGAAAAGAGAATTGTATCAACCAGCAAAATGGTAAGTGCCGTTAACTTCAATTGAGTCTATAGTTAAATTCACACAAGTGATAAAAATTGGAAAGAACTTTGTTTAAATGCATGCACGTGATATTATATTCAAGAGTAATTAAAGGAAATTTGATGTGGGGTTATTTTCTAATAATTCGCCGAAGTTATTCCATACACCCATCTTGCTCATAGCGAACATACGTGTGCATTAAGATATGCATGTGTTTATATATTTCAGTATTATGATATTCTACAATTGTTTATTGTTCATATTGTCTGTCTTCGCTGTTTCAGGTGTTGTAATGTTAGTTTGAATGCCTTGTTTTTAGCCATTTCTGGACACTTGTGATTATCGTGATGGTTGAAGTAGTTGAATAAGATAACGATGTGGCAATGTTTATGTAATTATTTCATTTATTATTAAGTTTCGCGAATAAAAATAAATGTATATGCCATAGTTTACCACGATCACTTATTTTTGTGTTACCAATTCATTTCTCAGTGCATTATTAAATTATGTATATCAATATTTACTGATTTCTTTTACAGATTGATACTCCAAAGCAAAGACAGAGCGTTAGTGTTATTGTGAATAACGCGACTGTCATCATCAAGGATGTCACGAGGTACACAACTTGTGATGACGTAATCAAAATGGCGCTTCAAACGTCTGCACTTAATGACGATACTTATTGTTTTGCATTGTTTGCATTTTGCACCAACGGTGTGGAGAAAGTGTTGTCTGGCAAAACTAAAATCCTGAAGGTATTACGATCTTTGGGAGCGGACAAAAACAAGTCTGCTATTGTTCTTAAACCAACTGACTCAGGCAAATCAAAGATGGCCGCTATACCACGTGCCAAACAGAAGCTGCAGGGTTTAAGGTCAATGATTATGAAAATCTCAAAGCGTCGCTCAGACAAGAAACATGATTCTATCGAGAACAACTTGAACAAAATTAACAATGGTATACAGATCAGCATGAAGGAACAAAACATTACATCCGATACTACAGACAGGACCATGAACAATTCAGACGCACAGGTTTCGGGGAAATTAGAACTGATGCACCGTTATATCAATGATAGTCTAAACTACACACACGTCTCTGATGGATGCTGTTCACTATTTACAAAAGAAGATGGACGCAGCCGTCTTCCAACGTCGCGAAGTTTTCACAGAAGTATCTTGAACAACGCATTCGTAAATGAACTTGACGATGATTTTAAATCGCACGATGATGCGTTTGTTGACAGCATTGCGAGTATTGAGGACTCTGTAAGTTCTGTTCTAGATGATACAATTATTCTGAAAGGAAGGGATCTATTTAATGATTGTCTAATCGACGAGGACGATGAAGCCTTTGTCAGCGATTGTGATGATGACGAAAACGTTATCGACGAGGACAATGAAGATAGCAGCATTTGTGAGTTGGAAAGAAATATCTACGATGTCGATGCGAATGAGACGGTTGTTAACCTTGATACGATTAGAAACATTTTCAGTAACGATGGCGTATTTACTATTCCATCATTCGACGAAGCCTTAGAAAGTTTTATGAATACGTTATTGAAACGTTCTGACGACGAGATAAGTGATGAAGGTCTGAGTTCCATGGGAAGTGATGTGCACCTGTCTGAAGCTGGTGCACGTGTCAAAATATAGGAATGATTGAAGTAACAATACACACTATATATTTTAGAATTCAAATAAATGCATATTTGTTTGTTGCAGTTTGAAGCGGATTTTTTAAATTACTTATATGTGCTAAATTGTTATTGAAATATTATGTTTGTTTGTTTGTTTTATAAAAAAAAGGCAAATGTACAAGGTGAATAAATGTATGAAGCGTATTAATTTATTTTATATATTCACATTAAACAATACATAAACAATACATAAACAATAAATAAACAATACATATATCAATAATCACAGTAAACGTGTGACATATGTTGCATACGATGTTAATAAATTAGAACGAGTGTTGATTATAATTTTCACACGAGTGTCACCTTATTATTAAATTTAGGATCATTACGCGCTAATTAACATCTTAACTTTGTTTTTATCTTAACATTAAGTGTTAATCATAGACCTTTATTATTAAGGCTACACTGACAGTTATAGAGGACATCCCTACAATGTTATCGTCACGTGATCATCAACGTCTTCAACAACCGCGCATCACTTCTTCAAGCTATACATGTCATAAACATGGGTGTGCTTGACTTTATTAGATATGGATCGTGTAGCGTTAACTGCTCGGATTACATTCAAAACCATAATTTATAGAATACGAATCATCGTTCGGTCTTATCCGTTCTCGGAATTGCCTCATATATTTCCGTTATCGTTTAAAAGACGTGATTACGGAAATCTTTGAGGTAGTAACGTTGTTCGGTGTCGTACGGAGAAGACCGAATCGACTTATGACATCATCATAAAATTCAATATTAAACAGGCACTCATTGGAGATTTTCTATTTATAGAATACAATGTCGATTAACAGCATGCTTGAAACTGATAAGTGTTTATAACTATTTTTAAGTTTATCGCCTTCCTCCATCTTAACCGATACGGAAACAAGATAGGAAATGTTTGAACAGATATAATTTAATGGTGAACCAGATGCGTGCGTGCATGTTCAAGTTCGTGTGTGCTTATGTGTGTCCAAGTGTCAATAAACGTTTAGTGGCAAAAATGCCGAGGTTGGGATGAATTGGGGGTTGGGCTTAAATCAGTTTCTAGGGTGCACTCTTATCCTAGTGAAAATTATATCCTCTAACAAACTAGGCAGCATTAATGGGGCAATACAAGTATAAAACAACTATGATCCTGTATACTTTTACTGTTCGATTTTTGTGTCCTTTTCAAAGAAAAATGCGATACATAGGGATCACTTTGTCGTCCGTCTGTCAGTCAGTCCATCAGTCAGTCCGTCCGTCCGTCCGAAAACTTAACGTTGGCTATAACGTGGTTGACTGTCCTCCTTACATGCTACTTTCCCTGTTCGATCTTTATATATTTCTTTCTTATTTCTTGATATATCTTCTTCAAACGTTCAATATATACTCATCATGACAACATCGACATGACTGTCACAAAATAGTCACGGGTAGAGCGTATTGGTCGTACATAGCGCTTGTAAGCACCTGTTAGTTACACCCTAATCCATTGTTCAGTTGAAACGAATTCACAATATCCATGATATATTCAGGTAACACGTAAAAGCGTGCCAATTTTAAGTGGCCGCCAGAGGGCGTCCGGAAGGGCCGTTTAATAGCGAGCACAGCTTGCGTCGCGAAGCAAGCGAGCTCCTATGGTATCATGCAGGCGAAAAGTAACGAAATTAACAAGATAAGCATTCGTAGAAATCATTAAGAATGGTGGTTTCCAAGCAGAATGAGGTGAAAAAAACATTAAAAACCTTTCTCGAACCCATCCAAAAACGACAATGAAATTGCATTTTTACCTATGTCGCCAAAATGGCCATTAACCGGAAGCGTAGCCCAAAGTGTTAACTTGCACACTGTTCATTGGCCAAAATTCGTCAACACAATTCACAATTTAATAGCGAGCTCAGCTGTTACCCGAGTAGCAAATACTACGGGGTAAAAAAACCTTGGTAAAAAAGTCGAAACACAGTTAACTTCCTTGTTAAGGGGAGGTCATGGCTATATTTCGTTCCAAACGCAGTTAACTCCCATGTGTTTGGTTTCCGGTCCACCTCTATTCGCGTTGGATCTAGTCCATCCAGTTACCGGCCGGTTACCAGACTTCATTGTTAATGTGACGTCATTAGGTAATCGACCGTCAGGCAATTTATAAAATAATGGTGATTATTACCAGCTGAGAGTCAAGGTAACGGTATTTCTACCTAATCGTTAAAAGCTACTGCAGTATCGATAATCTAAAATACAATGTTTAAATGAAAACGCATCGCACTTTAGTGATATATAGATATGTTACGGTAAAGTCGGTGGGTGGGGAAATTTTAATAAGTGCAGTCTGCTGTTGCCGGTAGCGGAAGTTAAAAGTTTCCAAGAAATGTGCGCGTTTTTACAGATGTTGAATGGTGCTTAAAGATTCAGTTTTTTTTATTATGTTCTGAAAAATGGTTTGGCGTAGGAACAGGGGTGGGGTGGGGGCTCAATAATCTAAAGGGCGGGGGAGGGGGGGGGTGGGGAATGATCAGAGTATGTTAAAAGGGGCCAGGCACCGTTTGTTTTGGCTCCCACTCCACACCACTACCAACAAAAAACTGTGTCCCGAAATTTTACAGTCTAGTCAGTATTGGCAAACAAATGCACTTTAATAATTAAGAAACATATCTATCTATCATAATAGGTCGGTGAATAAAATACAGTTTTTAGTAGGAGTTTGGATGGTTGCTTAGTAATTAAATCACGAGTGCATTAGCACGATTGATTTAATTACTAGCATCGGAACGATTCTAATTGATTCTAACACAATAATAACCCCATTGTTTGCGCTATTGTGGAGGCACTATATTTTATCTCGGAGGTCAAGGTAATTAGTCTGCTATGTTGTATACATGCTGTTCCATTGGGCGCCCCTGTATGCAAAGTCCTGCACGGTACAATATGCTTAAATACACTAGTATCACATGACAATTAAGTCATTGCTTACGGCATTGAGCTTGCGCTGTATGACGTCAAACGTTCTTAGCTTGTTCAAGAAGCTTAATAATGTTATATGTACAGATGCATATGATGGGTTGAGTGCAAGGTTTGGGAGCGTGGTAAGTTTGTTGTAATTAACATTTCATTAAAATTACTGTTGAGTTTGTCTTCGTGTATTTTACCAAGTGATGTCATACGTAACGTGGCGCTTCCAACGGATGAAATATACGCGGGGAATTAATGGAACAACTGTATCTTATCGTAGAATAACATACAGTGGTCTCTCTTCTTTGTGTATATGATTATGAAAGAACTGCGCAGGTCTAGAATTATTTTAGAAATAGAAATAAACATGATTATCCAGCCAGGAGACAAGTCAGAAAATACACTTGTACTCTGGTGAAAATGAGCATATATAGAGGATCTTACATGAGTGACTGTGTATTATTGATTTTAATAAAAGAGTTTGATAAAATGATAGGATACGAGGCCCTTGCCGAGTATTTAAATATTTTTATCCAACGAGTTTATTAAAGTCAATAATACACAGTCACGAATGTAAGATTCTGTTTATCACATAACACACCTACGACGTGATAGTTTCACTTTATTGGTCTTAAAATGTTGTAAATTCTCTTTATATACGGCGGCAAATTGTAAGACAAACCATGACGTCGTTTTGTTGTTTACATGACGTCGCTACGTTGACGCGGCTGTAAATGCGTTTGCCCTACAATAATGCGACACCTTAAACCAAATTTAACGTTACTAACATTCATTTTATGAAGTAAGGAAGTAAGATTCAAATAATGATAAAAATTAAGGCGTCTGAACGTACTGTATGATAAACCATGCACACAATTGGGTTTAAACTGTATACACACACAGTGATTCGGTCCTCATTTGAAACTGTAATACACTAATGTATTACGAGAGATAAATCATGGCTTTATTGCACTCCCAGAAGCCATGTTATGTGATAAACACAAATATCACAATATACACAACTAAACACATATCAACTGGAATTATTTTATTGTTTAAAATAAACAATAATGCCATAAGAAACAAGACGGGAAAGAATACATACTTTAATCGAACTGTTCTAAGTTCAAGGCCTGAAACACAGATTAAAATGCATATGTTATACTTCATAGTGACTAACTGATTATAACTGATGATTGATCGGTTACATCCAATCAATGGTAACCAATTATCCATTGTAAGTTTCAAACGATTGCCAATCACTAGTAACTGGCAGATGAATGATATAATTTGGATCGTAATACCTCATTTTTGCAGCTTATTAGCACAATTTTGAAAAAATTATATACGTGTCTAATTTCAAACAATTTTCAGTTTATGGAGCTAATTGCTCAATTTGGTGTCTGAATAGAAAATGACTTCCTGTGAGTACAATAGAAACTGGCGGTACGGGCGCAGTTTTGCTCGTCGGGGCCTTATAAAAACTGTATACCAATCTTCAATTTGCAATGAAAATCATCGCACTTGCCAAAATGTAGGAGAAAAGCAAATATAATTATGCTCCTGTTTTTTTGTATAGGCTGGTGTTTTGCCTTTAAGCAAACATTGACATTGTCATGCACTAGCGGATCCAGGGGGGGGGGGGGGGGTGGGGGGGGGGTGGGCGCACCCGGCGCGCGCCCCCCCCTAAAAATTCCGGATCATACATGTATGTCCATGTTACTGTGGATTTAATATCAAACAATTTCGATGCACGCTCGCTCGACGCATAATGGCTAATGAGTGGTTTAATTAACACATTGTTAAATCCTTTTATTTGAAAACGGACTTTTTTTTATTCATACATGTATGTCCATGTTACTGTAGATAAAATATCAAACAATTTCGATGCTAGCCCTCAGTATAACAATTTTTTTTCGCTCGCTTCGCTCGTTCGACGCATAATGGCTAACGAGTGGTTTAATTAACACATTGATAATTCCTTTTATTTGAAAACCGGACTTTTTTACCCTATCAATGCACTACCGCAACCGTGTTATGAGGCTAGAAACGGACCCGAAAATTTACCAAAATCTTACGCCCCCCCCCCCCCCCCCCCCCCCCCCCCCCTCAGCTGAAATCCTGGATCCGCTCCTGTCATGTCTACCATACCCCACCCATTTTATACTATTTTCGAACCCCTTAAATGTAAACAACAAACGACGTAATGATTTCCGTTATAAATTGCCGCCATATACAAAGGTACACCACTGAGTACAATAAAGCCAAACTATCACGACGTAGGTGTGATAACTATCACGACGTAGGTGTGATATGGTATAAATAGAATCCCATATTCGTGACTGTGTATTATTGCTTTAATAAACTCGTTGGATATAAAGGTAGGATACTCGTCAGAACTACTAAAATCAATAATACACAGGCACGATCATGTAAAATCCTCTGTGAATTCTGAAAAATAAATAGAAGATCTTACATGAGAATTTTTTTCATTATTGAATTTATTTAAACGAGTTGGCAAATAATAGCGAGCTGAGCTGGCGTCGCGAAGCGACGCGCGCGCAAGCGAGCTCTACGGTAACGCGAGTAGCAAATACTACAGGGAAAAAAACCGTGGTAAAAAAGTCAAAACATAGTTAACTCCCTTAGTCAAACAAACTTAACTCCCTTGTTAAGGGAGAGGTCATGTCTGTATTCGTTCCAAACGCAGTTAACTCCCATGTGTTTGGTATCCGGCCCACCTCTATTCGCGTTGGAGCTAGTCCATCCAGTTGGCAGGTTACCAGACTTCATCGTTAATGTGACGTCATTAGTAGGTAAACAAACGTTGGTGATTATTGCGGCCGATTATTTCCAGCTGGATAAAGAAAGTCAAGGTAACAGTAGATCTACCTAAACTTTAAAAGCTACTGCAGTATCGATAATCTAAAATACCATGATTAAATGAAAACGCATCGCACTTTAGTGATATATATATCTAGTTATTCTGTACCGTAAAGTCGGTGGGTGGGGAAATTTTAACCACTGCTGTGCCAAGTTTCCAAGAGACAAGTGAAGAGTTTGGAAATACACGTGTACTCTTGTGAAAATGCGCATATGGGCTCGGTTTGGTAATATTTCAGTACATTGAGAATAGAATAAAGAACAAAATACACTGTTTTCGAGCCGTTGTCATTTATTCCAACACTAAGGTACACATATCTGGAACTTTTTTCCTTCAACTACCCATGTAGAAGTCCTGAAAATCAAACGTCTTAACCCCTGTCGATATACTTGTTGTTTGTTCACAAATTTCACTTCCGTACACAAAATGTCCATTTCAAATTGTTCACAACATCTCTGTGAGTAGGCAGATGGCGTTACGTGGTTCCCTCCACAGTCAGCAAATAATCCTGCAAAACAGAGCTCAGTGCTAATAAAAACTGCCAAACATTGCGTTTTATATAATGGCATAGTAAACACAGTATTCAAACACATTTTTTCACAAGTAACCAGGCCCTGAACTGTCAACACATTTTTTTTTTTAAAGTTCTACTTTCGTGGGTAACGACCCGGAAGCAAAATAATACCAGTCTTGACACCATATACACAAATATCATACACAGCTAAACGCATATCAACTGGAATTATTTTATTGTTAAAATAAAATGTCATAAGAAACAAGACAGGAAAGAATACATACTTTAGTAGTAGTCGAAGTGTTTGTTTATCCTCGCCATTGGCAACTATGACTTTTGGCGAGCTTTTCAAAAGAAGATTAAGTCCAGTGTTCGTCGGATGTCGTTACATCAATCAGATCCAATGGAAATTACAAGTTGCAGAAGAATAGTTGAGTTGGTGGCAGGTGGGTGAAAAAATCCATCGTTGATTATCTATAGTAGTTTAAGTCGTAGAAGATTAAAGTTGATCCAAGTAGATTGTTGTTTCGACGAATGGGATGACTGCAAAGATGGTAAGTAGGTCAATCCCATTTCCGGCTTGAAGATGTTTAGAAGCTCTCCGACCAATCAGGGCACGGTAGATTTAAAGCCTCTCTAGTAGGACAATCCGCGTGCATGTGAAATTCTGCGCTGTCACCACTAAGCAGGTCAATCCTGTTGGTTGTAAGTCCCGTGATGTTTATGTCTGTATCCGTGGTGGTTATACGTCTCAGTAGAATCCAAGAAACGGCTCTCAAAAGGGCCACGGTACCACCCTAGTGTGGGGTGTATACCTAATCGGAACGTGTTGTATCTGTACTCAGGACTGCCTGAGTACTACATTCTCAACGTTCAGCTCGATTGGTCTAGCTTGTACCGAAATCCCACCGGGCCTGACGTTGATGGTGGACGATGGTGGTAGTCACGTTCTAACAACACTTACAACGTTCGGCCCAATGGTTCGATGTGTAACGACCACAGGGCCCGAAGTTGATGGTTGACGTTGATGGTAGTTTCCTGCAGGACGTGTCGACATCGCTTGTGTTACTTGAAGAGTTGTAGGTATCGTCAGTCAGTGAGTGAAAAAAGCTGACCAAGCCTCAATCCGCTGTAGACGGACACGTCATGCTGGTTCGGTGGTCTGAACGGGAATGTGAACATACTTTAAAGCTACAGAGTCCCTATATCAATCGATTTCTCTTTGTAGGCGTGTCTTTATTTGTAACTTCATGTTCACCAGCTCATGTCGAAATCGGGTATTTAAGCGAGCAAATATAGCAGTGTTTCTGCAGGTCTCAATTTTTTAGGGGTCATCCTTGACCCCCTATGGAATAAACTGGGGGTCATTTTGTAAATATAGGGGTTATATTTGTTGGACATGCATTTTGATGAATAGAACAAGTGATGTCAGATAGACATGCATTATTAGTTGATTAGACATCTTCGGTGGATTGGTCAGCAAAAAAAGGAAGTTAACCGGCGTAATGTTTCATTTTGGGTTTGTATGCCATTTTAACGTCCGTATCTTGATCATCTACGTGCTTTTATTTGCTTGTGTTTTTATATAAGCGTTTACCTACTCAGACCCACATACACGCAATCGATATGACGACGACAATAACGTGGAAAGTACAGACATTAGTTTAAAAATAAACCAAGAATAAATAACTTTATTTTCCAATCACGGGCCACAAAGATAGCATTATAATCACTGTAAAATGAACAATATAATGAAACATAACAAAAGCCTAATTCTGATTAGCATAATAACAGTTTATGAAATTATAAGATGTAATATGATCGATATGACGATGACAATAACACGAAAGTACAGGTATTAGTTTTTCCTGTTCTAAATATAGACCAAGATGTAAAGTCGTGATTCCTTACATTTGAAGCTTTTAAAGAAAGTATTACGATGATAATTTGACGGGTATTTCATTGCTAGCCTAGTCAATTTCATTGCGTCACGAAAAACGCACTAGCTAATTTATGTCGCGTCGCCGATCATTTTAGTGCAACAAAAACGTGTAATATAGCGCAGGAAATCATTTACTGTACATACATCGACCAGATGTGATCGTACCTATACACAGGTAACAGTAATTTTTACAGAAAAAAGGAAGTTAGTTTTCTTTCGGGGCCCGAACGCACGACCTTCTGATTTCAAGTCCTGTGCTCTATCCACTGAAGTACAACGCTACTTGAGAAAATAGGATACTAACGACCATTTATTATGAGGCAAAATAACTGAACATATTTGAACGCAACTAAAGATGGATCAGTAAATATGCAGTCCATATTGTCGCACGTGTAAATTAACATTGCCTGGTGTAATACTGTATCTTATCAATATGAAACTAATACTTCGCCTCAAATCAACCATATCTCGACTTGTTATTTAGCTCTTGATGAGTTTGTGTGCGCGTTGTTATTATGTAATGCCTATTTAGTGTTAAAAATTCTACAAAATACCAATAAATAGCAGTGGTCTAGAGGTTCAGCGTACATCTTTCAAATCTTTTAAGTGCAAGGCTGTGGTTCAAATTCCGTTACGGCAACTATTCTTTTATCACATATATTCTGAAGCCGTATATTTATCGATGTTACTTGTACGGAGGCTAAATAAAAATGTGAAATTTTAGTGAGTGGTAGTTTTTATTTACCCTCGCCCTATGGCACTGGGCCTTTTGGCGAGCTTTTCGTCAGATGATTAGAGTTGGATGGGTCTAGGAGTTGGGAAGTCGTCCAAGCAGGTTTACTGTAGAACAGCAGCAGTAGATGGTTAGTGAAGAAGTCCAACGTTGATAGCCAGAAGTTGACGATTAAATCCAAGTAGATTAGAATTCCGTTGAAGATTTTGGCCAATCGGATTGCCTGCAGAATTGTGACTAGGTCAATCCGATTGCCGGCTCGAAATCGTGTAGACCAATCAGGAGGCAGGAAATTTTGGGCGCCAAATGTGTCGCAAGTAGGTCGATCCGGCTGCATGAGCTGCCCGAGTTCTGTTGGTGAGAACTTCTCCGTTTCACGCGCCGATCCTGAAGCCGTTATGCAATACAGGATCAGTGAGTATCCCGCAGGGTTTCGCCAACGTCGGTATCCATGGTGGGTTAGGGTGAGTCTAGTTGTGGTCCATCGTAGGTGCCTCATGTCGTCTAATGCGGGGACTTGCAGTGACATGGGGTAGCTCGCTGGTACAACGTCAGATTATCAGTAGAAGCTTTAATCGTCCATCTTTAGGGCCACGTAAAAACAGGATAAAAACATATGTACAACATGTTTGAGGCGATGTCCAAGCCTCCACGTGGCTCTACACTGTATATAGCGCTATACAGTGCAGGGCGGATGATCCCAGACAGCAGAACGCCTTGCGGAGTCACTTTGTCCCAGACTTCAAACGCAAGACGTCCTGCCTTTTCGATGGTCTGAACTGGAATGTGTGAAATTTTACGTATCGATTTCTCCTTATATACAGACTTTTGGGGTGTTCGTCGATTTGAAACTACTTCACACGTGACTCATTCATATTCATGAGCTATTACCAGTTAAAATAGGGACTATACAGCTTTAACAGAATTTGCCTAAGTTCAAGGCCTGAAACAATACTTCATATTGACTAACTGATGATTGATCGGTTACCGGTACACCCTACCAATGGTAACCAATTACAGATTGTAAATTTCAACTGATTGCCCATCACTAGTAAATGACAGATGACATAATTTGGATCTTGCCTTGTTTTTGCAGCGTATTAGCACAATTTTGAAAAAATTATATATGCGTCTCATTTCGAATAAACTTCACTTTTTGGTTTACGGAGCTAATTGCTCAAACATCTGGCATACCTGAATAGAAAATGGCTATTCTGTGGTCTAAAAATACACTGATAAGTGTTGGGCAGTCGGTTGAAATTTACCAGCGATCCTCATTTACAATCGGTTGAATGTAACCAATAAATCATCGGTTATAATCGGTTAGTTAATATGAAACATAACATGTGTATGTTAATCTGAGATTGAGGCCTTGAACTTAGAATTAGTACTGATTAATCAGGTATTCTTTCCTGTCTTGTGTCTTATACCATTGCCATTTCAACATCAAAATAATTATAATTGATATAAATTTGTTTATTTGTTCATTTTCACAAGTGTGGTCTCATGGAAAATCATGTTTATTTCTATTTTGAGCATTAAGTGCATAATTACATGCAACCGATGATCGATTATAGACTTTCATAATCGATCATCATAATCGGATGCCTAAGTAACTGATGATCGATTCGGTTACAATCGAATAATCGGTACATCACTAACACTGATGATATGTTATCTTTCTGGCACTGTTTATGATTTTATCATTTATCATACCTCCCAAGGCAAATTATTGTTGATAATATAAGAACAGATTAATAATATAAACAGTATATTTAAGAATTGATTCACTAATTTTCAGTATTCCTGGGGTTTTTAACGACAGCAGTGGTTGGCAAATTTACCATAAAATGCAAAGTGAATGGAAAATTTACCATAAAGCTATTTATGGTGCTATTTATGGTAAAGTTGCCATTCAAATCCCAATATTTACATTTCTATTGCATTGACCTTAAATGAATCATGTTTATTTGTTGCATTTACATTCTCAGTGAAGTAACACTTTTACGTTTTGGGCAGAATTAATTAAAGCAAAAAAAGGTATAGTCATCGTATGAATAACTTGAGAACTGTCGTAAGTTGCTATTAAAAAGCGTGCAAGGTTGGCAACGTCACTGTTACAAAGTGTATAAAAAGATTAAATTCAATATTTGTACGGGTTATGAAAACATTTAAGCTAGTTTAAATTTAGCGAGCAGTGTCTCAGACTTCACACACTTTAAACTAGCCTAATATTTTGGATAGCCAGTTGAAAGATCTAAATATTGGATTAAATCCTTAAAAAATCAATTCTTCGATGGATTAATCTAGTTTTTGATTTGCCTGACTCTAGTACATGCTTGTTAACATCCCTCTGCTAGGAAATATTTTCCTTTTTGCAGTGTTATACAGTAGCTTCTTGAACATACATTGTTAATGGCGTATCAACACATTATCTAAGGTTATTTAAAGCCGCACCAGGCAGAGGAGAAGGATATATAGGAATTATATAACCTTCAATACATGGGACTGCCCACTTTATGTCCGGCGCATCCTTGGCCGGGATGGTAAAGAGGCTGCGTCTAAAACGTTCTCGTCTCTCATAGCTACAGGTTTGAATCCCACTGAAAGCTTGACTCGTCAAGTGAAAAAGTGTCAATAATCACGGACGGCTGGAGCTATACAGTACTGGTTCTACCCAAGAAAAAAAATGGATTTGCTTCTACCACAAAAAAAATAGACCGTCATATATAGCCTAACAGGTGCTAAATGACCTAAACATAACACAACATTCAAACAGTTTATGTCCACATCAAAAAGACAAAGCTAAGAAATTAAACGCATTCCCATGGGCACATTGAAACACTCAGTTGTGCAAGTAAGATCTCTAGATTCAAAGTCTACCATGCTGTGTCACAACCGTTTCAGACGTTTTAGACAAATGCTATCAATAGTGTTTGCTGAATCGATTATAAAACTGTGTTTTGAAAATATGTGTTTTTTTTGTTGTTGTTTTTAATCTGTTTTATATTTTTCAGTGCCATTTCTGCCTTAATTAAGCTGCACCCGTAGATGTCCTGAATGTTCAGGAATGTCCAAGAAAAGAATATAGTATGTGTCAGTCTTCCATTGTTTGTGGTTGTTTATGACTGCATTTTGTTTTAATAGTAGAACTCAGCATTAATAACCTGCAACGGATGGCTTGAACTTGCAACCAAACTAAAAAGGACTGGATGTACATGTACCATTAATGAGGCGCAGTCATCTGTGGTTGATGGATACAATAGTGGGATAAGTGATGTACCAAACAATCAATTGTGGCCAACGATTAGTTATTTAGTAATTGATATTAAGTTATGACATTCCACAAGAGATCATTGCAAAAAATATTATCGCTGAAAACAAACATACAAGCTACTTAGTCAAGAATCCGTCGGATTATCACCATCTCAAAATAGTACAAAATAAACTCCTTTTTTTATATACAAAGAAAGTTACATTTTTTCGCGTACAATGCGGAGACGGAGAAGCGAGCTGCATTCGTCTAGTGACATTGGTGAGAAGTGAGTGAGTTCAAGTACGTTATCCAGAAATGATTTGATATTTTGTAGCGCATCCGTGGTTGAGAGGGCAAAGATGCTGCACTGGAAACCATCTCAACGCTGCGAGTTAGAATCCCACTGGGAGCTCGACTTGTAAGTGTCAATTCTTATGAACGACGGGAAGTATACAGTATGGGTATTACAACTTCTACCCAGGAATAAGTCGGTTGTCTGCTTCCACCACTAAAAAATGTTGACTGTCATACATAGCCTAATATGTGCTGGAAAATGACATTTCACACCAAACAAACAAAAACGATTGAAGTTCTATTTTAATTGCCCTTAACAAAAATGTTCTTGTCCGGTCCATGTGGTAAGTAGCATCTATGGGTCCTTTATTCAAGGTCATGCAGTTTTCATGTCCAGTCATACTCAAACCCCTTCTTTTCCTTTCGAGTAAAGAGCTAGGAACTTCATACATGTAGATCATAATTAGCTCTTAAAATAATGAGAGCTACCTAATGTGTTTTCAATAGACCGTGTGTTGCACATTAAATTGGGTCGGTCTATTTCGCTGACTTTCATAGCTGACGTCAGCTACGCGCTGACCCAAAATTGGTGAGGAAAACGCTGACCTTTGAGAAAACGCTGACCTTGTTATTTATTTACTTATTAAATACAATTAAACATTTTTTTGAGTATATTTCCGTAAAACAACATGTATTTGAATATATTAAGCAAAATCAGCGTTTTTTATTTGGTTTCTAATGGTTTATTTGAAAGTTGAAAATAGGTAGAAAACGCTGACTTTTCATGAATTTTGCTGACTTTACTGACCTTGATTGCGTACAGAATACTAATCTTATGATTATCATTGTTTTTAAATTTTTTGAGTATATCTAAGTAAAACAACATATATGTGAATATATTAAGCAAAATCAGCTTTTTTTATTTTGTATTTAATGGTTTATTTGGGAGTTGAAAATAGTTGGAAAACGCTGACCTTTTGTAAACTGTGTCTTACCATGAATGTGTATGGTAGAAACGTATGTAATCATAACATCTCCATTATATATAACACAATTATTAAAATATGATACAATAGTTAACTAAATCAGCATTTTATATCAACAACTTATTCATACTACAACCTCCACCGAGGGAGAGAAATACCTACTATTCAAACTGCGTAGATGAAATATTGTAAAATATCAGATTACCGACTATCTTTTGAATACATTACTATGTAAAACTATTCAATTCATAACCAGACTTATAATTTGATACGTCTGGTTTTAAATTAACAGAGCGACGTTAATATTGTGATATACAGTGTATCCTTAAATGCCTATATTTTGCATCTGAAAGCTCCATTTTGAAAAGACCTGGGTGAAAGAGATTTATTACCCTCAGAATAATGACACCGGTTAAGTATCCACAAAAGCAAACACGTGTCTCTTTAACGAGATTATATCATATCTCATAAATTATTTTCAGTCCCCCCCCCCCCCCCACCAAAAAATAATGAATGTGACTAGAATCTCAAGTGTCTCGGGCAAATGGACAATAAGCTAGTTGAATTCGTAGAGAAGGTGTCAATAATAAGTCGTCTAACCTATCTGTGCCTAAACTGTCTAATAACGTAATTGTTTCATTATCTCGGAAAGAAACCACCCAATGGTCTTTACCAGTGTGATGTAACTGAGCAACTTTGTTTTTATCTTTACCTAATCGTTCCATGACGGTACCGATATGCCATCGTTTTTTGGCCTCGACAAATACAGGAACTTTTTCCGTCAACTGAAAGCCGTTAATCGCGGGAAATTGTTTCCTAGCTAAAATATTAACAGCTTCCATAGTGACTAATACACAAATTCAATTAATGACACACCCCACAAACGAAGTTGATATATGTTTATTCAGATAATAGGTGACACCTGTTAATTAGATTAATGGCACGCGGTAATCATATAACACGTTACCTTTAAACAATTCATTTCTATAGTATATTAAATTGCAAATGTGATTAGCCGATTAGGCTTATATTGAATAAACACAATATTGATTAGATTGACACCACACCCCTAACTAATCCACTTGTTAATTCAGATATTGGATGACACCTGTTAATTAGATTAGATATATTAGATCGATTATTGGCACGCGGCAATGAAATACACATGTCAAATAACATGTTAACTTTAAAAATAAAATCATTTGTTTCATTCAGCACGTTACATTGACAGTATTTTATTCACATATTTTGTATAAGTTACATGACCGACTCGTACTGAAGTCATAAAAAAACACGATCGATAAACATAATCAAATATGTAAATTCTAACTGTTCTCTAGAATATAAACATTGGCATGACAACAAAGGCCCTAATAACACTATGGCATAAATAATAATACCATTTTGCATATTAAACTAGTTAGTAAATATGGTACAAATTAGGAATTTAATACATCGATTTATTAGTTCAGTGTTCTGTGTCTTACTAGTATCAATTAGACTATATAATTCATTTTTGCATAAAGTTTATTATATTTATGATGCATTATATCAAGGGACAATAACTAACATAAGGGAAACATATCAATCTTGATTTTCTAAAAAAAATCAAAAAAAATCAAGGCATCCCGTTAGTTGTTCTTGCATTTGTCCAATCATTAATAGTAATAGAAATAATAGTATAAAGCCGATTGTGTTTGATATTATATGCAGTTGATAATAGTGCACCCATAATATATTACTGGATAAATAAATCTCAAATGACTATGGCCAATAATCACTGCCATACTGGAACACTTCGAATATTACATTAAACACGTCGCAAAGTGATTTAGCACGATAACGCCTACAAAGTATCCTTAGCACGAGAACGCATATAGCAATATACTTAGTACGATAACTCATACACATTAAAAATACTCTTTATTCATTAGAAGTAAATGACTAACCAAATTTGACCAATGCAATTGTAACTATATGATATTTGTACAGTAGGCGGAGTTAAAGGGAATGTAGCGACACAGCCAAACAACCTCTATTATAGAGAGTTCTGAAAATCTTGGAAAAAGGTGAAAGAATTATCAAAATCGGATGATAAACAAAAAAGATATGACCATTTAAAGGTTGTTCTAAAACAAATATGGGAGCCGCCATTTTTAGAACTATGATATCATAGTTCCATATTACCATATATGGAATATTGATAAATATCATTTAAAACGAAGGAAATCACTGCAAATGAATGCTTTTTTTTACTGGTCATATAAAGCATTATTGCCATTAAGTATTACATATTTTTCGTACAGTTGCTGTAATTTTTTCCCTATATCGGAAAATGTTCATATTTATAAATATTCCATATATGGTCATTTAGAACCGTGATGTCATAGCTCTCAAAATGGCCGCTTCCATATCCGTTTCAACAGGAACTTCAAATGATCATATTTTCTTTGTTTATCATCCGATTTTGATAATTCTTTCACCCTTATTCAAGTTTTTCAGAACTCTCAATAATTGAGATGGTTTGGCTGTGTCGCTACATTCCCTTTAATCATAACTTTAAGTAACTGACTGTAATCGCAACTAATTAGCTAAAAATTTGACTTAAGTTTCTTCTTAATTATCTGTTAACAGTAACAGTTTGAATATGTTTGTATTTGATAAGACCTAGTTATTGACACATACATAACCATCAAAGACCTCTTTAATCCCGGTTAATCTAATTATTGACCTTGTGAAAATAAGAAAATATTACAGTTTGCAAGTAACAAAGAACTAGAATGTAACATGATACCTCATAATTATGTTTAAACATTATTTTATAATTTAACACTTATTTAAAAATAACCTGGTTTTCTTACATGTATTTAAATTATAGTTATTTAATACATGGGAAAACGCGTGAACAACAGACGAATATTGCAAATAATCAAGAGTTTGCTATGTTTTTGCGCGATCTGATACATACCAATAAAATAATTTCCCTTATTCAGTTAAAATAATTGATAAATGAGTTTTGTTAATATTGTTCGGCTCATATTTCACCAACAAAAGACATTCAAAAATATTGTTTTCAAAATTTAATTTGATCAACTAGATAACTAAGTATTGTTAACTGAAAAAAACAACGACAAAAACTAACTATTTTCAACTCCCAAATAAACCATTAAATACAAAATAAAAATGCTGATTTCGCTTAATATATTCACATATATGTTGTTTTACTCAAAAAAATATAACAACAATGATAATAATAAGATTATATTCTGTACACAATCAAGGTCAGCAAAGTCAGCAAAATTCATAAAAAGTCAGCGTTTTCTACCTATTTTCAACTTCCAAATAAACCATTAAAAACCAAATAAAAACGCTGATTTTTCTTAATATGTTCAAATGCATGTTGTTTTACGGAGATATACTCAAAAAAGTGTTTAATTATCTTTATTAAGTAAATAATTAACAAGGTCAGCGTTTTCTCAAAGGTCAGCGTTTTCCTCACCAATTTTGGGTCAGCGCGTAGCTGACGTCAGCCATGGAAGTCAGCGAAATAGACTGACCCCATTAAATTGATGTTTACATGTTCAAGGTCAGTGTGAATACTGATGTACTTCTGGTGTTCATTCCAATAAGCTGTCCAACACCGTTACCGTATCATTAATACATTGAGCGTGAACATCACTTAAGTTCAAGGTCAAGCATCTTGCGCAAGACATTTTCCCGTGGCTTTGTCCGTCTGATGGGGATGGTAAATAGAAGGTCCAAACTACCAAAGGCTATCCTGTCTGCATGTTAAATAATTATTACAATTTTTCTGACAGTAAGAGTAGGGCAGGGTTTCACGATTAATCTGTTCTTCACCTCTTACTGAGATGGCTCTAATAACCATAATGTGCTGATGATTGTTTTCATTTGCATTCCAGTGTTTTTTTTAATGAGTTGAGCTCGCTATGAGGCAGTGCCTTATTCATATTATAATGCGAGGCTCTTGCCGAGCTAGTAATAACTAGTAAGCATATTAACACTGCGAACGTCGTATAAGGTCTCACTACAGAATTACCTCCCTTGGCCATGACGGTAGAAGATTCCTACACCGTAAAAAACTAGGGCTGTGTTAATCGGTTTGCTCTCAACTTGAAAATGTGCAATCATTCTCTTATTTCTGCCTTCAGGTGACAAGATTGAAACATGTTCATGACTTCTGCCAAGTTTGGATGCCACTGGGTGATTTTCGAGGAAGATATGATAATTTGAAAATGGGTAGGAATACAGTTGAATTATCAGTGAAATGGAGCTAGTTTTGAGGGGTGTTGAAAAAGACTGGAATTTAAAAACAATTAATCTGGTCAATTTTTGATTTTTTTGTGGATATTCTGAGCTTCAGAGGAAGGTTTGCGTTTCGGGTTAGGTGATATCAGTGATTGAATATGCGAGAACTGAATTGCGAGTTGGTAATTTTTTATTTAAAGATCAATGGACATTTTATAGTATGTTTGCAGTGGTCCACAAGTGACCGTTTCTATATATATATATAGTGTAGATTAATTCACTAGTGAGACGTATAATATACATTCACACGAGTATGTACAGAAAACATAGGGTGACGTTACATAGAGCAAAGAAGTAAATGTAATATAGGGGTTGTGGCTAACAGCCCTGTCATAGAACCGTTGATATCACATCAGGAGTTGTGGCTAACAACCCTGTCACAGAACCACTGATATCACGTCAGGAGTTGTGGCTAACAGTCCTGTCACAGAACCACTGATATCACATCAGGAGTTGTGGCTAACAGTCCTGTCACAGAACATCAGGCGTTATGGCTAACTGGCCTGTCACAGAACCACTGATATCACATCAGGTTGTCGTTAAAGAAGCTTACCCGCCAAATAACAGCAAACTAACACTAAAAACCCGTTTGTCAAAACTCTAGCCAGTTGTTCAGGTCATATAATAACGTATATGTGACGATTAAAAGTATACTAGGTTTCGGGTAAGATGATATCAGTGATTGAATATGCGAGAACTGAATTGCGAGTTGGTAATGTTTAATTTTACTCTCCAATTTTGCGGTTTGGCTTAGCTAGTTAAAGTCGTTAATGTTATGTTTATATAGTTCGGATTCTCTACATATGTAAGTTGTATATACCTCCACTTCACTAGGTTTAGAAACGGTGTACATATGTTGTAATATGCGGCTGCTGTTGGCGGGAAACCCAATTTATTTACATGCAATACATCTACTGTTTATACTATTTCAGAAAACAGCAAAAGTAGTACGCTTTTTCAAAATCCGACCAACATACTGTTACAGTTGTATGGCCTAAGTTAATTTAAGATGATATTCGTTTTGCTACGTTGCCTTTTTGATTCACTATATACCTGAATGGTTAGGAAACTGATCTTCTAACCGAGCACTCTTTCGGACGAACGAAGACGATCACGGTTAGTAATTGTTAGTATGTTTAATTTATATTTTTACTTTACGTATTTGAAAATGAATGGTTATTGTATGATTGGATATTTTACAAGTAAGATTCAACATTATTGTTTTGTTTGTATTATTGTGTAATGCTGATATTAGTTTAGTATGTTTGAGGTTTGACTTGAAGGGATTTGTGTTTCTTGATTCATCACCGACGAGTTCAATGTCGATCATATAGTACACGACAGTAATTAAACACGTTAGATGTGAACATAAGGCACGCTTATTAAGCAGAAAGTGTGATATTTATATCTAAGATATAGTTTTCTTACTTAGTGATTAAAATAAAACTGAAATTAACGCCAAAACAGCAAATAACCTTTATGTATGTAACCTGTATACATTGTACACGTGACGCTTAAGAAGAAACATTACGTTTAGCAAACCTCGGTATTGCCAACGTAACGGTACAATGAACTAGCCATAAAACATAATAAGTATACATTATCATAAATCACTGGAGGTAAACCCTGTATCAGGGCAAATCTATCCTTGACGAAAACCAGTCAAACGGGTTAAGGGTTAATACTATTTGTTGATAAGGATTAACTGATACAGAAGACGGTTCAGTTTAAAGGCTTGCTATATATAAAATCGTGGTGTACTTAGTAACACTGTGACGTCATAGTAACCGTACTCTAAATTCCAATATCTGGTAGTTGTAGTAAGGTATAGCCACGCCCCCTTTAGTTACCCTAAATTAAACGGTTTAATGATCTGCATTCATCAAAGGAAATGTCACCGACCATGCTACAATGTTCTTTAGCAGTCTTAAATTGGTTTCACTGGCAATGTATACCCTGATTAAACTGTGAGTTGCTGGCAGGCTTGTCTGGATATAGACTACTCGCAAAAAGCATTATAGGCTAACACGTCCCATGAGGCGCGACCTATAGTGTGTACAATCAGTGGAATTATAATAAACAGGTATATGCAGATTAGGTATGCACTGAATAGAAACTGCAATAACCTCTGGGATACGTGATCCTTTAACATTGATCCCATGTTTTATTTCAATATAGTCTCCGAATATGGTCGTTCGGCACTACTGGCAATGGTTGCCAGATGTAACAGAAAATGCATTTGACATAAATGGAAATAATTAAAACAAAGTTAACAAAGTTAACTGTGGCTTATCAAGAAAAGCAACGATTTGTATATCATATTAAATTTTGATGAATAAAATACAGACTCTCTTGTTTAATGTGTTCTATTCTAACACGACTTGCGCAGTCTTTCATATGACAACTGTATGTTAGTTTACGGTAATATATAAATACGACTGTTCCATTAATTCCCCGCGTATGAAGCACCACGTTTCCCAAGACACTTTCCCTTAGCCTCGTCTCTCGGATAGGGACGTAAACCGGGAGATCCCGTGTATCGGTCTATCCTCCGAGCACGTTAAAGAATAATAGAAATCTATTCGATAATAAGAGTAGGGCACGGTCCCGTATTCCTATGTATCCTTCCCCTCTCTCTGGGGCGGCTCTTAATAACCTATACTGTGTTAATGAGCCGGTAAACAACATTCAATTCAATTCATTTCAGCTCTAATTCTCAGTCCATAAAAATACAATTGTGCCAAGTATGCCAGTCAATGGTAAAAATACTCGGTTAATATTCACTTCTGCTAGTACTTAGCAGATTGAGAGCAGAATCAAAGAATCTTACTTTAGCGAGATGATTCTCAGCGGAGTTTTTTCATTTTTGTTGTTTTTATGTCGATCTTTGGACTATATAATGTCATGTATCACATACTTCCCTATAAATACGTTGTTTTGAATATACGAAACGAGATAGACCTAGCTAGTCATATAAATCAGGATTTAGTTGCCGGGCAATAAAGCGTGAAATAAAGGGTGAACAAATGTCATAGCACGGAAATAACCGAATGTTCTTTATGACGCTTTCAGCGGAGTGATACGGAAATTACCGGTTAGTTACGATTGTATACGATTTTCTGCATTCCATCCTGTTCTAAATCTACATGTGTACGTTGAGCTTTCATCTTTGACCATAACTCAACGGAAATGACTTGACTAGTAATGCTAAGTGGTTGAAATAAAAGAGATGATTGATAGATAGATTGAAGTAAAATAAAGAAAGAAAAAAGGCATAATTCACGGAGCATAAAGAGAGTGTAACACATTTATAATAAACTCAATGATATAGAACCATCCGTGAATCAAATAACCACTGGTGACCATTTATTTTCTGAATTAGACAATTTCAAATTCAATGGCATTTTAAATAAACTTTCGGTTGTGGGTGGTGGTGGTAGGGTGGTTGAGGGGTGGGGGGATGCGGGGTGAAGCTCTCTGGCTGATATGGTGTCTCAGGCCTGATATAGGGTGTGAATACCCATTTATTATTCTCTATGTATTGACCTTCCACACACGGAGAATCATTTTAATAAATTCGCTATATCTATTTTGAAACCCATATTTCCATGACCTAAATGACTACTGTCTACCTTTTATATCACGTACCTGTTAACGGTATGTGTAAAAGGTCAATACATGACATTTCAAAGCCCAAAAATTGATATAAAAAAACAAAAATGAAAAAACTCCGCTGAGAATCATCTCGCTAAAATAACGTTCTGTGATTACGCTCGAACGTTGAACGCAGAATGCGAAACGCACAGCCAACTTCACATGCATTTCATTGTCAGAATCACGGCCCTTGCATTTTTACGGCTATACATATATCAAGTCACACAGGCCTACTTATAATATTATATATTGTTTCAGAGTAGTCACATGGCTGTAAAATTATAGGAACCAATCAATCAGATTAATTCGATAGTAGTTTTGTATAATATTTTTGAAATCTTTTAAAGTAATGTGGATTTAAATTGTTTTGCCGTATATGGGGCTAGCATTCTCAACCTTCAGGTCAGTACCATTAACACAACTAGGGGACAGGTGCGTCTGTATGTATTCTGATGTGCAAAACAACCGCAACTAGGTGTGAAGACGTATTATTTTATTTACAATATTACTGAGTCCCGCGTAATGATCCGACGGACTGTGGACCGTATGATGACGCTTTCCTAAACCTGAAAATGATGAAAATGTTAATATCTGTCTTCGGTAACTATTGTTAATTATCCCCACTCAGATGGGGATGTTCCCCGAGCAACTTCTTATGCGGTTTATGTTTATCAAC